>CM036548.1:10829399-10879399 GCA_020745685.1 Tautogolabrus adspersus | reverse complement strand
CTAATCCTAAACATAATTTCATGGCGTTTTGATGTGAGGCTCTTATGGGGTTTTTTCTATTCCTTTTTTTTCCTTTTAGGCTTTAACACTGTCATTATGCATCCCACTGGCCCAAAACACACACTCAATAATACTTAGTCTGAGATGTGAAGTTAACACAAGAAAAAGCTGTCAGAGTGACACAAGAGTGACACACAACTGTGAAAAGAAAAGAAGTGAGGGCTTTGTGTTTGCTGGCTCAAGCATTCGATGACCCTCACCATCGGTATTGTAGGATTTGGTGGCAAAACACTCCGCAGCCTGGCAGCTGCTCTAATGGCACACACATACTGTGTTTGGGTGGTCAGACAGGCTGAGAGCATGTGTGTTTGCTGGTGTACTCAGGGGCTGTGAGAATGCTCACCTTATGGGTCTCACGCTGCAGCTCTAAGTAGTCCAGCCTCTGAGTAAACACAGAGATAATGTGTTGTTAGATTAACTGGCCTGATGGCACTGAGGGAAGACCACCACCATCCTCTTATCTGAACTCTCAAAGAAAAAGAAAACAACTGTTTTTTCCCCCTAAAATATCACACAATTCCTTTAGAGCTACTGGAAACCCAAATCAATACGAGCCTGTTACATAGGCCTATGTAATGTAGGGTTTTAAATACTTGAAATTAGCTTCAAAAACAATTACATAAAAGTTTATATTCCCCTTGCCATGTTTTGGTAAACTTCTCTAATATTGCATTTAAACTAGACATAGTAACATTGCATATTATATTAGTTCATAATTTGTTGTCCAAACATAGCAAAGTCATACAGCTGTGACACCTAGCGTAAGCATCGCCTGCGGAGCAAGTACTGATGATCACAGGTGTCAACTGCAGTTGAATAACTTTTTCATCTGCCAGAATTGAGTGGCCACACTTTGTCATTGAATTAATTATCAAGCATTGGCAGCTGGAGTTTAGTATCACATTGATATAGCACTTACTGATGCTAATGGGATATCATTTAGCATTCTTGTCTTAAGAAGTGATATTAACAAACAGCTAGTGTTGCTGTAAGCTAACGGCAACTGTTACATAGATAGCACAGCACATTTTACTTCACCATTGAGTGACCATCAGAAATAAAACATTCTCAGATGACAGGGCTTCTCCTTTCTCTGATTCTGATTTAGAAGTCTAAAACCTAATGTTTGGGGCTGAACTACGGTATTTGTTGCATGATTATCTGTTGCTGTGTAGGTGAGCCAGGCAGATGTCAATGAAAATGTGATTAGAAATGCCTACACAGTCTTACAAGATTGTCTACACTGCAAAATAGCTGGGTTTTTGATTGAGGTTTTGTAAATTGTTATATGAACAATAATCATTGCTTAGATGTTAGAGGATGCTTAAGGCAGGGTGGTAATTTGGGAAAGCCAGCATGATTTGAAAAGTAACATCTCCTCAGGAACCAGTCTAAACCAACCCTCTCTCTTTTTTTTTTTTTTTTTTTTTTTTTTTTTTTATTATATACTTTATTAATCCCCTACGGGGAAATTGTGGTTCGCACTCTGTTATTTTTGGACATGCTTCTCACACACACAGGCCTGAATCACACACATGCACAACGAGACCTGTGGACATGCATTAATGGAGAGATGTCAGAGTGCGGTGGCAGCCCCTTGGGAGGCGCCCCCTGAGCTGGTGGGGGTTCGGTGCCTTGCTCAAGGGCACCTCGGCAGTGCTCGAGAAGTGGTCTGGCACCTCTCCAGCTACCAGACCAACTTCCATATTTTGGTCCGCATCGGGACTTGAACCGGCGACCCTCCGGTTCCCAACCCAAGTCCCTAGCTAGAGATGACTGCTCATTTTGTCTTAATGTTCCATAAACCGTACAGGCAGTACGATAGTGTGTTGGACACTGCCATACATAACCAATACTGATAGCTATAGCTAATGTTAGCAGTGCAACTGACAAGCCAAGACACCCACATGCTGTATCTCTCTATATGATAATTGCAATCTGACGTGTATACATTTTTTCCCTACACCCCTATTAATAAGTCTCTTCATTTGTTTTAATGAGTACTTTTTTTTTATTTTAAGCCAAAGTGTACAGAGGCTCTCAGAAATAAAAAACTAACACCAGGTGGTGGTTGTTTGTCAATCACAGCTGTTGAACACCTGGCTTTGCGTTGACTCCTCTGTTGACCTGAACAACAGTTGCAGGCTGAGGGACTAAACAGGGGAATAGCTGCGGGCTAATTACAGGATGGATTTTCAAGCACTTTCAGCTACGCCAAATGTGCAACACAAGATAAACCAATTGTCTGCTGCCCAATCCATCTTTATGGCTTTACACAGATGGCCATTAGTGTCTCTACTGCCACAACAGTCTGAAATGTTGCCTGACCTTCCGCTGCTGTCCCTACATTCGCCTGCTGGCTGAAAATGTGTCATTGTGTGCGGGTTTATTGGACTCATGGTGTTGATCTCTGAGGTATGGCTTGGTGAAGACCGAGCACACAGAAGAGTCTGTTAAGTGTACCCACTAAGGTAATGGGGAAGCATTGGAAAGGCATCAATTCTCCAGAGGTAATTACCCTGATAATGTACGGCCTGTTGGCTGGCCGTGGGAAGGGCCTGAAGTGACATTCCGGTGCTTCTACAAGTTGGAGCGAAGCTATCGCAGGAGATGATCTGATGAGCCTCTAGCGTGTGTGTTTAGGTTATGTTTAGGTAAGCAGACGTGTGTTAGATTGTATACACTGTGTTAAAAAAAGCTAGAAACACTGATGAAAAAAAGACATCTTTGTGTGTCAATTGATGTGACTACTTTCTGGCATGAGTGCAGGTTATTAAAATCTGGACACCAGCTTGTGATTTATTTTAAAGGACAATGCCTGTGTGCTTCTCGAGGTGAGAAATTTCAGCATTTGAAGACAAGCAGCTCAAAGATGAAGTGCTGTATGGTGGCCTGGGTCGGGACTTAATGTGTGTGTGTGTGTGTGCATGTGTTTGTGTGTGTGTTTGCAGGCTAGAGAGGAGATATGCATCTTGTGAATAAAATGTTGAAGTCAAACACACTGGGAGCTTGATATGCAAAGGAGGTCGAGATGCAGGCATAGTGAAAGTCATAAGAGTATGCAGCCTCGGGGGAAACATGTGTGCGAACACACTTGCATACAAACACAGAGAAAGGAGTGTTTGTGTTTGTGTTTTTGTGTTATCTTATTATCTGGCATCATCCGCTGTGACTGGGTGGAATGACACAGTGGTTAATTTAGTTATCTGCACTGGATCCAGACCTTGGAAAACACAGACGTCAAGAAAGAAACCAGACGGGCTCTCCTCCTCTCCCAGACTTTCCAGGAGCTGGGAGGCCAAATAAGTCAGTTTGAAGCAAAGAAGGAGAAGCAATCTCTTGTTTAGGGCCAGGATATACAGACTCCGATTGGGCCAGGCAACCCGCTATGTTGCCATGTTGATGCTTGCTCCCTCTCATTCATTGTGGGCTAAAAATATCCGCCCAGGTGTAGGGAGCATGAGCAAGAGGGGACGCTGTGTCCTCTGTCTGTTTCAGCCTGCTCTAATTACTGTAGCCAGCATCCAGTCATGGATCATGCACAGGGCCGAAGAGCTAGAGTGATGTTAAACAGAGTGGAGATGGAGCCACAGTCGTGCAATTACAGCGGAGGAGACAGAGGGTGAGGTAAGTCTTGGCTGTGGAGTGAGGGGGCAGAGGGACACAAAGAAGGGGGATGTGCTGCGTTTCATGTCCCTGCAGTGTGTACTCTTCACTCTTGGCTTGGCTTAAAAGAAGTCCTCATTTAGCGTACCAGCTGTGCCGGTGTCTTATCATTACCGCAGCTCTGCACTAAAGGCTCTACACACATAAATTCACACGCACACACAAATGACAAAGAGCATTATGAAAGTGTGCTCCAAGGGTTTAACTTACTCATGCATACTAAAAGTGCAGCATGAGTAAAGGTGAAGAGGTCTAAATCAGAATTTCAGCAATGCCTCTTGGATGGAGGTTATAGTTCGGGTTGTGATGATACATAAATATCATTTTATGCATATTAGAAATGATCAAAGACTCATTTTTAAAGATTCAGAGTAAAAAAAATGGAATCCACATCATCATCTTTTACGAGTCCCTGATTTAGCCAACAAACATGTATTTTTTCTTCTGATAAAAAGTATAGATTATTTTTCATTTAAATAAGCAGATTCATCTACTACAATACTAGTTGTATTAAATGGGCCAATAATATTGATTTTAGGCTCATGAATTTTATACAATCAGAGTGAAGTGGTGATATCATTTTAAGGCAGGGTTGGTCATTTTCTCCAGATACACTTTTTAAGATTTTGTTGAAATTGTCTTTAGGTCCTGACAAAAATTAATGATTCATGTTCTCTGAAAAATGAACGAAGAAAATCTGGCATCTGTAGCATTTGAAAGCATGTAAAAACTTCGACCAATGTCTGCCACGAGGTACCAATTTCATGAACCAATCACACCTCCCTGTCTCCCTGCTCATTCTCTACCCCTTGCGTGCGCACACTCAAAGCCATCATCGATGATGGAGTTTATCTGTGAGTTTACTTACAGCTGTATGAGAAATGAGATGATGTAGTTTCTACACAATGCAAGCGATGAGCTGAGGTCCGCTTCTGGAGCAACACCGCCCATGCACGTAAGTGAGGGTCGTGGCTTTTGAGGGAGCACAGAGGGGAGGGGGTGGGTGTAGACGGAGCACTGAAGAATGCTACTTTCAAAATCATGCTAGTTTTCGAAAATTACCAACTCTGCCTTTAAGATTGTACCATGTCAAAAGAATCAATATGATCTAGAATTGTGATGAAACCTGTGGTTATCATCCCCGGTTGTAGAATAGCACAGATTTCCATCATGAACTCTTGCTCCTTGTAGCTCACAGTCAACAGCAGTAAAGCAACATCATGATTATCACATGTCAAAAATCTGTTTGGAATTCAAAGGATTTTCTGTTCCACTTCAGTTCAAAATTGCCGAAATACTTTTTTGGATAACTCATCAGGCAAAAACCTCACACAACCCATTAACCTCCTCCAGAGATCATCTCGCATCCAGCAGCCTGTGTAGAGGACGCACCCTGAGATCAGGCCCTGCATCTGTAATGTAGTTTGCTTGGCAGTAAGGAGGTCACTGTGGGATGAGTGATTAACTGGCTGCCATTGTTCTCGCCAATTGTCGTTAAAATTCCTCCACCTTGAACCAAAAACGTCTTGACAACTGCTGAAGAGTAAAATTGGCTCATTTAGATAGTTTTACCTCAAAGTGGTTTGTATAACAGATCTAATTTGTGATGTGTGTGATGAGGCTACAGATCACAGTGTGAGTTATTCAGTCGTGTTGGATACATTTCAGTTTTCTTTCCTAAAGCTGAAAATCTCAAATATTTCTGATGTGTCAGATGGTGATGTGCTCTTATCATTTACCAAGATAATGGAATCCATAGCACATTTTCACGTTTTTTTAAGTACAAGTCTTGCATAGAAAATGTTGCAAGGAGAATATAAGTACTCATGGACCGTTAGCAATTAAATACATCTCATGTGACAGCACACCCATGTTTGTGATGCACTGATGGATTTGTGTCCATTACCTGCTTCTTATGAACTTTATTTGACACAGGGACACTCCAGGTCAGCATTTTTTTGGTGTAAAAGAGTTGAGCAGAGGCCAGACTCACCCTGGGAAAAAAAACATGTCAAACCTAGGTCCTCCAGGGAACATAAATCTGAAGACCTCACTGAGGTCACAAACTGTTTAACTCATTCTGTGTCATTACAAAAGTTTGAAACACAAAAATCTATGCTCAAATGTCAGCAATGTTTCTTTTTCAGAGAATTTAACCACATATCTCATTATTTATTTAGGGACCAGGGCTGATACAGACTCTTTTTTGCAAAGACGAGGTTATGTTGCTATCTATTCTGATGTTGCTTTTGTGTTTTGAAGCACGATAAAGGAAAATATATTTAGCTGTAAATACAAGGCTGGCCCCAATAAAAACTGATGATATGGCAGTATGATAAACAGCTATGCAAAAAGGGATATTCATTATTAAAAGACCTGCTGTTTTTTTCTCAACTACATTTATTCATAAATCCCCAAGAAAAACCAGTTTATAAAAAAGACCGATTTTACAATCAGCAAACAAACCACTACTTTATACTGTATATATTGTATTGCTTGAGAACTTTTCTTTCATTTCAGCTCCAATTGAATTTATTCTTGCCATATTTCCAGATCCTATTTCTTGTATTTTTTCATCAAAGTTGAGCCAAGTGAGGGAGACATCTCATTGTGCCTCTTTGTAGGTTATGAGGCCTGCTTTGTTGAATGCATGGACCACTGTGCCACTGACTGTCTGGTATAATAAAAGTGTTAGTCTCAGAACAGATTTGAAATGGCTGCATACACTAAACACATCCTACAGAATGAAAAAGGGGCTTTTCCTTCTACAAACATGTCCCAGCCGTTTGCCCCGATACTGGCCTCTAAGACAGAGCAGAGAGGAGGGCATGGGAGACTCATACTCATTCCCCTGGACTAAGCCTAACATGGGCCCTCCCTCTTGTTCTCCTTTTCCCCCTTCTCTCCTGGCAATGAAAAAATGCCCAGAATATAGCAGGGGTGGGAGTGAGAGGAGAGAAAAGTGGCAAAGTGGACGTAGAGAAAAATAGAGCTAAAGGATTTAGCAAAAATCCGGTTTAATTTTTGGCCGTATAGTAGAAAAAGAAGGCAATCTAAGTCTACAAAAATCTGTCCTTTTTCCAGCAGAGAATGAAAGACAGACGTGTAGACGAGAGGATTTTTATGGATAAAGTTGGCGTAGTTGTGGATTGGATTATTGTGGGTCAGGTGGTGGGGACAGGGGACACTTTAGTCACAGCAATGTGTCTACAGAGGGGAGGGGACGCCTGGGGTGTAGCTGTGTTTGTAGCATTTTATGTCCTCTGGTGACGTTTTAACTGCTAGCAGATGTGACTCTGCCCAGACCATGATGTATTTCCTCCTTTTCTTTACACTCTCTTACTTTCTCTTTGTTTTCCCCTCTTGTTCTTTCTTTTCCCTTCCTTTCCTTTCCATCTAACTTATTTTTCTTTGTTTCTTCCTCTTCTGAATTTCCTCATTGTGTAGTTTTCATTTCAGCTCTTGAAACAACATGGCTTGTGGGTGTAAAAGAAGAGGCTGCAGACGAGGGTGACATCATCCTGTCCGTTGGTGCATTCCTTTCGCGCTGAATAAGAAGCAGGAATTGGAAAAGCAGCGTAAACTGGTTGAGTGCTAGGGTCCCTTTGTTTCTGCAGGTTAAAACTTAAACATGGCCCCCCCCCAGGAGAATGTTTGAGACCACCCGTAGAGCCCTTACAAAGAGCTCATATCTTTAGCACCCGCTCAAATTAGTCTTACTTTGGCCTCATTATTCCAAGGACACATCCTGCCGGCTCAACTGTCAGCTCATTCTCACAGAAATCCATGAAATACTTACCAGGCATCTCAGCAGGAAGCATGTCAATAGATGGTGTCATTCTGAGGTTGAATATGTGTTTCACAGCGGAGGCTTTTTGCCTGTCTGATCTCAAGAGGCTGTCAAGCTAAGAAGAAATGAGTCTGAACCTGATTTTATATGTATGAACATTGAGTTGAACAGATTCTGAAGCAGGAAAATGCGTAAATTATTGAGGGCAAATGCTACAGCCTTCTGTAATGATTCATAAAAGAAAGTCTGTTATGTTCCTCCCATGTGAAAAGTTCCTTAAAGAGGGAAACTAGTTCATCGTTTGCATAGAGTCGAATAAGAGTGTTTCTCGTTCGTCTTTGGCTGTGCTCCACTTCTTCACTTCTTGTAAGGCCTGCTCAGAGCAAGAGAGCAGTGAGAAGGAGGTCTTTATGGCTGAGGAGACAAGCTGTTCAGTTGGAGCCATCTTAGCGTCTCTTTTTCGCGGCTGGCATGAGCCTACAACTCGAGAAACTCATGAGTGTTGGAAGATCCAGAGCTGGAGAGACAACACAGGAAAGACAAGCGGGAAGAGATGGAGAGGGGGAGCGCATGGGGCACCTCTCTGACCTAGATACAGAGGAGATTTTGGCTCAAGGCGAACTTTGTCGGACCCCAGCTGAGGCACAACATAGCTCAGGAATGCACCCACCCCAACTCCTTAATTCCTTCACTTCTTTTCCTCACTCCATCGCTATTTAATCAGAAACATGCTAGTAAATCACTGGAACACATTTTAGGGTTGATACGTTTCTTGCTCTGCATGCAGTTGTCCGTCCATCTGTCAGTTTAAGACTGTGAGTTGCAAGTACACAGTGAACTAAAAAAAAGTCCTTGTAGCCTGAGAACAAACTTATATTAGTGTTTAGCATTTAGTAAAGTGAAGTTAAACACATTTACTTACTCCAAAAATCAAAATGCAGTATGTATCTCTTTTAAGAGTTTGTTTAGGGCTGCCTCCTTAAATGTGATGAATCAATTAATCATTCATGAAGACTCTTAATCAACTCACATTGTATGAATCACAAATATCTGATTTCTTTTTAGCTGTGCAATAGTACCAGAGCAGTGCAATCTTTTTCTGAGGTTTTTAATTGCAGCCTAAGTATCCACAGAGGTCTAGCTCACTCCAAAACAAACTAAACTGGTAATTAAAATAACCTGGTAAATAAAGCAGTTTGACATTTAAAAAAATCAGCAGAGGCTGTAAGATGGGCTTTGTGTTGAGCTGCTTCTTGTTTCATTTTGCTCAGCTTTTGTTAGTCAGGATTTCTTTAGTGCCAGTCGTTCCTCTACTTTGTACTAGAGCCAGAGTACATAGCATTGTCCTCCTCACAAAAAAAAGGTATATTAAAGCAGTTACATGTTAATGTGTTTGTCTTGCCAATGCTTCTTGTTGGGGCTTTGGGGAGTGTGAGCTGAGCTGCTGTTAACACCAGCTCAGACAGTATCTCTGGGGCCAAAAGAAGATAAACATTTTAATTGAATCAGAAAAAAAAAGTCATCTTTAAGTGATTTAATGTATAGCTGAAGGCCAAAACTTGCCACAGACTCATTTATGTGTCTTACCAGTAAAACATAAACACCATGTAGGCTCATATAGGCTTTTAGTGGGGTGCTAAACTGACAGGAATAAATAACTCTCTTATGAAACAACCAAATTCAAATTCAAGATTCTGAGCCGTGGACATCCCTGAACTTGTTCAATATGATCAGTGTATTCCACTGAATTGCTAACCCATAGCCAACTGTAGCTTCATTTGAACTATACGCACATAAGAGTGAGGAGAACAAGTGCAGCCCCAAAATTTCAATCATATGAAATAAAATGTTGAGTAGAACAATTCTGTTTAAATTGGAAGTTTTGCTGATTTAATAATTCCAGTAAAAATCATCTGAGTGTGGAGACAGCCTGATGCCTGGAGGACACAGTCGGGAGCTTGAAAGCCTGCCTTGACTTTACAGCCTCATCTGTTCGTGTCAGCGTCATTGTTATAACTCTATAATGAGTTATGAAATATCCTTTCTTTGATGAATCATTGTGAGTTTGGGGGGGGTTAAGTTTTTCCAATCATTTTCTTTTTCTCATTTCCTTTTCCTTATTATACAGTCGGTAATGTGGAATTGAAATAACTGCAGCATGGAGGTTGTTTGTTTTGTTGTTGTTTTGTCACAGTTTGTGCTGTAAGGAGAAAGCCTCTTGAGATGAATACAGACTGAAAATGCATATCATAGTGTCCAAAATTAATTTAAACACCATCACTTGTCCATCCTCTTGCACCTGCCTGGGACTTATTATTTTTTAATAATTCAAGTTTCCATATAGCGTAATATTTTATTTATAGAAACACTCGCCAGAGTTATTGTACCTTAGCGGAAAGAGGAAAAATGTCAGGTTGTTTGTCTCTCTAAGGATTATCACTATATAGAACTTTAAACTTTGGTAAGCTACATGTTAAAATCAAACATTACTGATACCCCGTTTTGATACCATGACATCAAAAATAAAAGTTCTAGGCACCCCAAATCAAGAAATGTCTCTAATTACCAAAAGATGTAGACATACTCCTGCACACTATCTAAACTGCACAAATACATTGGCAACTTTTGGGCCCCAAAATGATACCAACGTATTAGTGCATTGATGACAGTGTCACCTCATCTGCTCTCTGTCTATTTGTCAGAGACATATACGCAAGTTTTGCACCTTTATGAGATGCCAAAACAAACTGCAAAATGACAGTTTTTGCTGATCTATAAATTTGAGTGGACCACAGCTGCTCCCTCTCTTTTGCTCGTTTTTTTTTTTTTTTTTAAAGCTTGGGTACTTCGAACCTATCCATAATTTAAAAAAACAGACATTCTATGGTTTAAACAACATGGTATCGAAACATCTTTAAGGATAGACCTTTGATAAATCACCTTTAACCTCTATGTAATGTGTTACAACTGTATATTTCGAGAGTATGACCTCAAAGATGAGCATAGCTATGAATCAACATCTCACTGACACAGTAAAAGAAAAGCTCAATTTTAAAGGATTCAATGCTGGCTTGTTTTATTGGATTGTATGCAATTAAATTCTGTGTGCCCAATAAACCCATTAAGCTGATTAAATGGATCCTGATCACTACAGAAAGACATACCATAGCATATTTCATTCACAGAAATAAGCTTGGTATTTAAGACATTTAATTTTTCAAGCAAATTCCTCTGCGCTGTTTATCACTGTAGGCGTATCCATGGCAGGGTGTTTATAATCAGTAAGTCAATGTTGTTTATGCTAATGAGGGGACGGGTGCATTGTGGGTATGGATTCACGGTGGCTGTGAAATGACACCCAGAGGAGAGAGGCATTGATTGGCCTGCTAGATCAACGGGGCATCACGGATATACACACACACAAACACAAACACACGTGCACAAAGCTCCAATACATGCAGTTAAAGGCAGATATGCTCCATTAGTCATATTGCTGTGTGTATGGAGAGAAACGGAGAGACATGCAGATGGATGTTCTAATGGGAATTTAATGTGTTAGTGCGTTCAGATTTAGCAGTGCTGCTGGTTCACTCCATGCGTATTATCAGCGGTGGAAAATGAGAGAGGCTTTTCAATTTTATTTCTTAACTTAAGCGTGAATACATTGGCCTTTAATTCAAGTTAGCCCCAGCATGGAGCCGTTCAGCATGTGGCAGGGGAGACCATGTACCATCTACCTGTTTCTTAATCGTCAGACTTTCTGCATAGCGTCTTTTTTTCTTTCTTCACTTACTTTTTTTTTCTCCCCTTACTTCCGTCTAGCTCTGCAAAGCTCGTCTGGGCTCACCGGCATTTCTTCCACTGCCGTAAAAGGCCATTGCACTGGGAATAAGACAAGGCAGAGAAATTAAGTCACAAGATAGGAAGATGAAAGCATGCACAGAGGGTTTTGAGAAATATCACTTAAATCTCCCAATCTTTTTCACATAATTTGAACACTTGACTAAATAGATTGAAGTAGGAATTGGAAAAAAGGGGGCAGGAGTTGAGGAAAATGGGCTGTGAAATGTGCATAAATACAATCAGTTTTTGTGCTGCAGGCACATTTCTGTACGAAGGGCCCTGCTTAATCTGTAATGATTCACTAGTCACTTATTAGAGCTCCAGCTACTGTGATTGGTTTTGAACGGGAAAAATGAAAATAAGGATTTGTTTGCTGCTCTGAAAAATTGATGTAATTTAAGTAGGACACCCACTGTGGATGTGTTTGAGATTGTGCATTTGTTCATAGTGTCTGCTGTGATAGTGATTCAGCTAATAGCTGTGTTTACATCAGTCAAGTATCCATTAAATCCATACTGAGGTGTTTGGAGAAACCCCATTATGTGCTCAAGCATGTAAACATCTGAACTTGGTTTGTGAAACAGAGACAACTCAAATCTCCCTCTTGAGAAACATGAATACGTTATTTCTGTGACGTTTAAACACCTTTAAAGATTTGTAATCACTTTAAACCTTGTGTCCAGGAGTGCTGTCAACTTCAGCTGCCCAGTATTGAGTTAATATGACGGTTACCCAGCAGCTAGTTAGCTTAGCTTAGCATGATAACTAGGAACAGGTAGTCTGGCACTGTCCAAAGATAACATAGCATGTCTACAAACACCTCTAAAACACAATAATAAAAACTATTTTACATCTCGTCTTTGACTTTAATGTGTAGTCACCTTGGCAACCAGCAGAAGCTCCAGAAAATGACTGCTAACACCAAGATACGTTCTTTGCAAGCAAATTAAATGTAATAAGCTAGCTTTAGAGATGCTAGTACAATTTTTAACCATTCAATTGTTGCCTTTGAGCTAAGTTAAGCTAACTGGAAGTTGGGTTGAGCTTTGTATTTAAAGTAGGCCTACAGTATTTGCCCTCCGTTTTTTTTTTATAGATATTAACGTGATATGTTATGTTCTGTATGAGAGTGAAACTTGGAAACTTGTGAGTGGTCTCTTGGGGATATTGGATACTAGTGTTGTAGTTAAGACTACCTAAACCAAGACCAAGACCGATCTACAACACTATTGATAAGCCCCCCCCCCCCCCCCCCCATTTCTGCACTAAAATGTTTTGTTTGCAACGAGCAAACTTAAACCAGTAGCTAATAGACTAAATAGATAATATTGCTCAAACATTATCTTTGACCATTGATTAGTCTAGCTTTTTGAACGTGTGCCAATTGTGTGCAACCTACATGACCAAAAACCTGCACTTCTTGTACCCATGTACAAGACATATCCAGTATAGTGATCAAAACCAGGTTAAGGCTCTTAACCAGGACACTAGCATGGATGTAACTGTACTCAGTGGTGCCCATGCAGGCTTGATTCATGACCACAAAAGGCAGTCTCACTTCCCAGCTCCATTGTTTTCAGTCCGTGTCAATCATAAAATCTGCACCACATGCTCTGCTGTGATCCTATTACGGGTCTTGGCTCAATTTGCCTCTTTTGATTGACACCTCTGTGATCTTGTCACAACAGGAGCCTGTACATGTTCTCACCATGGCAACAATCCACTTGAATCAGCTGGTGCCGGTTTAAAAAAAAAAAAAAGCCTGGTGCCTGTGTATTCATTAGCTAAATGTCAGGGATCCTCTGCTGGTTGTACTTGCAGAGAGACGGCCAGAGCGAGCTCTACGTTTAGACCAGATTCATCTGAGGAGCACATCCATTATTCATGTTCTCATCGGAGGTTTCTACAGGTTTCAACAGGCTTCTAGCACATCTGTGTCTAACAAACTGAATTGTCAAAGCCACGGGGATAGCTTTGAAGATTTTTCCATGACCTCAACTTTGGAGTGCAAGTGTGTGTGTGCATGTGTGTGTGTGTGTGTGTTAAAATCATGCATAGAAATGAACCTACAATCCATCTGCTCTCACCGCTTTGGGGTTAAATCTGCTATGTTGCCATACTTGCATGTGACTGCCCCCACCCTGCGTCCATCTTGTTGTATTCTGTCATAAGTGAGCTTATGAGAGTTCGGTCACAAGAATCCACCCTCATTTTAACCTACATACCAGAATCTGGACTCAGCTCAACACACACAGCCAGCTATAGAGCCAGCTCACGTGCAGTCACACACACACAAGGCCAACTTTGTGTCTCGCTCTTACAGGAAACAGCAGCTTAAAGAGAGAGAAGGAGGAGGGGGAGTCTAGAGGAACAGGGAGGAGGAAAGATTTCACAGAGCATGGGAATGGGCCCAAAGGAAAACACAGCCCAGACTCCAGATGTGGAAACACCCTATACACACACACACACACACACATATATACAAAAACACACAGATAGTGAAAGGAGGAGGTAATGAGGGTCATAAAGCTGCTCTTGGAGCTCCGCTTGGCGTCTCGTGATTGGTCGGTTTGTTGCTCCAGTGAACTCATTTTTTGGAAAGTCGACTGGCAATCTTCTACGATAAACAAACAATGAAGAAACACTGGCGAGAAGTTGTCACAAGAGTAATTAGACTTAACTAGAGGAAAAGTTAAACACAAACACTTAAAACAAAAGAAGGATTTTTGAGATGACTGTCCCATCCGTATGTTTTTCATTCTGTCCTCATTATTTTTTCCCTAAGTGTTCACATGCAAAGATAATTCTGTTGTTTGAATCACAGGAGGTTTTCATCAGCAGCATTTCCCTTGTTTTCCTCTCTGCAGACAGAAGCTTCACTATTTCAATTCTTTTTCTAAGTGGAGTACAGTCAGCTGTCACTACTTGAACAAAGTCTGGCATCGTTGACATGGCAACTACTGAAAAAACACAAGTGGGGCTCCACAGACCTCAATCGAAGTGCAGAAGCTAAAACATGAACTGAGTGCTAAAGAACAGAAACAGACTATTTAACATCTCTATCTTGATCCAGTTCTGAATCAAAGTACACAGTGAAGTTGAATCCTGTGTATTGAAAAAAAGAGTGCAGCTATACTTTACAGGGAATATCTGAGTCATTCCCAGGAAGGTAGCATCTTCGCACAAGGACAAAAATGTGCACAACTTAATGTGAGTCTGAGTCATGAGCACAAATTAAAACCATTCGAAATTACTATGTTGAAGAAGTGGCGCCATCTAAAGGAGCAGTGCAGTCAAACTTTGCAGGACGGCTCAGAATTCAAATGCATGTCTGTGTAAACAAACAATATGTTGAAGAAGCAGTTTAGCCATACTTTCAGTCGATATATATGTTGATTTTTTTAAACCCAATTTGGTCATATGTGTAGAAGTTTGTTTGAGGAGTAGAAAGTAAAAGAAAAGGTATGTACCAAAAAATGTTGGTGAAAATGTAACAAGATAATGATGTGTCAAAGTTTAGAAGTAATAACAGTCTCCACTCATTGTCTTTAAAATCTGTTCAGTATTCCTTTTTAAAATTGGCTTACTAAATTAAAAAAGGAAGTCTTAAATCAAGTTATTTAGCATGCAACAAAGACCTTATAGTCTCCGCAGGCCTTTGACGTAGAATACTGTTTCATTAAAAAGTTGTGAAAGTATAAAGTTGTGGTTTTGATCCCAACACGTGTTGGTAATATATCACAGAATGTTGCAAACAGCCTCGCAGTGCTTTCTAACGGGTGTGTTCATAGGACAACAGCGCCGCCCTGTGTGTGAAACTGGCAGAAAACATTTCTTAAGTGTCAACAATGTGTTTCTTTTTTTTCAGGAGGTGCAGAGCAAGAGCAAAGTGTGCGCCAATGTGTTCTGTGGGGCTGGCAGAGAGTGTGCTGTAAACGAGAAGGGGGAGCCCAGCTGTCTGTGTATAGAGGTGAGTGTGGGGTCACTACCAGCTGACATTACCTCCACACAACAAAGAAAAAAGGTAGAAGTAAGTATCCCACTAGTTTTCATTGATTTTAATTGGCTCTCCTTCTTTCCAGAGCTGTAAGCCCCACAAAAGATCTGTGTGTGGCAGCAATGGGAAGACGTACAGAAACCACTGTGAGCTCCACAGGGACGCTTGTCTGACCGGCCTGAAGATCCAGGTGGCTCACGATGGACACTGCCAGGGTACGAGTGGTAGCAACCTCAGAACACAGCATAACGTGGCAAACTCAACACAAGAAAAAAAGCAATTACCTGGAGAAATTGTTAGTTAATTTAGTTTGAATTGTATAACTTAACTTTTTATAGATCTTAATTAAAAATATATATTTAATGTAATATGAGACAAAGTACTGCTATAGCACAGAAAACTCTGGCGTGATATGACTTCATTAATGTAACTGGTAGTTAACGCAGTGATTTTTTTTAAATTCCACCGAACAGAAAACTGGAGTCTAAGTTAGAGGGAGTTAGTCTGAGTTGGGGGGACATGTAAGTGGAAGTGTAGGTCTGACACTCATGCACACGTAATAGAAAAGTTGTTCTCGTTATTGGTTGAATATGCACATATTCGACTACACTTTGTTAAATATTAAATTGAGAAACTCAAATTCTCACGAAGCCAGAGGTAGAAAAATGACACACCAGTATTGGTTTTAGTGAAGAGGCAGAAAGCCAGTTTTCAACCTTGCAGTGGGGTTGCTTTTGGCTCACCTGAAAAATGGTGCGAGTGCTGATAACAGTGTGTGTAGTAAAATTAAAGCAGTTACTGTTTAATCTGTACTTGCCCATATTCATATAACTGATATTTGAGGTCAACGGGTTGATAGTCTACCATACAAGGCCATCCACGTGTCACTGCATAAAAACAGTGTGATACACTGACACTCCTAGCCTTGACTTTATCCATTAATGCATCTAATAGTTTTGTCTTATCTGGAGTCAACCTTTCACTTCTCACTATGGGAGATGTCACACTGTCTGTGTCTTTGCTGGTCTGAACATTGATCAGTGCCGGGGCAGAAAAAGAAGTCAAGAAAAATAGTTATGTCACACTGTCACTTTTACAGACCTTTGGCCAAGCGCTCAATGACAGCAACGTTTATCTCTGTGGTTCTGAATAAAGTCAACCCTGTTTAATATATATTATTTCATCTCAAATGTTGTAGAATTTCTCTCCTTTTTTAAAGTATTTCTCTTTTTTTTTTTCTATTTCTCTCTTTTCTTTAATCACCACCAGAGAAGAAAACAGAGCAGATTGCTGCCAGCCCAGGTGAGTTTGTGTGCACTTGCATTAGTATATTTATTTGTATTTTAAGGACTTGTTTGTTCAAAAACACGAGTGAGATAAGAACAATCTTGAAAATGTTATTTTGGTATTCAGATCAAGATTTAAAGATGGATCAAGGTTCTGTCTGCTCTGCTTTAAATACTTGGCCATTATCTTGATGCATAATCATTTTTTTTAGCCTGATCAAAAGGACATAATGGACTTTTGAACACGTAAGATGAAAGATCTTATCAGTTGTACTATTTGTTAAAAAAAAAGATGACCTATGGAAATGTTCTGGTCCCTGCAGTTGTTTGCTACGCTGCTGATCGCAACGAGCTGAGGGGTCGTGTGATCCAGTGGCTGCAGACTGAGGTCGTCCCGGACGGCTGGTTTGTCAAGGGATCCAACTTCTCTGACATCCTGCTCAAATACTTCAAGGTGGGAAGACAGAAAGAATGGACAGTGGTCTCTAAAAATATGCACAATTGTTCCGTTACTATTCTTTATACAGAACACCCCAGTTAATTCATTCATGTGGGCCTCCTCTGACCATGCTGGTGCTTAAAGCCGCCTCAGATTGTGTCTCATTATTCATGTGACAGACCTTTCAAACCCGTCAGCTGATGGCTGTAATTCAGTTTAATGAGGGTCTCTGCAGAGGAGGACCCCTGCCAGTCTGTGCGCTGACATGAATGAGATTATAGCAGAAGACCAAGTGGTTTTTTGAACAGTTGGTTTAAAAGGCAGGATTTATTTATCTGGTCTTTCCAATCATGGACATATTCTGCACATTTAAAGGGCTAACTCTTAAGCATCTACATGTCTTGCACAAACACATTCATTCAGGTCTCATTAAATTACTTTAATTATGTGAATGGTTCTCTGCTCTTACTTCTATTCCAAAACCCTTAATGAAACAAACAGCTCTGATATTAAATATAGAGGAGCAATGATTATGTATTCACAATAAGATGTCGGACACAAAAACCCTACATGAGTAGAATTTTCATGCTTTTGTACCCATTTCTGCTCGAGCTTAGTTGAATTTGTTTTATGATAATACAAAATATGTGCTTTTAGTAGGACTTGCACTTTAAGTTCTGTTTTGTGCAAATTGAAAACTGTTAATATGAAAGTAAAAAGACAGATAGAACCTGGTAGTTGAAACACCAATAGCAATATTTTAATCTAAACATGAATATCACACAAGTTTAGAAAATATATTGTTACCTTTCAAATCTGATGTTTTTGTCAGGTAGCTCACAATGATAATTGCATCATGTTTATAGTTTACTTACTGTAGATGTCAACTGTGCCCTTCTCACGTTTTTTGCAGTCTTACGATAACGGTGACTCTCAGCTGGACTCCTCAGAGCTGCTCAAGTTCATCCAGCAGAATGACTCTGTTGTGGAGATGCAGTCGTACGCAGACCAGGAGAGCAACAAGCTGCTCAGGTCAGTGTGTTTGTTTGTCTGTGGGTTTGCAGGTTTACATGAGTGCATATGAGGGCAGGATTGAGGGTGGGAAAAAAAAGGCCTTCAGTTTGCATTATTTTTTGCTCCCAAAGCTCTGGGAACATTTTCTTCTGTGGCAATGCTTGCAAGCACAGATACATATCTGTGTGCTGCTGGGCTATTTTCAGATACGCAGTACATTCAATGAACCCTATCTAGCCAGTGCAAACATTACTGAAGGCCGCCTATGGGAGCCCACTCTGGCATAAACACATGTGCTCTGTGGAATAAAACAATCTGAACCAATTATCATTTCTTCAATGTGTTTTTATCTTTCTCTAGAGTTGTATTGTAACTCCACTGAGCAGTCACTAAATGACTTGTTTACATGTTTATTTGTGCCCACCAGGAGCCTGTGTGTTGATGCCCTCATCGAACTCTCTGATGAGAACGCTGACTGGAAGCTGAGCTTTGATGAGTTCCTCAACTGCCTGAAGCCTGGCTTCAATCCACCAGAGAAGAGTGAGCTAGTTAATTCAACACAAAGTGACAAAGATACACATGCACAGTTTATATTGATGCTTTGAATAAAGCTCGGGCAGACAATGGTGGTAACTAGCAAACATGGAAAAGTGACTAAAACTGTTTCCTGCATAGTTTGAGACACAGTCAGAGTTTTGTGGTTTCCCTTCAGCCTGAACACTCATCAGATGTTGAAATATTTAGGATAAAGTTCACTGAAAACAGAGTGGAAAATAACTTTCACCATAGAGCACTGAACTCCACAGCTGACTCAAGACTCAAGGACACACACACATTCGGCTGGCTCATTGTATTTATAAAAAGCTTGTTTAGCACATAAACAGGGTCGGAGTTTGCCATCAATCATCTTAGGCAAAGATAAACATCTTAAATGTTTGTCAAATGTCTTGAATTTTTTTATTCTTTTTTTTCTATTTCTGAGACACGTTTTTGTTCCGCACAGTGTTGTTGGGCAGAGACAGTTGAGTTGAAAACTGAGCTAGTGAATGAAGTATATAGCATTTTGAAAAGCTGACCACTTTCTTCATGGTAATAGGTTACAGTGCTTTGCGGTTCATTTTAGCGATCTGCAACATTGTCTATTTTCTTTAGTTTTGTCTAAATCATGTGTTTTTCTCCAGAATGTGCCTTGGAAGATGAGACATATGAGGATGGAGCAGAGACCCAGGTTGAGTGTAACCGCTGTGTTTGTGCTTGTGGCAACTGGGTCTGCACTGCTATGACCTGCACTGGTGAGTTATGATACACAAACGTGATTTTATGGGCTTCAATATTATTTTAATCATTTTGGGCAACTCAAGCAATCAATCATTCTTCATATAGCGCCTAATCACAACTAAAATACGCTAAAACACTTTTCATTTAGAGCGGGTTTAGACCTTACACTTTGTTATATTAAACCAACTCACACATTTTGGATGTTTCCTTAACCTTTGCAGACAAAACAGCAGCTGTGGATGAGGCAGTAGATGCTGGGGCAGAGATGACTGAGGAGGAGTGGAACCTCAGAGTTGCTGAGCTCAACAAGCACCAGGTCTGTGTTTGCAATCTGGGGGAGAAAAAGCAGTGAAAATGTTATGAATCATATATCAAAGTAAATAAGAATATGAGGTGTATCATATAATTTATGTGCAGTACACTACAAGTCGTTTGGCTGTAGTCAGAACTTCTGAAGTGTATATCAGGGCCCCATTACTTCCCACTGCTCATATGATCCCACTGGGTTAAAAGGTCCTTGAAATATAGTGAATCAAGTGTCTGCTTTGAGATTCCTTCAGGATATAACTTTGCGTTTGTGGACAAAGAGCATTTGAAATCAAACTGCTCAGCCAGCACAAAACAATCCACAGAGGAATTGCTTGGTGTACATTTTGAGGTGACTGTGTGTACCAACCCATCATAGCTCAGTGAGCCAGGGCATCAGCAGCTTTATGCGTACTGGTCGGAAAAGTGAAGTAATAAATCAGACGCCGTGAAACAAAGAAATGTGTTCTAAATTAGATCAATAAAACTTTGTGATGAATCAGGGTCATCAGGTTTTATTGGTAGTTATTCCTTAGAGTGAATATCAAGTAGTGTACTGTATGTTGCTGAAAATAAAAAGGCCTCTATTACCCAATTAATTCTACTTTAAAAGTGTATTTGCAGGTCTTGGATCTTTCTGAATTAAGCATTTTGTGACTCCAAAGAGATCTAAGCAGAGATTGATAAAAAAAGAAAAAAAAGAAGCCTACTGTGATGTCACTTGAGTCAGCAAAAGGTTGGGCTGAGGATTTCAAGTCTGAAAATGTGTAAAAGCAAACAGCTGGCAGTTGATTTGCTACAAAGGGTAACAGAAAGGTTTTACGAAAGAGAAATTGACTTAAATTAGACCTCTGGATCTGTTGCATCAATTTGATTTATTTGCCCATTATAGGTCTATAAAGGTAATACAATCCTTAATCAGAGAAGTATTACACAATAGCAGAGATAATGAGAGAAAGACTTGGGTCACTTCACCTTGAACAGAATGTCATGCTAACTAATATTTGTATATGAGAGAACAAGGCTTAAGATAGGATTAGGGCTCTGGCTTGAGGCCATTGCTGAGTCAGCATGATCTTGCACATTGCACCCCAGAATGGTGGCTTATAACGCCACTGTAAACACATGTGGCTCTGAGGGATTAAATTTGGTATGACCGGTTGTATGCTAAATTCAGTGAAAACAACTGGCTTCCAATGGATAAAGGGTTCAAGTGATATGTTTACTTTAAAAAATGCTGCGACAAATATTACAAGCTGACAGATGAGATGCCTGTACAACTTTGTACTTGCATTGTTATTGAACAAATCTGTTAAATCCTAACTTATAATACGTTTTTTTTGTGTCTATTCTTTGATGTTTTTAAATACAGGAAACCGTTGAGAAGATGAAGACCAGCACAAAGGAGGCCTAAACAAGGATGCAATGAAGGAGGGGATGCAAATCGTCACCCTTTCTCCATACTTGATTTAACTTGCGGCCATGTGTTGTTTTTAAACTGACTTTTTCATGTTTCTCTGCTTTGTTAAATATTACACGTTTTTTTTACTATGTTTTTGTGTTTGTGTTATTGTCTGTTAGATTCAGGGGCAATCGAAGAGTATTATAGGATTCCCTCGTGTTCAGTACTGTCATATTTGATTGTATTACTGCGCCTCTACACTAGCCTTGGGGCTATTTTTACTACAATATTTTTACAGTTACTATAAATAAAGGCATTTTGTTGTTGTTTTGGGGATTAGAAAGTCATTATTTGAGAGTGTTGTTTGGTTAGGAGAGTGGAGAAAACAACTGTTAAAAATAAGGGGGCTGTCGGAGAACTACTTGACACCTAGAGCAGCGTGTGTGTCCACACTCTCATCGGTTTCACAGTCAACAGGTTGGTTAAGGACGCTTAGATGAGAGAGTAAGGCTACTACAGATTTTGTTTTGCTGCCGTTCAGAACTGCCACAGTAGGCCACTACTTGATTACTGCACTTCTCTGCCTTCTCTCTTGCTTTCTTTTTCTTAAATTTATCATGAGCCTGATTTTTTTTTTTTATCTTCCTGCTAAAGTAATAATTTTGTTTCAAGAAATGTTTTCTTCTATGTACAGTACGTTATTGGCTCGAGTTGCAACTCATCTTGTTCACATGTTATGCTCAGGCAAGTCTCTGTGGTGCTTTTTAACATTTCTCTGTCGGTGTCTGACATTTCTCAGACAGAGACATAGTGGTCCATCTTTCAGTGCAGAGCCGCACAGCTGCACCTAGGTGAGACCTGATCTGAATATAGCATGTTGAAAACTGAAACCAAAGTCTTATTGAAGTGTTTGAATGTTGTACTTAATTCTCCAGGTAAAACATTACTCTGGACCCAGCAACAACACTATACCTGTGCTTTCAAATCATTCTAACAGAAGGACTAGCCTCACTGTCAGCTATAGTAGCTTAGACGCATCAATAACTGGGTGCATTTAAATCGTGCGCATGTGAGCGTGAATGTGTGTGTGTGTGTGTGTGTGTGTGTGTGTGTGTGTGTGTGTGTGTGTGTGTGTGTGTGGTATTGATGCTAAGAGTAGTTGGGTTTGTTAAATGTGTTTATTTGATAAAAGCCTGTTCCTGAATTGGGAGGTTTGACAATACAAATCAGTGCCTTAGACCTGCAAACCGTATGTCTCTACCTTTGCCTGCACCAAGGCTAAAATGCCGAGTGCCAGAGCAAGAATGAGTGTGCTTTGCTGAAGTTTAGCAGTAAACTAGTGCTTTGTGACTCTATCCCTGATACATGTCTGTGTGAAAGTTGCATTACTAGGTTCAGGCTAAATCTTTATATTCCACTAAATGTGCAGAGACTGTAAGGAATACATATGTATGCCAATAAAGCCCATAAACCACAACCTTGCTTTGTTGTTTTGTGTGTGTGTGTGTGTGTGCCTGTTATCTACTAAATATCAGCTTCAAATATTGTGAGTGAAAGAAGAAGATTAAATTCCAGTCCGACTTCGAAAAGTCGGGGATAGAAAATATTGCATTAAATGCCGGATTCCTGTGGGACTATCTCCTTTGGCTGCAAGCCTAGTTTAGGATTTTATTCAAATACTTACCAGACTACACTTTGAAGGCTCTGAGCCCTTTTTTGCATATTTGCTATGCACATGTAGTAACCTTTAGTTGCCCAGGTCAGGTTATCAATGTCTGTGCAACAGCTTGTTTTCTGCCATTGACTACAAAACTAAAAGACTATTGGTCTAGCTAATGAATACCTTAAGTGCTATCTTCAATGCAAAATCTTTGGAATAAAAGTCTTATTCTTTGACTACACCTTATTCTGAGAACATGTCATGTTAAATTCTAAAATCTTTGTCTTAACATTAGTTTGACCCTTGGCTTCAAAAATTATTATCAGACTTTGGTAAATCTCATATCCCACATCTAGAACATTCCTCATAAAGTAATATGAACAGAATAGAGCTTTAACAGACCTGAATTCTGCTGGAAGAACCCAATTACCCCGTTCCTATTTCTCATTCTATGCACAGTTTAGTCAGCAGAGCATTGCATAATGTAACAAAAGAAGGGTGTTGCATAATAGCAGTGGCCGGACTGGGCATATGACATGATGGATAATCGGCTGATTTTGTGTCGTTGATGCTACTTAAACCACTTTTACACAAAGCAATGTGGCAGTGTAGTCTAAAGCTATAATGTTTATATATCGTGCAAAAATAGCTTGTTACAAATCTCTAATACTTGTGTGAAATGACTGAAATGACTGAGAAGAAAAGTAACCAATCAACGCTTACGTGGGCGGGGCTTTTCAGGAGAATAAGCCAATCTCTGGACTTGGTTGAAAATGTTCCTCTAAAAAAAGGACTGCTTTGTAGTACAGCTACATTGAACCCACTTTAGTCACATTTAGCTACGATAGCCAACAGTGCACCCGGGTCTCAATTAGTGACCTAGATTTTCATCAGAGATATGGTTAGATGTTTCGGAAGGGAGTGTAGAAAGCTTTCCGTTCTCCAGGTCAAACCCAGACGTACAGTCCTGGAGCTAACTCGCGGTCTACGGGGGCGTTCAGCCTACAGCAAAACTTCAGCAAGGACTTTTTTCAGAGTTTAAATCCAACATATAATTGCTAAAATGGAGATTAACGAAGGGGCAGCGGCAGCAGGCGACAACGTGCTCGACTTTTCTCGTTTGAGCCTGGACGCTTTTAGCGTTGACACAATCAGTGACGAGAGGAAAAGAGACACTAAACAGCTTTACCTGAACTACAACCGGCTAACCTCGCTGCCCTCGTCCGTCAGCCTTTTCTGCAACCTGGAGTTTTTGGACATCAGCAACAACGGACTGTCGACCATCTGTGAGGGCATAACACAGCTGACCAGACTGAAAATACTGATAGCCAAGAACAACCGCCTGGACGAGTTCTCGCTGCCGAAAGACTTCGGCTCTTTGCAGCTTGAGGTGTTGAACTTTGGTGGGAACCGATTTGAGGAGATCCCCCTGCAGTGTATGAAACTGCTGCGTCTGCAGTCGCTTTCAGTTGGCGGTAACAGACTGAAAAGTATACCTGCAGAGATAGAAAATCTAACCAGGTAGGTCATGAGGTTAAGAGCACAAACAGTAGCGTTCACCTAGCTTAGCACGATAGTGAAAAGTCTGGTAGCAAGGCCAGCTAGCTTTATTTGCCAACGTCAGTTAGTGGAAGGTAAAACTTCTCTCCTTGTAGTCAAAGTTAGCTGGCCCTTAAACGACAATGGATCAACATTTAGCTTACACTGAACCATTTGATGACTCAAGAGCTCATTTTTCCATTTCAGAGCAAAATTAGACATCATCACCTCATTCAATTTTTTTTATTTTGAGTATTTGCTGTTCTTCATGTTTATACAAACTTAAATTGAATATATCGGTTTCATTGACAATACAAGCATTTTGGAGACATGGTTTTTGATTTTGTGGCTCTGTGATCACAGGATTAATCAGATAATTGAGGATATAATCAACAGCTAAACTGATATTAAAAACAATCTTTGGTTGCAGTATCACAACAAGTATGTCAATGATAATTTTCCACAAGTTGTACATAATGACTGACAAAATGCCTTTTATGAACAATACCCACTAAGTGTAAATTCTCCAACTATGTGAGCCTGTAGCCATTTTTTATATTTTCTTTCAGAAATTTGTTTAACGGCCTTTTGACAATTGAAATATCTTCTTCGTTCTTTGCTTGCATTTATAGAACTCATCTTTTATCCCTTTTGATCTGTATTTCACATGTGCTCCATTTGGGAATATTGCCCTTTTATCAGTTGTATTTTGATCTGTTGTCTCGTGAGTCAGAGTTGACCTACCTATCCAGCCTGGGGACAATGATTGTAAAGCATTAGACATTAATTAATTCTTATAATGCTATTCAGATATTCTTAGTTGTTTTCTCTCTGTCTTGTTTTTCTGTTTTTCCTCCTGGGGTTTAATGTTATTTACCACTTTACCACTATGTTGACTGTTTTAGTCATGCTCATTTCCAGTCAGTTTATCCTGTAAACAACCTGGTTCATGTTGTGTGTGGGATAATTGCACACTGGAGCTGTTCCAGTAACTTCCCGGGAATGGTTTCAGGGATAGAACAGTTAATAAAAGTTACAGATTGATCTACTGTAATGGTTTTAAATAAAGCTGACCTACATTTAAAGGTCTATTCAAAGTGATAAAACAAAACAGTACAGCACATTAATTATAAGACTATAATGTTGCAACAGAAAACATATATATAGTCTTCTTAGTATATAAAATCATTTCTGTTAAAAAAGATTGCGCCATTAAGTAAACAGACAACAAATCTTTTATTATAACCATGTAATGATGATGTGAATTAAGCAGCAGTCAGCTTTAAACTTCCAAATATTTATGTCTGTAAGTGACCGAAAAGGAAGACAGCCATGAGAACACTCTTATCATTTTATGAGTTAAATGTCAAAATGTCACAATGACTCACTTTATCAGATGCAGCATTATGCTCATTTAGTAGTAAAGTGGGTACAGGGAGGGGAATAAATTGGGCAATGTGCTTATAAACACACGTTGCCAGACCTCATTTATTTTATGTTGACTCCCTACATAGCCTGTTTGTTTTTTTTCACTTACTGGAACTGGACTGCTGTGTCCAAGATTTTTTATAATCTGCCCCAAATTCTCAAATGGATTGAGGTCAGGAAAAAAACAGTATCTGTCTTCCAACAACATGTACCTTTTTTTTTTTTTAAGATTTATACAGGACATTTCAATTAGGGTTGCAAAGGGGTGGAAAGTTTCCGGTAAATTTCTGGTAAATTTCCGGAAACTTTCCATGGGAAGTTAAGCTTGGGAATTTTGGAAATATTCCAAATCGGAAACTTTCCATGGGAATTATGGGAATTTATGGGAATTAATGGGAATTAACTGGAAATAGAGGGTAATTTAATCGAACTGTATCATATCCAAGCATACATATAATGATTTGTTTTTTTCCTAAGCAGACATCCATCCAAAATAATACAATTAAAAAAACATTTCAACAGATTTACATCACATTTTTAAAATATATTACCCCATAATATCATCAAGACTTACTTCCCTTTATGTAGTCCACAGGCTAAAATGTGTGGCTTCAATTGTCTTGTGCTTGTGTGGTTCTAGAAATCATCTGTGCATGTGATGGAGGAATGCACAGTGCATGTAGGGGGCGTGGCCTCAATAGCCCTGCAGTAATGTGTGCTATGTGCATGTGATTGAGGAATAGCATAGATATTCAAGTGTACTTGCATGGAATCTGGTTGTTTAAGCCCAACTATATTTAAGTTCCCAGTTAAGGGCCAACCTTCAATTTTGTAAATTCCCGGTTTATTCCCGTTTATTCCTGTTTATTCCCATAAATTCCCATTATTTCCCGTAAATTCCCGTTAATTCCCATGGAAAGTTTCCAACTTTGAAAATTCCCGGAATTTTGCAACCCTAATTTCAATTAAAGATGTAATATACTCTGTGACAGATTTGAGTTTTCTCAAAATAATTTTCTCCTTTGTTTTTGCTAACAGTTCGCATATAATAGAAAATAAATTCAAATACCCTTAAGATTTGTTTTCTTGCCACAAGGACTGACAAATTACCGAGTGATACTTTATTGGATAGGACCGCTGAAGAGAGAGAGAGGAAATGCTGGGAGGTGAGAGACGTGGGGTTTGACACATGCAGCAATGGGTCGAGGTCTGATTTGAACCCGCGGCTGCTGGAGCGAGGGCTATGACCTCCTCGCATCGGGCACTCGATATAACCACTAGGTCTCAGTGCCCTCTCTATCCATAACATTTTTTAATTCTCTTGAGGTTGTATCTGAACTGACATAAATGAAGTACCGTATTTATGATTCTTATTCCCTTTGGACTTATTGAGTTTTCTCTCTTGGTCAGCTTATTTATTTTAATCAGAAAACAATAAAAGAAACAGTCTAAGCATGACGGAACCCTTTATAACTGTATAGCATCTGCATGATATGTTACAGGTGTCGAGATGAAACCTCAACCTAGTGTATCTTTCATGGGATGGTCCAGGAAAAAGGCTGAAATGTTGCTAACTCTTGAACATTTTGAGTCTTTTTTTCTATACTGTAGCTGATACAGGTCATAACTAACGGTTGTCTCCCTGGTGGGTGATCTGTGTCATTGTGTCAGCGAGGGCAGCTAGCAGACCCCGAATGTCTCAGTTCCCCTCACAGAGGGGGCTTGCTCAGTGCTCAGCCACCAAGGACAGTATAATGGCTTCCTGTCTCTCAGTCGCTGTGTCATCAGTTCCAGCAGGCAGATGGCCTGACAGCTTACTTTCGCTGACCAGCCATCCATTGCTCTCTCCTCGTCTCTCTATTTTACTCCCAATTACCCCCTCTCTCTACTCCATACATCCATTAACCTACCAAGGTCCTTTGTTGTCTTCATACAGCAAAGTGTAGGTATCCATTTGTTGTCTATTAAACTTTGGGACAGTGGTTATTGTGGTTGGCGCACATCA
Source organism: Tautogolabrus adspersus (assembly GCA_020745685.1). Taxonomy (NCBI): domain Eukaryota; kingdom Metazoa; phylum Chordata; class Actinopteri; order Labriformes; family Labridae; genus Tautogolabrus; species Tautogolabrus adspersus. Next base: position 10,851,686 of record CM036548.1, on the reverse strand, counting down.
AGTAAATCTTCTAGAAAACCGATTTAATTTAATACCATGTTTTATCTTCGCACACTGACACTTTGTCTGAGGCTGGGCTGTGCATGAGACAGTTTCTGGCAACTTTTTTCTTCTTGATTTGTAAGCAGGTCACACATACAGGCCATGAACTTAATGCCTGAACATAAATCCATACATCTTTAGCTCCCTCTTGTGGCATCATGTTTACATTTTGATGTAGGGTTACTTTGCTTTGTAGGCCAAAGAAATGTATCTTTTTTTCATTTTTAAACAATTTCCCCCTTCAAATCTAAAAGTGATTTATCATATTTGACAATACTTTGAAAACGTGTATGTATGACAAAAATAGGAAAAACAACTACGGTACATGGAGCCTTTCAATTTTGGAAATCTTTTGGTTAGAATGTCTAGAAAACCCCCAATTCTAAATGTTTTGTAAATATGACTCTCTTTTTTTGTTGCTTTTCTGTACTTTGTTACATTATCAGTGCATAATTTAAACAAAGCAAATGATTTCCTTTCCTTTTGTCTTTTAGTCTGGAGCTGTTGTATCTGGGTGGAAACCTCATCACAGCTATTCCTCCAGAAGTAGCTAACCTGCCCTACCTCAGCTACCTGGTCCTGTGTGACAATCGCATCCAAAGTGTACCTCCGCAACTCACCAGGTAACTGCACAGACACCAACAGAACCTTACCAGTTCAACCAGCACCCCTGTAAATAGCCTAAATACCACCTAAATAAGTGCAAGTCTGTGTCCACAGACAGCACTTGTTTTCAATCCAAAACCAATGTAGTTCCACTTTTTCAGCACCCTGAGCACAAAAACGCCCTCGGTGTCAGCTGCCCTCTCAGTTAAAAACAGTTCAAGTTTTGGAACAACTCTGCAATTGTCAATTGTCACTTCTCTACTTACAGCTTTGTCAACAACAATGGCGGAGGAGACGCTAGTCTGACTCTTCTTTTCGGGAGTACGATTTCTAGGTGTAGAGCTGCTGCTGATGCCTGGACATGACTCCTTTACATTGTTTTCTTGGGGAAAGTTCCTTGAATTAAAGCAAATATTAATCACACTGAGATATCTAAAACACACCTAACGGACATTACTGAGGGAAGCATAAGTTAACTTTTGTAACCTAGCAACAATGACCACTGGTGAGAAGCGTTCTGAAACGGAGGTCGTGAGCACTTTGAGCGCAATAAGCGCTGTCTGTAGACACAGGCCCTTAAAGCTAGAGGTGTGCACTTCCCCTGCATGGATCTTATAATTCCTTATTCCCGTAGAGCTCTTTTGTAGAAGACAACACATCAAAATGACTCTCTGTCTCATTCCAGGCTCCACTCGCTGAGATCTTTAAGCCTCCATAACAACCTGCTAACTTACCTGCCGAGGGAGATTCTCAGTCTGGTACATCTGCAAGAGCTCAGTCTCCGTGGCAACCCGCTCGTGGTGCGCTTTGTCAAGGAGATGACCTACGACCCCCCATCATTGCTGGAGCTGGCAGGACGCACCATAAAGAGTCGCAATATCCCTTACTACCCCCGCGACCTGCCTTCAAACCTTCTGCACTACCTGGACCTGGCAAGCAAGTGTCCTAACCCTAAGTGTGCAGGTAGATGACTTATTGCATAGTGTTTAAAATACACACAACTTTTTTTATCTTAAGTTGGTTTTATCCCATGAAATGTCATGATCCTTTTTTAAATGTCCAGTACTGTCATTTTTCCAGAAGGTGATAATTCATGGCTTTTTGACCTTTTGGTGCTTTGGCTCCTTAAAATTGGATTAGCCACATCCATCCCCTCCTCATTGTTGTATATGTCTAGCAGTTGGGACTAATGTAAAATTTGTAAACTTTTCGGCAAACGAAAGAAGAAAATGGCAAACATGAGACTTTCTACTGAAACCTCTTGTGGTCTCGATCCCCGGGTTGGGAGAAAGTCAGACATGTCTTGTGTCGGTTTTTCCCTTTAATGCTTCCTGTGTGATTGTAAGTTTTTGCATTAATTAGAGTTGTGCCAGTTTGTTGATTGAATGTATGATTATTGTTGCATTGTGGTGATGATTACATACATCATCACACTATAACTATAACGGTACTTGAAGTAAACAGCTTTGTTTCTCCTGTCTCACTCCACTATCTCCAGGCGTGTACTTTGATTCCTGCGTGCGCCATATCAAATTTGTGGACTTCTGTGGAAAGTACCGGCTGCCCCTCATGCACTACCTGTGCTCCCCAGAATGCACCTCTCCCTGCAACTCAAACCCGCAGAGCGACGCCGATTCAGAGGACGAGAGCAGTGTGCCAGCTTACCGCCTGCAGAGGGTACTTTTGGGATAATCCCACATGGAGGAGCCTGTGGCCATCCTAGCCTCGCCAGTCGGCCACTAAGTAACATTTATACAAAGATGAACTTGGCTGAGTTACCTTTTCATGAAAAAACACAATCACCCAAACACAAAAGCTTAGACTGTTTTACAGACATCCTAAGTGGCTGTATCCAATGTACAAAATGTGAGACAGCTGTTCTTACTACTCCATTTGTAGCACATTTTTATAAGGAATATGTTCCTTCTCTCATCACAAATCAATCTACGGATAAGGAATTAAAATGTTTATTTTTTCATGTGGATATGCAAATCAACAGTCTTTATTTGTGGCCTCCAAGTGCAGGTTTCACAGTCGAGCGATGCAGGACAGTTAAACTCAGTTAAGACTGAAGGAGCTGCTTGATTCTTTTCCATTTCAGGGCGGAAAACTTTATCTTTCAAAAAAAGGTGCTTCTTAGTAGCTGCAGAACATTCTTGTGCATTTTCTGAAACTTAGATATAAAAAAAATGTGTTTTTTGTCCAACTGCTGGTGTCACACAGACCACTTACATTAACATTTTTCTTAGCATCAAAGCTGCTATACCAACTGATAAGAAATTATGGAATTTTTGAAGTACGTCAGCAAAAGGCTACAATATGACATAAGACTTACACTACAATATTCTTAAAGGTCACATCTTATCCTCCTTTTCAACCACTTTAAATAAGTCTCGGAGCTCCCCAAAACATGTCTGTAAAGTTTCTGGCTCAAAATTCACTCTGATCCTGTTTTTTTTATCATACCTAAAACCTCTCTAGTTCAGGCCTGCTCAGAACAGGCTTTTTCTGTCTGGAGCTTTAAATGCAAATGAGCTTTGTCTGACCATGCCCCTCTAGAAGAGCTTGGGTGGCTCTGCCTTTCTTGCACCATAGCCTAATGTTTAAGGTGAGAAGGCAGACTCAGAGGCCAGAACAAACACCTAGCTGTGGGAGTGGTTACTGCCCTTTGTGATGTCATGAAGGGAAAATCTCCAAACGGCCTGTTTGAGCACACATTTTCTGAAAAGTGGAGCAGGCAAAAGACAGAGAGGATGGACTTTACTTATAATTGGCGTTTGTAGTCCAACAAGGGACACATTTTAGTGTTTGAAAAACATGGTAAAGTACATTTTGCATAATATGTGACCTTTAATTGACTTAGGACATTGTGTGAAATAGCCTTTTTTACATTGAGTGTGGGTTTGAAGGGCAAAGATTTTCTTCGGTAAAGCTCCACACAATTTTAAAAGATAAACATTTATATGTTGCACAGCCGCCTTGAAAAGTTGTAATTTCCCCCAGAATATGGGTTATGCGAGGATGTGGAAGAGAGCGCGTACAGGCTTACTCTCAGGAAGTGGTGTGGGCTGGACCCGGGAAAACCATTCACTGGGTTAGCACAGAAACAATGGCTATTGAGTGAAACACAGAGGCAGTCCTCGTGTTCATGATAAGGGCTGTTGGTTTTCTCTGTGCAGAAGAATATAGATGTGTGAATCGAGCTCACAGAAGGAAAACGTTTTTTCCTGAAATTACTCCAGAGACAGATGCTGCGTTCCTAACGGAAAACTTAATGTGTCTTCGGTCACATGGCTGCTCTGTCTCTTTGCTTATTTGAAAGGCTGGGGGATCTTACAGTGTGTCTCCATCATTGAGGAAGGATGAATCCACTTAATTTTACACTAATGTTATAAAAAAACTAAGAATGCTCCTCTATGTTACATTAACATCTATACTAGAACATTTTAAGTGCCTTACTAATGGTGACCTCTAATAGTGAGGCGGATAATCTCTAAATGTGATAAACCCACCCTATAATGTGACAAGAATAACACAATGAATGATAAAGCCTTTTTCGAGTGATTTTGTACTCTTCAGATAACAGTAAAAAAAAAACAAGATAAGCTGCTTTTATAGAGATCATATTTAACATAATAAACATGCTTCATATTCTAATGACTTGCAGAATAGATGGCACTTAAACAGAAAATGTAACAAGATATATGAATTTTATTTAATTGTACTCATAGATAATGTAAACTGTACAGTATAAAATAACAATAAAAGAGACTGACTGAAATATCTTTGAAAGTTGGTTGTATTGTGGCTTTATTACATGTACAACAATCTTCACACAACACCTCCCTCTGACTTCATTCAGAAATTTTACTTGGATGCTGATAGGGAACATTCCGGGTAAAGTCAGGGTAAAAAAAAAAAAAAGGGTTGTTTGCACTCACTCATGCAGCTCACCCTTTTCAGGAGTTTCGTGTGTTCGTGAAAACACCATTTGAGAATTTCTTGTGATGTTTTTAGTGAGCATGTGTTTACATGTATCAATCCAAGAACTGTTTCTTGCACGAGTCCAGGTTTAATTTGCATTTGAAGGTGAGTTCTGTCTTTGGGCTAATTACAGAAGGGACCATTTCTGTTACTCAGAACCGAGAGATGCCAGTGTGAGTGTATTCTGCCTCTCACAATGTGCTAATCCTTAAGCCTCCACAGCCAAGAGCCGCTAACTACTTTCTTTCTTCTTCTTCCCTATCTTTTCACATTTTCTGCTTCTATAGCAGCATCTCATTCAATTTCTTTTCGCCTCACTGTTTCCTTTAGTTGGGCCGGTGAGAATGATGCCTTAAGTTGCACATAGTTTGTGTGTTTGAATGGTCTTTGACCAACTCACAGCTGGGTTCCAATGTTATTGCAGTGTTTCCTTTTTCCATCTTTTTCAATGTCTTTCAAACACAAATACCCGTAGGACCATGGATGGATAACTCAACTGCTCAAACAGCCCTTGGCCCAGGGGCCCGAGGAGTCATGGGACTCTTACACCAGAGATCTGCTTCTGCATACGCGACAGTTAATCTTTTCTTGTTGGTAAGTCAATGAAGCAACACAAATCCCCCACAGAGCGACACAATTCAGCAACAAAGAGATAAAAAACAAAAATATTCACAAACGCAAAGAATCCAAAAGACAATCCATCCAAGAGACACAAAAAAACTACAAGGACAAAATAAAAAGAGATGCAAATAAACTTCAAAGTGACACATTTCATCTACAAAGGGGAAGATACAAAACAACACCAGAGACAGGAGTTATCTACACACAAAAAAACAAATAAAAGATGTAAAACCATCGTTAATAGACACATCAACTTCAAAGGAACTACAGAGAAAAACAAAACTTATACTAAGAGATGATAAACAAACTCTCAGAGGTAAAAAAAAATATAAACCACAAAGAGATACACAAAAATAACAATAGAAACATAAAATACATACAAAGAGAAAGAAAGCAACTTCAAAGAGATGCAAATTAAGTTCAAAGTGACAATATAAATATGCAACGCTAGCTGTCATGAATCTAATTCACCTTGTGGCAATATATTTATTAAGCTTCGGTTTTCTTATGATGCGCCAGTTTCTGTTGGCTAAACTCCGCTGCTGTTGGATGACCGTATCGTGCCGGAACATACTTCACCGGCGGAGCTCACGTTAGATAGTCCAGTTCATCACTGCGGTCAAGCCAGCCTCCACTTCAGAAACGATAGTCAAGCCAGCCCTCACGAACAGGTCCGCGGTCAACATTTTATTATGAAAATTTTGAACAGGTCCACAGTCAACATTTTTCATGAAAATTTTTGTCAGGTCCGCCGTCAACATTTTTTCATGAACATTTTGAACAGGTCTGCGGTCAACATTTTTTCATTAAACATTTTGAACAGGTCCGCGGTTAACATTTTATTATGAAAATTTTGAACAGGTCCACGGTCAACATTTTCATGAAAATTTTTGTCAGGTCAACATTTTTTCATTAAAGTTTTCAACAGGTCCGCGGTCAACATTTTTTCATGAAAATTCTGAACAGGTTAGCGGTCAACATTTTACATGAAAATTTTGAACAGGTCCACGGTCAACATTTTTTTATGAACATTTTCGACAGGTCGGCGGTCAACATTTTTGACGCTTTTTTTTCATAAAAGATTTCAACAGGTCGGCGGTCATCGTGTTTTCATGAACATTTTCAACAGGCCCGCGGTCATCGTGTTTTCATGAACATTTTCAATTCATTTTTTTCATAAAAGATTTCGACAGGTCGACGGTCATCGTGTTTTCATGAACATTTTCAACACTTTTTTTTCATGAAAATTTTAGACAGGTCCGCGGTCATCGTTTTTTTATGAACATTTTCGACAGGTCCGCGGTCATTGTGTTTTCATGAACATTTTCAACACTTTTTTTTCATGAAATTTTTCAATAAGTCCACAGTCATCGTGTTTTCATGAACATTTTTCAACCCTTTTTTTAATGAACATTTTCGACAGGTCCGCGGTCATCGTATTATCATGAAAATTTTCAATATTTCCGCGGTCATCGTGTTTTCATGAAAGTTTTCAACACATTTTTTTCATGAAAATTTTGGACAGGTCCGCGGTCATCGTTTTTTCATGAACATTTATGTCATTTTTTTCATGATATTTTCGACAGGTCCGCGGTCATCGTTTGTTCATAAAAATGAAGACAGGTCCGCGGTCATTGTTTTTTCATGAAAATGAAGACAGGTCCGCGGTCATTGTTTTTTCATGAAAATGAAGACAGGTCCGCGGTCATTGTTTTTTCATGAAAATTTCAGACATTTTTTTCATGATATTTTCGACAGGTCCGCGGTCATTGTTTTTTCATAAAAATGAAGACAGGTCCGCGGTCATTGTTTTTTCATGAAAATGACAACAGGTCCGCGGTCATTGTTTTTTCATGAAAATTTTAGACATTTTTTTCATGATATTTTCGACGGGCCCGCGGTCATCGTTTGTTCATGAAAATGAAGACAGGTCCGCGATCATTGTTTTTTCATGAAAATTTCAGGCATTTTTTCATGATATTTTCGACAGGTCCGCGGTCATCGTTTGTTCATAAAAATGAAGACAGGTCCGCGGTCATTGTTTTTTCATGAAAATTTTAGACATTTTTTTCATGATATTTTCGACAGGTCCGCGGTCATCGTTTGTTCATAAAAATGAAGACAGGTCCGCGGTCATTGTTTTTTCATGAAAATTTCAGACATTTTTTTCATGATATTTTCGACAGGTCCGCGGTCATCGTTTTTTCATAAAAATGAAGACAGGTCCGCGGTCATCGTTTTTTCATAAAAATGAAGACAGGTCCGCGGTCATTGTTTTTTCATGAACATTTAAGTCATTTTTATCATGATATTTTCGACAGGTCCGCGGCCATCGTTTGTTCATAAAAATGAAGACAGGTCCGCGGTCATTGTTTTTTCATGAAAATTTCAGACATTTTCTTCATGATATTTTCGACAGGTCCGCTGTCATCGTTTGTTCATAAAAATGAAGACAGGTCCGCGGTCACTGTTTTTTCATGATATTTTCGACAGGTCCGCGGTCATTGTTTTTTCATGAAAATGACAACAGGTCCGCGGTCACTGTTTTTTCATGAAAATTTCAGACATTTTCTTCATGATATTTTCGACAGGTCCGCTGTCATCGTTTGTTCATAAAAATGAAGACAGGTCCGCGGTCATTGTTTTTTCATGATATTTTCGACAGGTCCGTGGTCATTGTTTGTTCATGAAAATGACAACAGGTCCGCGGTCACTGTTTTGTCATGAAAATTTCAGACATTTTTTTCATGATATTTTCGACAGGTCCGCGGTCATCGTTTGTTCATAAAAATGAAGACAGGTCCGCGGTCATTGTTTTTTCATGAAAATGACAACAGGTCCGCGGTCATTGTTTTTTCATGAAAATTTCAGACATTTTTTTCATGATATTTTCGAGAGGTCCGCGGTCATCATTTGTTCATGAAAATGACAACAGGTCCGCGGTCATTGTTTTTTCATTAAAATTTCACACATTTTTTTCATGATATTTTCGACAGGTCCGCGGTCATCATTTGTTCATGAAAATGAAGACAGGTCCGCGGTCATTGTTTTTTCATGAAAATTTCAGACATTTTTTTCATGATATTTTCGACAGGTCCGCGGTCATCGTTTGTTCATGAAAATGAAGACAGGTCCGCGGTCATTGTTTTTTCATGAAAATTTCAGACATTTTTTTCATGATATTTTCGACAGGTCCGCGGTCATTGTTTTTTCATGAAAATGACAACAGATCCGCGGTCACTGTTTTTTCATGAAAATTTCAGACATTTTTTTCATGATATTTTCGACAGGTCCGCGGTCATCGTTTGTTCATAAAAATGAAGACAGGTCCGAAGTCACTGTTTTTTCATGAAAATTTCAGACATTTTTTTCATGATATTTTCGACAGGTCCGCGGTCATCGTTTGTTCATGAAAATGACAACAGGTCCGAAGTCACTGTTTTTTCATGAAAATGAAAACAGGTCCGCGGTCACTGTTTTTTCATGAAAATTTCAGACATTTTTTTCATGATATTTTCGACAGGTCCGCGGTCATCGTTTTTTCATAAAAATGAAGACAGGTCCGCGGTCATTGTTTTTTCATGAAAATGACAACAGGTCCGCGGTCATTGTTTTTTCATGAAAATGACAACAGGTCCGCTGTCATTGTTTTTTCATGAAAATGACAACAGGTCCGCGGTCATTGTTTTTTCATGAAAATTTCAGACATTTTTTTCATGATATTTTCGACAGGTCCGCGGTCATCGTTTGTTCATGAAAATGAAGACAGGTCCGCGGTCATTGTTTTTTCATGAAAATTTCAGACATTTTTTTCATGATATTTTCGACAGGTCCGCGGTCATTGTTTTTTCATAAAAATGAAGACAGGTCCGCGGTCATAGTTTTTTCATGAAAATTTCAGAAATTTTTTTCATGATATTTTCGACAGGTCCGCGGTCATCGTTTTTTCATAAAAATGAAGACAGGTCCGCGGTCATTGTTTTTTCATGAAAATGACAACAGGTCCGCGGTCACTGTTTTTTCATGAAAATTTCAGACATTTTTTTCATGATATTTTCGACAGGTCCGCGGTCATCGTTTTTTCATGAAAATGACAACAGATCCGCGGTCACTGTTTTTTCATGAAAATTTCAGACATTTTTTTCATGATATTTTTGACAGGTCCGCGGTCATCGTTTGTTCATAAAAATGAAGACAGGTCCGCGGTCATTGTTATTTCGTGAAAATTTCAGACATTTTTTTCATGATATTTTCGACAGGTCCGCGGTCATCGTTTGTTCATAAAAATGAAGACAGGTACGCGGTCATTGTTTTTTCATGAAAATTTCAGACATTTTTTTCATGATATTTTCGACAGGTCCGCGGTCATCGTTTGTTCATGAAAATGACAACAGGTCCGCGGTCACTGTCTTTTCATGAACATTTCAGACATTTTTTTCATGATATTTTCGACAGGTCCGCGGTCATTGTTTTTTCATGAAAATTTCAGACATTTTTTTCATGATATTTTTGACAGGTCCGCGGTCATCGTTTGTTCATAAAAATGAAGACAGGTCCGCGGTCATCGTTTGTTCATAAAAATGAAGACAGGTCCGCGGTCATCGTTTGTTCATAAAAATGAAGACAGGTCCGCGGCCATTGTTTTTTCGTGAAAATTTCAGACATTTTTTTCATGATATTTTCGAAAGGTCCGCGGTCATCGTTTGTTCATAAAAATGAAGACAGGTACGCGGTCATTGTTTTTTCATGAAAATTTCAGACATTTTTTTCATGATATTTTCGACAGGTCCGCGGTCATCGTTTGTTCATAAAAATGAAGACAGGTACGCGGTCATTGTTTTTTCATGAAAATTTCAGACATTTTTTTCATGATATTTTCGACAGGTCCGCGGTCATCGTTTGTTCATAAAAATGAAGACAGGTCCGCGGTCATCGTTTGTTCATGAAAATGACAACAGGTCCGAAGTCACTGTTTTTTCATGAAAATGAAAACAGGTCCGCGGTCACTGTTTTTTCATGAAAATTTCAGACATTTTTTTCATGATATTTTCGACATGTCCGCGGTCATCATTTGTTCATGAAAATGAAGACAGGTCCGCGGTCATTGTTTTTTCATGAAAATTTCAGACATTTTTTTCATGATATTTTCGACAGGTCCGCGGTCATCGTTTGTTCATGAAAATGACAACAGGTCCGCGGTCACTGTTTTTTCATGAAAATTTCAGACATTTTTTTCATGATATTTTCGACAGGTCCGCGGTCATAGTTTTTTCATAAAAATGAAGACAGGTCCGCGGTCATCGTTTGTTCATGAAAATGACAACAGGTCCGCGGTCACTGTTTTTTCATGAAAATTTCAGACATTTTTTTCATGATATTTTCGACAGGTCCGCGGTCATCGTTTGTTCATGAAAATGAAGACAGGTCCGCGGTCATTGTTTTTTCATGAAAATTTCAGACATTTTTTTCATGATATTTTCGACAGGTCCGCGGTCATCGTTTGTTCATAAAAATGAAGACAGGTCCGCGGTCATTGTTTTTTCATGAAAATTTCAGACATTTTTTTCATGATATTTTCGACAGGTCCGCGGTCATCGTTTGTTCATGAAAATGACAACAGGTCCGAAGTCACTGTTTTTTCATGAAAATGAAAACAGGTCCGCGGTCACTGTTTTTTCATGAAAATTTCAGACATTTTTTTCATGATATTTTCGACATGTCCGCGGTCATCATTTGTTCATGAAAATGAAGACAGGTCCGCGGTCATTGTTTTTTCATGAAAATTTCAGACATTTTTTTCATGATATTTTCGACAGGTCCGCGGTCATCGTTTTTTCATAAAAATGAAGACAGGTCCGCGGTCACTGTTTTTTCATGAAAATGACAACAGGTCCGCGGTCACTGTTTTTTCATGAAAATTTCAGACATTTTTTTCATGATATTTTCGACAGGTCCGCGGTCATCGTTTTTTCATAAAAATGAAGACAGGTCCGCGGTCATTGTTTTTTCATGAAAATGACAACAGGTCCGCGGTCATTGTTTTTTCATGAAAATTTCAGACATTTTTTTCATGATATTTTCGACAGGTCCGCGGTCATCGTTTTTTCATAAAAATGAAGACAGGTCCGTGGTCATTGTTTTTTCATGAAAATTTCAGACATTTTTTTCATGATATTTTCGACAGGTCCGCGGTCATTGTTTTTTCATAAAAATGAAGACAGGTCCGCGGTCATAGTTTTTTCATGAAAATTTCAGAAATTTTTTTCATGATATTTTCGACAGGTCCGCGGTCATCGTTTTTTCATAAAAATGAAGACAGGTCCGCGGTCATTGTTTTTTCATGAAAATGACAACAGGTCCGCGGTCACTGTTTTTTCATGAAAATTTCAGACATTTTTTTCATGATATTTTCGACAGGTCCGCGGTCATTGTTTTTTCATGAAAATGACAACAGGTCCGCGGTCACTGTTTTTTCATGAAAATTTCAGACATTTTTTTCATGATATTTTTGACAGGTCCGCGGTCATCGTTTGTTCATAAAAATGAAGACAGGTCCGCGGTCATTGTTTTTTCGTGAAAATTTCAGACATTTTTTTCATGATATTTTCGACAGGTCCGCGGTCATCGTTTGTTCATAAAAATGAAGACAGGTACGCGGTCATTGTTTTTTCATGAAAATGACAACAGGTCCGCGGTCATTGTTTTTTCATGAAAATTTCAGACATTTTTTTCATGATATTTTCGACAGGTCCGCGGTCATCATTTGTTCATTGAAATGACAACAGGTCCGCGGTCATAGTTTTTTCATGAAAATTTCAGAGATTTTTTTCATGATATTTTCGACAGGTCCGCGGTCATCGTTTGTTCATAAAAATGAAGACAGGTCCGCGGTCATTGTTTTTTCATGGAAATTTCAGTCATTTTTTTCATGATATTTTCGACAGGTCCGCGGTCATCGTTTGTTCATAAAAATGAAGACAGGTCCGCGGTCATTGTTTTTTCATGAAAATTTCAGACATTTTTTTCATGATATTTTCGACAGGTCCGCGGTCATCGTCTTTTCATAAAAATGAAGACAGGTCCGCGGTCATTGTTTTTTCATGAAAATTTCAGACATTTTTTTCATGATATTTTCGACAGGTCCGCGGTCATCATTTGTTCATGAAAATGACAACAGGTCCGCGGTCATTGTTTTTTCATGAAAATTTCAGACATTTTTTTCATGATATTTTCGACAGGTCCGCGGTCATCGTTTGTTCATAAAAATGAAGACAGGTACGCGGTCACTGTTTTTTCATGAAAATTTCAGACATTTTTTTCATGATATTTTCGACAGGTCCGCGGTCATCGTTTGTTCATGAAAATGAAAACAGGTCCGAGGTCACTGTTTTTTCATGAAAATTTCAGACATTTTTTTCATGATATTTTCGACAGGTCCGCGGTCATCGTTTGTTCATGAAAATGACAACAGGTCCGAAGTCACTGTTTTTTCATGAAAATGAAAACAGGTCCACGGTCACTGTTTTTTCATGAAAATTTCACACATTTTTTTCATGATATTTTCGACAGGTCCGCGGTCATCGTTTGTTCATGAAAATGACAACAGGTCAGAAGTCACTGTTTTTTCATGAAAATTTCAGACATTTTTTTCATGATATTTTCGACAGGTCCGCGGTCATCGTTTGTTCATGAAAATGACAACAGGTCCGAAGTCACTGTTTTTTCATGAAAATGACAACAGGTCCGCGGTCACTGTTTTTTCATGAAAATTTCAGACATTTTTTTCATGATATTTTCGACAGGTCCGCGGTCATCGTTTGTTCATGAAAATGACAACAGGTCCGAAGTCACTGTTTTTTCATGAAAATGAAAACAGGTCCGCGGTCACTGTTTTTTCATGAAAATTTCAGACATTTTTTTCATGATATTTTCGACATGTCCGCGGTCATCATTTGTTCATGAAAATGAAGACAGGTCCGCGGTCATTGTTTTTTCATGAAAATTTCAGACATTTTTTTCATGATATTTTCGACAGGTCCGCGGTCATCGTTTTTTCATAAAAATGAAGACAGGTCCGCGGTCATTGTTTTTTCATGAAAATGACAACAGGTCCGCGGTCATTGTTTTTTCATGAAAATTTCAGACATTTTTTTCATGATATTTTCGACAGGTCCGCGGTCATCATTTGTTCATGAAAATGACAACAGGTCCGCGGTCATCGTTTGTTCATAAAAATGAAGACAGGTCCGCGGTCATTGTTTTTTCATGAAAATGACAACAGGTCCGCGGTCACTGTTTTTTCATGAAAATTTCAGACATTTTTTTCATGATATTTTCGACAGGTCCGCGGTCATCGTTTTTTCATAAAAATGAAGACAGGTCCGCGGTCATTGTTTTTTCATGAAAATGACAACAGGTCCGCGGTCATTGTTTGTTCATAAAAATGAAGACAGGTCCGCGGTCATTGTTTTTTCATGAAAATGACAACAGGTCCGCGGTCATTGTTTTTTCATGAAAATTTCAGACATTTTTTTCATGATATTTTCGACAGGTCCGCGGTCATCGTTTGTTCATAAAAATGAAGACAGGTCCGCGGTCATTGTTTTTTCATGAAAATTTCAGACATTTTTTTCATGATATTTTCGACAGGTCCGCGGTCATCGTTTTTTCATAAAAATGAAGACAGGTCCGCGGTCATTGTTTTTTCATGAAAATTTCAGACATTTTTTTCATGATATTTTCGACAGGTCCGCGGTCATCGTTTGTTCATAAAAATGAAGACAGGTCCGCGGTCATTGTTTTTTCATGAAAATGACAACAGGTCCGCGGTCATTGTTTTTTCATGAAAATTTCAGACATTTTTTTCATGATATTTTCGACAGGTCCGCGGTCATCGTTTGTTCATGAAAATGACAACAGGTCCGCGGTCACTGTTTTTTCATGAAAATTTCAGACATTTTTTTCATGATATTTTCGACAGGTCCGCGGTCATCGTTTGTTCATGAAAATGAAGACAGGTCCGCGGTCATTGTTTTTTCATGAAAATTTCAGACATTTTTTTCATGATATTTTCGACAGGTCCGCGGTCATCGTTTGTTCATAAAAATGAAGACAGGTACGCGGTCATTGTTTTTTCATGAAAATTTCAGACATTTTTTTCATGATATTTTCGACAGGTCCGCGGTCATCGTTTGTTCATGAAAATGACAACAGGTCCGCGGTCACTGTTTTTTCATGAAAATTTCAGACATTTTTTTCATGATATTTTCGACAGGTCCGCGGTCATTGTTTTTTCATGAAAATTTCAGACATTTTTTTCATGATATTTTCGACAGGTCCGCGGTCATCGTTTGTTCATGAAAATGAAGACAGGTCCGCGGTCATTGTTTTTTCATAAAAATGAAGACAGGTCCGCGGTCATCGTTTGTTCATGAAAATGAAGACAGGTCCGCGGTCATTGTTTTTTCATGAAAATTTCAGACATTTTTTTCATGATATTTTCGACAGGTCCGCGGTCATCGTTTGTTCATGAAAATGAAGACAGGTCCGCGGTCATTGTTTTTTCATGAAAATTTCAGACATTTTTTTCATGATATTTTCGACAGGTCCGCGGTCATCGTTTGTTCATAAAAATGAAGACAGGTCCGCGGTCATTGTTTTTTCATGAAAATTTCAGACATTTTTTTCATGATATTTTCGACAGGTCCGCGGTCATCGTTTGTTCATAAAAATGAAGACAGGTCCGCGGTCATTGTTTTTTCATGAAAATTTCAGACATTTTTTTCATGATATTTTCGACAGGTCCGCGGTCATTGTTTTTTCATAAAAATGAAGAAAGGTCCGCGGTCATTGTTTTTTCATGAAAATGACAACAGGTCCGCGGTCATTGTTTTTTCATGAAAATTTCAGACATTTTTTTCATGATATTTTCGACAGGTCCGCGGTCATCGTTTGTTCATAAAAATGAAGACAGGTCCGCGGTCATTGTTTTTTCATGAAAATTTCAGACATTTTTTTCATGATATTTTCGACAGGTCCGCGGTCATCGTTTTTTCATAAAAATGAAGACAGGTCATCGTTTTTTCATAAAAATGAAGACAGGTCCGCGGTCATTGTTTTTTCATGATATTTTCGACAGGTCCGTGGTCATCGTTTTTTCATGAAAATGACAACAGGTCCGCGGTCACTGTTTTTTCATGAAAATTTCAGACATTTTTTTTTATGATATTTTCGACAGGTCCGCGGTCATCGTTTTTTCATAAAAATGAAGACAGGTCCGCGGTCATCGTTTGTTCATGAAAATGACAACAGGTCCGCGGTCATTGTTTTTTCATGAAAATTTCAGACATTTTTTTCATGATATTTTCGACAGGTCCGCGGTCATCGTTCATAAAAATGAAGACAGGTCCGCGGTCATCATTTGTTCATTGAAATGACAACAGGTCCGCGGTCATTGTTTTTTCATGAAAATTTCAGACATTTTTTTCATGATATTTTCGACAGGTCCGCGGTCATCGTTTGTTCATGAAAATGAAGACAGGTCCGCGGTCATTGTTTTTTCATGAAAATTTCAGACATTTTTTTCATGATATTTTCGACAGGTCCGCGGTCATCGTTTGTTCATAAAAATGAAGACAGGTACGCGGTCATTGTTTTTTCATGAAACAGGTCAGCGGTCATTTTTTTTCATGATATTTTCGACAGGTCCGTGGTCATCGTTTGTTCATGAAAATGACAACAGGTCCGCGGTCACTGTTTTTTCATGAAAATTTCAGACATTTTTTTCATGATATTTTCGACAGGTCCGCGGTCATCGTTTGTTCATAAAAATGAAGAAAGGTCCGCGGTCATTGTTTTTTCATAAAAATGAAGACAGGTCCGCGGTCATTGTTTTTTCATGAAAATGACAACAGGTCCGCGGTCATTGTTTTTTCATGAAAATTTCAGACATTTTTTTCATGATATTTTCGACAGGTCCGCGGTCATTGTTTTTTCATGAAAATGAAAACAGGTCCGCGGTCATCGTTTGTTCATGAAAATGAAGACAGGTCCGCGGTCATTGTTTTTTCATGAAAATTTCAGACATTTTTTTCATGATATTTTCGACAGGTCCGCGGTCATTGTTTTTTCATAAAAATGAAGACAGGTCCGCGGTCATTGTTTTTTCATGAAAATGACAACAGGTCCGCGGTCATTGTTTTTTCATGAAAATTTCAGACATTTTTTTCATGATATTTTCGACAGGTCCGCGGTCATCATTTGTTCATGAAAATGAAGACAGGTCCGCGGTCATTGTTTTTTCATGAAAATTTCAGACATTTTTTTCATGATATTTTCGACAGGTCCGCGGTCATCGTTTGTTCATAAAAATGAAGACAGGTCCGCGGTCATTGTTTTTTCATGAAAATTTCAGACATTTTTTTCATGATATTTTCGACAGGTCCGCGGTCATCGTTTTTTTCATAAAAATGAAGACAGGTCCGCGGTCATTGTTTTTTCATGAAAATTTCAGACATTTTTTTCATGATATTTTCGACAGGTCCGCGGTCATTGTTTTTTCATGAAAATGACAACAGGTCCGCGGTCATTGTTTTTTCATGAAAATTTCAGACATTTTTTTCATGATATTTTCGACAGGTCCGCGGTCATTGTTTTTTCATAAAAATGAAGACAGGTCCGCGGTCATTGTTTTTTCATGAAAATGACAACAGGTCCGCGGTCATTGTTTTTTCATGAAAATTTCAGACATTTTTTTCATGATATTTTCGACAGGTCCTCGGTCATTGTTTTTTCATGAAAATGACAACAGGTCCGCGGTCATTGTTTTTTCATGAAAATTTCAGACATTTTTTTCATGATATTTTCGACAGGTCCGCGGTCATCGTTTGTTCATAAAAATGAAGACAGGTCCGCGGTCATTGTTTTTTCATGAAAATTTCAGACATTTTTTTCATGATATTTTCGACAGGTCCGCGGTCATCATTTGTTCATGAAAATGAAGACAGGTCCGCGGTCATTGTTTTTTCATGAAAATTTCAGACATTTTTTTCATGATATTTTCGACAGGTCCGCGGTCATCGTTTGTTCATAAAAATGAAGACAGGTACGCGGTCATTGTTTTTTCATGAAAATTTCAGACATTTTTTTCATGATATTTTCGACAGGTCCGCGGTCATCATTTGTTCATGAAAATGAAGACAGGTCCGCGGTCATTGTTTTTTCATGAAAATTTCAGACATTTTTTTTCATGATATTTTCGACAGGTCCGCGGTCATCGTTTGTTCATGAAAATGAAGACAGGTCCGCGGTCATTGTTTTTTTCATGAAAATTTCAGACATTTTTTTCATGATATTTTCGACAGGTCCGCGGTCATCGTTTGTTCATGAAAATGACAACAGGTCCGCGGTCACTGTTTTTTCATGAAAATTTCAGACATTTTTTTCATGATATTTTCGACAGGTCCGCGGTCATCGTTTGTTCATGAAAATGAAAACAGGTCCGCGGTCATTGTTTTTTCATGAAAATGACAACAGATCCGCGGTCACTGTTTTTTCATGAAAATTTCAGACATTTTTTTCATGATATTTTCGACAGGTCCGCGGTCATCGTTTGTTCATGAAAATGAAGACAGGTCCGAAGTCACTGTTTTTTCATGAAAATTTCAGACATTTTTTTCATGATATTTTCGACAGGTCCGCGGTCATCGTTTGTTCATGAAAATGACAACAGGTCCGCGGTCACTGTTTTTTCATGAAAATGACAACAGGTCCGCGGTCATTGTTTTTTCATGAAAATTTCAGACATTTTTTTCATGATATTTTCGACAGGTCCGCGGTCATCGTTTGTTCATGAAAATGACAACAGGTCCGCGGTCATTGTTTTTTTCATGAAAATGACAACAGGTCCGCGGTCACTGTTTTTTCATGAAAATTTCAGACATTTTTTTCATGATATTTTCGACAGGTCCGCGGTCATCATTTGTTCATAAAAATGAAGACAGGTCCGCGGTCATTGTTTTTTCATGAAAATTTCAGACATTTTTTTCATGATATTTTCGACAGGTCCGCGGTCATCGTTTGTTCATGAAAATGAAGACAGGTCCGCGGTCATTGTTTTTTCATGAAAATGACAACAGGTCCGCGGTCATTGTTTTTTTCATGAAAATTTCAGACATTTTTTTCATGATATTTTCGACAGGTCCGCGGTCATCATTTGTTCATGAAAATGACGACAGGTCCGCGGTCATCGTTTTTTCATAAAAATGAAGACAGGTCCGCGGTCACTGTTTTTTCATGAAAATGACAACAGGTCCGCGGTCACTGTTTTTTCATGAAAATTTCAGACATTTTTTTCATGATATTTTCGACAGGTCCGCGGTCATTGTTTTTTCATAAAAATGAAGACAGGTCCGCGGTCATTGTTTTTTTCATGAAAATGACAACAGGTCCGCGGTCATTGTTTTTTCATGAAAATTTCAGACATTTTTTTCATGATATTTTCGACAGGTCCGCGGTCATCGTTTTTTCATAAAAATGAAGACAGGTCCGCGGTCATTGTTTTTTCATGAAAATTTCAGACATTTTTTTCATGATATTTTCGACAGGTCCGCGGTCATCGTTTTTTCATAAAAATGAAGACAGGTCCGCGGTCATTGTTTTTTCATGAAAATTTCAGACATTTTTTTCATGATATTTTCGACAGGTCCGCGGTCATCGTTTGTTCATAAAAATGAAGACAGGTCCGCGGTCACTGTTTTTTCATGAAAATTTCAGACATTTTTTTCATGATATTTTCGACAGGTCCGCGGTCATCGTTTGTTCATGAAAATGACAACAGGTCCGCGGTCACTGTTTTTTCATGAAAATTTCAGACATTTTTTTCATGATATTTTCGACAGGTCCGCGGTCATCGTTTGTTCATAAAAATGAAGACAGGTCCGCGGTCATTGTTTTTTCATGAAAATTTCAGACATTTTTTTCATGATATTTTCGACAGGTCCGCGGTCATCGTTTGTTCATAAAAATGAAGACAGGTACGCGGTCATTGTTTTTTCATGAAAATTTCAGACATTTTTTTCATGATATTTTCGACAGGTCCGCGGTCATCGTTTGTTCATGAAAATGACAACAGGTCCGCGGTCACTGTTTTTTCATGAAAATTTCAGACATTTTTTTCATGATATTTTCGACAGGTCCGCGGTCATTGTTTTTTCATGAAAATTTCAGACATTTTTTTCATGATATTTTCGACAGGTCCGCGGTCATCGTTTGTTCATGAAAATGAAGACAGGTCCGCGGTCATCGTTTTTTCATAAAAATGAAGACAGGTCCGCGGTCATCGTTTGTTCATAAAAATGAAGACAGGTCCGCGGTCATTGTTTTTTCATGAAAATTTCAGACATTTTTTTCATGATATTTTCGACAGGTCCGCGGTCATCGTTTGTTCATAAAAATGAAGACAGGTACGCGGTCATTGTTTTTTCATGAAAATTTCAGACATTTTTTTCATGATATTTTCGACAGGTCCGCGGTCATCGTTTGTTCATAAAAATGAAGACAGGTCCGCGGTCATTGTTTTTTCATGAAAATTTCAGACATTTTTTTCATGATATTTTCGACAGGTCCGCGGTCATCGTTTGTTCATAAAAATGAAGACAGGTCCGCGGTCATCGTTTGTTCATGAAAATGACAACAGGTCCGAAGTCACTGTTTTTTCATGAAAATGAAAACAGGTCCGCGGTCACTGTTTTTTCATGAAAATTTCAGACATTTTTTTCATGATATTTTCGACAGGTCCGCGGTCATCATTTGTTCATAAAAATGAAGACAGGTCCGCGGTCATTGTTTTTTCATGAAAATTTCAGAC
This sequence comes from Tautogolabrus adspersus, assembly GCA_020745685.1. Taxonomy (NCBI): domain Eukaryota; kingdom Metazoa; phylum Chordata; class Actinopteri; order Labriformes; family Labridae; genus Tautogolabrus; species Tautogolabrus adspersus. Next base: position 10,831,567 of record CM036548.1, on the reverse strand, counting down.
ATTTTTTTCATGATATTTTCGACAGGTCCGCGGTCATCGTTTGTTCATGAAAATGACAACAGGTCCGCGGTCACTGTTTTTTCATGAAAATTTCAGACATTTTTTTCATGATATTTTCGACAGGTCCGCGGTCATAGTTTTTTCATAAAAATGAAGACAGGTCCGCGGTCATCGTTTGTTCATGAAAATGACAACAGGTCCGCGGTCACTGTTTTTTCATGAAAATTTCAGACATTTTTTTCATGATATTTTCGACAGGTCCGCGGTCATCGTTTGTTCATAAAAATGAAGACAGGTCCGCGGTCATTGTTTTTTCATGAAAATTTCAGACATTTTTTTCATGATATTTTCGACAGGTCCGCGGTCATCGTTTGTTCATAAAAATGAAGACAGGTACGCGGTCATTGTTTTTTCATGAAAATTTCAGACATTTTTTTCATGATATTTTCGACAGGTCCGCGGTCATCGTTTGTTCATGAAAATGACAACAGGTCCGCGGTCATTGTTTTTTCATGAAAATGACAACAGGTCCGCGGTCACTGTTTTTTCATGAAAATTTCAGACATTTTTTTCATGATATTTTCGACAGGTCCGCGGTCATCGTTTGTTCATGAAAATGAAGACAGGTCCGCGGTCATTGTTTTTTCATGAAAATTTCAGACATTTTTTTCATGATATTTTCGACAGGTCCGCGGTCATCGTTTTTTCATAAAAATGAAGACAGGTCCGCGGTCATTGTTTTTTCATGAAAATGACAACAGGTCCGCGGTCATTGTTTTTTCATGAAAATTTCAGACATTTTTTTCATGATATTTTCGACAGGTCCGCGGTCATTGTTTTTTCATAAAAATGAAGAAAGGTCCGCGGTCATTGTTTTTTCATGAAAATGACAACAGGTCCGCGGTCATTGTTTTTTCATGAAAATTTTCAGACATTTTTTTCATGATATTTTCGACAGGTCCGCGGTCATCGTTTGTTCATAAAAATGAAGACAGGTCCGCGGTCATTGTTTTTTCATGAAAATTTCAGACATTTTTTTCATGATATTTTCGACAGGTCCGCGGTCATTGTTTTTTCATAAAAATGAAGACAGGTCCGCGGTCACTGTTTTTTCATGAAAATTTCAGACATTTTTTTCATGATATTTTCGACAGGTCCGCGGTCATAGTTTTTTCATAAAAATGAAGACAGGTCCGCGGTCATCGTTTGTTCATGAAAATGACAACAGGTCCGCGGTCACTGTTTTTTCATGAAAATTTCAGACATTTTTTTCATGATATTTTCGACAGGTCCGCGGTCATCGTTTGTTTCATGAAAATGACAACAGGTCCGCGGTCACTGTTTTTTCATGAAAATTTCAGACATTTTTTTCATGATATTTTCGACAGGTCCGCGGTCATCGTTTGTTCATAAAAATGAAGACAGGTCCGCGGTCATTGTTTTTTCATGAAAATTTCAGACATTTTTTTCATGATATTTTCGACAGGTCCGCGGTCATCGTTTGTTCATAAAAATGAAGACAGGTCCGCGGTCATTGTTTTTTCATGAAAATGAAGACAGGTCCGCGGTCATTGTTTTTTCATGAAAATTTCAGACATTTTTTTCATGATATTTTCGACAGGTCCGCGGTCATTGTTTTTTCATGAAAATGACAACAGGTCCGCGGTCATTGTTTTTTCATGAAAATTTCAGACATTTTTTTCATGATATTTTCGACAGGTCCGCGGTCATCGTTTGTTCATAAAAATGAAGACAGGTCCGCGGTCATTGTTTTTTTCATGAAAATTTCAGACATTTTTTTCATGATATTTTCGACAGGTCCGCGGTCATCGTTTGTTCATAAAAATGAAGACAGGTCCGCGGTCATTGTTTTTTCATGAAAATTTCAGACATTTTTTTCATGATATTTTCGACAGGTCCGCGGTCATCGTTTGTTCATGAAAATTTCAGACAGGTCCGCGGTCATTGTTTTTTCATGAAAATTTCAGACATTTTTTTCATGATATTTTCGACAGGTCCGCGGTCATCGTTTGTTCATGAAAATGACAACAGGTCCGCGGTCATTGTTTTTTCATGAAAATTTCAGACATTTTTTTCATGATATTTTCGACAGGTCCGCGGTCATCGTTTGTTCATAAAAATGAAGACAGGTCCGCGGTCACTGTTTT
>CM036548.1:10785000-10829199 GCA_020745685.1 Tautogolabrus adspersus | reverse complement strand
CATGAAAATGACAACAGGTCCGCGGTCATTGTTTTTTTCATGAAAATTTCAGACATTTTTTTCATGATATTTTCGACAGGTCCGCGGTCATAGTTTTTTCATAAAAATGAAGACAGGTCCGCGGTCATTGTTTTTTCATGAAAATGAAGACAGGTACGCGGTCATTGTTTTTTCATGAAAATTTCATACATTTTTTTCATGATATTTTCGACAGGTCCGCGGTCATCATTTGTTCATGAAAATTACAACAGGTCCGCGGTCACTGTTTTTTCATGAAAATTTCAGACATTTTTTTCATGATATTTTCAACAGGTCCGCGGTCATAGTTTTTTCATGAAAATTTCTGCCTTTTTTTTCATGATATTTTCGACAGGTCCGCGGTCATCGTTTGTTCATGAAAATGACAACAGGTCCGCGGTCAACGTTTGTTCATGAAAATGACAACAGGTCCGCGGTCATAGTTTGTTCATGAAAATGAAGACAGGTCCGCGGTCATAGTTTTTTCATGAAAATGACAACAGGTCAGCGGTCATAGTTTTTCCATGAAAATTTCAGACATTTCTTTCATGATATTTTCGACAGGTCCGCGGTCATCGTTTGTTCATGAAAATGACAACAGGTCCGCGGTCATTGTTTTTTCATGAAAATGAAGACAGGTACGCGGTCATTGTTTTTTCATGAAAATTTCAGACATTTTTTTCATGAAAATGACAACAGGTCCACGGTCATTGTTTTTTCATGAAAATTACAACAGGTCCGCGGTCATTGTTTTTTCATGAAAATGAAGACAGGTACGCGGTCATTGTTTTTTTCATGAAAATTTCAGACATTTTTTTCATGATATTTTCGACAGGTCCGCGGTCATCATTTGTTCATGAAAATTACAACAGGTCCGCGGTCACTGTTTTTTCATGAAAATTTCAGACATTTTTTTCATGATATTTTCAACAGGTCCGCGGTCATAGTTTTTTCATGAAAATTTCTGCCTTTTTTTTCATGATATTTTCGACAGGTCCGCGGTCATCGTTTGTTCATGAAAATGACAACAGGTCCGCGGTCAACGTTTGTTCATGAAAATGACAACAGGTCCGCGGTCATAGTTTGTTCATGAAAATGAAGACAGGTCCGCGGTCATAGTTTTTTCATGAAAATGACAACAGGTCAGCGGTCATAGTTTTTCCATGAAAATTTCAGACATTTCTTTCATGATATTTTCGACAGGTCCGCGGTCATCGTTTGTTCATGAAAATGACAACAGGTCCGCGGTCATCGTTTGTTCATGAAAATTTCAGACATTTTTTTCATGATATTTTCGACAGGTCCGCGGTCATCGTTTGTTCATGAAAATTTCAGACATTTTTTTCATGATATTTTCGACAGGTCCGCGGTCATCGTTTATCATGATATTTTCGACAGGTCCGCGGTCATAGTTTTTTCATGAAAATTTCAGACATTTTTTTCATGATATTTTCGACAGGTCGGCGGTCATCGTTTGTTCATGAAAATGACAACAGGTCCGCGGTCATAGTCTTTTCATGAAAATTTCAGACATTTTTTTTCATGATATTTTCGACAGGTCCGCGGTCATCGTTTGTTCATAAAAATGAAGACAGGTCCGCGGTCATTGTTTTTTCATGAAAATGACAACAGGTCCGCGGTCACTGTTTTTTCATGAAAATGACAACAGGTCCGCGGTCATTGTTTTTTCATGAAAATTTCAGACATTTTTTTCATGATATTTTCGACAGGTCCGCGGTCATCGTTTGTTCATGAAAATGAAAACAGGTCCGCGGTCATTGTTTTTTCATGAAAATTTCAGACATTTTTTTCATGATATTTTCGACAGGTCCGCGGTCATCGTTTGTTCATGAAAATGACAACAGGTCCGCGGTCATTGTTTTTTCATGAAAATGACAACAGGTCCGCGGTCATTGTTTTTTCATGAAAATTTCAGACATTTTTTTCATGATATTTTCGACAGGTCCGCGGTCATCGTTTGTTCATAAAAATGAAGACAGGTACGCGGTCATTGTTTTTTAATGAAAATGACAACAGGTCCGCGGTCACTGTTTTTTCATGAAACTTTCAGACATTTTTTTCATGATATTTTCGACAGGTCCGCGGTCATCATTTGTTCATGAAAATGAAGACAGGTCCGCGGTCATTGTTTTTTCATGAAAATTTCAGACATTTTTTTCATGATATTTTCGACAGGTCCGCGGTCATCGTTTGTTCATGAAAATGACAACAGGTCCGCGGTCATTGTTTTTTCATGAAAATGACAACAGGTCCGCGGTCATTGTTTTTTCATGAAAATTTCAGACATTTTTTTCATGATATTTTCGACAGGTCCGCGGTCATCGTTTGTTCATAAAAATGAAGACAGGTCCGCGGTCATTGTTTTTTCATGAAAATGACAACAGGTCCGCGGTCACTGTTTTTTCATGAAAATTTCAGACATTTATTTCATGATATTTTCGACAGGTCCGCGGTCATCGTTTGTTCATAAAAATGACAACAGGTCCGCGGTCATTGTTTTTTCATGAAAATTTCAGACATTTTTTTCATGATATTTTCGACAGGTCGGCGGTCATCGTTTTTTCATGAAAATGACAACAGGTCCGCGGTCACAGTTTTTTCATGAAAATTTCAGACATTTTTTTTCATGATATTTTCGACAGGTCCGCGGTCATCGTTTGTTCATAAAAATGAAGACAGGTCCGCGGTCATTGTTTTTTCATGAAAATGACAACAGGTCCGCGGTCACTGTTTTTTCATGAAAATGACAACAGGTCCGCGGTCACTGTTTTTTCATGAAAATTTCAGACATTTTTTTCATGATATTTTCGACAGGTCCGCGGTCATCGTTTGTTCATGAAAATGAAAACAGGTCCGCGGTCACTGTTTTTTCATGAAAATTTCAGACATTTTTTTCATGATATTTTCGACAGGTCCGCGGTCATCATTTGTTCATGAAAATGACAACAGGTCCGCGGTCATTGTTTTTTCATGAAAATGACAACAGGTCCGCGGTCATTGTTTTTTCATGAAAATTTCATACATTTTTTTCATGATATTTTCGACAGGTCCGCGGTCATCGTTTGTTCATAAAAATGAAGACAGGTCCGCGGTCATTGTTTTTTCATGAAAATGACAACAGGTCCGCGGTCACTGTTTTTTCATGAAAATTTCAGACATTTATTTCATGATATTTTCGACAGGTCCGCGGTCCTTGTTGTTCATGAAAATGAAAACAGGTCCGCGGTCATTGTTTTTTCATGAAAATTTCAGACATTTTTTTCATGATATTTTCGACAGGTCCGCGGTCATCATTTGTTCATGAAAATGACAACAGGTCCGCGGTCATTGTTTTTTCATGAAAATGACAACAGGTCCGCGGTCATTGTTTTTTCATGAAAATTTCATACATTTTTTTCATGATATTTTCGACAGGTCCGCGGTCATCGTTTTTTCATAAAAATGAAGACAGGTCCGCGGTCATTGTTTTTTCATGAAAATGACAACAGGTCCGCGGTCACTGTTTTTTCATGAAAATTTCAGACATTTATTTCATGATATTTTCGACAGGTCCGCGGTCATCGTTTGTTCATAAAAATGACAACAGGTCCGCGGTCATTGTTTTTTCATGAAAATTTCAGACATTTTTTTCATGATATTTTCGACAGGTCCGCGGTCATAGTTTTTTCATAAAAATGAAGACAGGTCCGCGGTCATTGTTTTTTCATGAAAATGACAGCAGGTCCGCGGTCATTGTTTTTTCATGAAAATTTCATACATTTTTTTCATGATATTTTCGACAGTTCCGCGGTCTTTGTTTTTTTATGAAAATTTCAGACATTTTTTTCATGATATTTTCGACAGGTCCGCGTTCATCGTTTGTTCATAAAAATGAAGACAGGTACGCGGTCATTGTTTTTTCATGAAAATTTCAGACATTTTTTTCATGATATTTTCGACAGGTCCGCGGTCATCGTTTGTTCATGAAAATTACAACAGGTCCGCGGTTATAGTTTGTTCATGAAAATGACAACAGGTCCGCGGTCATTGTTTTTTCATGAAAATTTCAGACATTTTTTTCATGATATTTTCGACAGGTCCGCGGTCATAGTTTTTTCATAAAAATGAAGACAGGTCCGCGGTCATTGTTTTTTCATGAAAATTTCAGACATTTTTTTCATGATATTTTCGACAGGTCCGCGGTTATCGTTTGTTCATAAAAATGAAGACAGGTCCGCGGTCATTGTTTTTTCATGAAAATGACAACAGGTCCACGGTCATTGTTTTTTCATGAAAATTACAACAGGTCCGCGGTCATTGTTTTTTCATGAAAATGACGACAGGTCCGCGGTCACTGTTTTTTCATGAAAATTTCAGACATTTTTTTCATGATATTTTCGACAGGTCCGCGGTCATCATTTGTTCATGAAAATTACAACAGGTCCGCGGTCACTGTTTTTTCATGAAAATTTCAGACATTTTTTTCATGATATTTTCAACAGGTCCGCGGTCATAGTTTTTTCATGAAAATTTCTGCCTTTTTTTTCATGATATTTTCGACAGGTCCGCGGTCATCGTTTGTTCATGAAAATGACAACAGGTCCGCGGTCAACGTTTGTTCATGAAAATGACAACAGGTCCGCGGTCATAGTTTGTTCATGAAAATGAAGACAGGTCCGCGGTCATAGTTTTTTCATGAAAATGACAACAGGTCAGCGGTCATAGTTTTTCCATGAAAATTTCAGACATTTTTTTCATGATATTTTCGACAGGTCCAACATCGTTTGTTCATGAAAATGACAACAGGTCCGCGGTTATAGTTTGTTCATGAAAATGACAACAGGTCCGCGGTCAACGTTTGTTCATGAAAATGATAACAGGTCCGCGGTCATAGTTTGTTCATGAAAATGAAGACAGGTCCGCGGTCATAGTTTTTTCATGAAAATGACAACAGGTCAGCGGTCATAGTTTTTCCATGAAAATTTCAGACATTTCTTTCATGATATTTTCGACAGGTCCGCGGTCATCGTTTGTTCATGAAAATGACAACAGGTCCGCGGTCATTGTTTGTTCATGAAAATTTCAGACATTTTTTTCATGATATTTTCGACAGGTCCGCGGTCATCGTTTATCATGATATTTTCGACAGGTCCGCGGTCATAGTTTTTTCATGAAAATTTCAGACATTTTTTTCATGATATTTTCGACAGGTCGGCGGTCATCGTTTGTTCATGAAAATGACAACAGGTCCGCGGTCATAGTTTTTTCATGAAAATTTCAGACATTTTTTTTCATGATATTTTCGACAGGTCCGCGGTCATCGTTTGTTCATAAAAATGAAGACAGGTCCGCGGTCATTGTTTTTTCATGAAAATGACAACAGGTCCGCGGTCACTGTTTTTTCATGAAAATGAAAACAGGTCCGCGGTCATTGTTTTTTCATGAAAATTTCAGACATTTTTTTTATGATATTTTCGACAGGTCCGCGGTCATCGTTTGTTCATGAAAATGAAAACAGGTCCGCGGTCATTGTTTTTTCATGAAAATTTCAGACATTTTTTTCATGATATTTTCGACAGGTCCGCGGTCATCATTTGTTCATGAAAATGACAACAGGTCCGCGGTCATTGTTTTTTCATGAAAATGACAACAGGTCCGCGGTCATTGTTTTTTCATGAAAATTTCATACATTTTTTTCATGATATTTTCGACAGGTCCGCGGTCATCGTTTGTTCATAAAAATGAAGACAGGTCCGCGGTCTTTGTTTTTTTATGAAAATTTCAGACATTTTTTTCATGATATTTTCGACAGGTCCGCGGTCATCGTTTGTTCATAAAAATGAAGACAGGTCCGCGGTCATTGTTTTTTCATGAAAATGACAACAGGTCCACGGTCATTGTTTTTTCATGAAAATTTCAGACATTTATTTCATGATATTTTCGACAGGTCCGCGGTCATCGTTTGTTCATAAAAATGAAGACAGGTCCGCGGTCATTGTTTTTTCATGAAAATTTCAGACATTTTTTTCATGATATTTTCGACAGGTCCGCGGTCATCGTTTGTTCATAAAAATGAAGACAGGTCCGCGGTCATTGTTTTTTCATGAAAATGACAACAGGTCCACGGTCATTGTTTTTTCATGAAAATTACAACAGGTCCGCGGTCACTGTTTTTTCATGAAAATTTCAGACATTTTTTTCATGATATTTTCGACAGGTCCGCGGTCATCGTTTGTTCATAAAAATGAAGACAGGTCCGCGGTCACTGTTTTTTAATGAAAATGACAACAGGTCCGCGGTTATAGTTTGTTCATGAAAATGACAACAGGTCCGCGGTCAACGTTTGTTCATGAAAATGAAGACAGGTCCGCGGTCATAGTTTTTTCATGAAAATGACAACAGGTCCGCGGTCATAGTTTTTCCATGAAAATTTCAGACATTTCTTTCATGATATTTTCGACAGGTCCGCGGTCATCGTTTGTTCATGAAAATGACAACAGGTCCGCGGTCATCGTTTGTTCATGAAAATTTCAGACATTTTTTTCATGATATTTTCGACAGGTCCGCGGTCATCGTTTGATCATGAAAATTTCAGACATTTTTTTCATGATATTTTCGACAGGTCCGCGGTCATCGTTTATCATGATATTTTCGACAGGTCCGCGGTCATTGTTTTTTCATGAACATTTCAGACATTTTTTTCATGATATTTTCGACAGGTCGGCGGTCATCGTTTGTTCATGAAAATGACAACAGGTCCGCGGTCATTGTTTTTTCATGAAAATTTCAGACATTTTTTTTCATGATATTTTCGACAGGTCCGCGGTCATCGTTTGTTCATAAAAATGAAGACAGGTCCGCGGTCATTGTTTTTTCATGAAAATGACAACAGGTCCGCGGTCACTGTTTTTTCATGAAAATGACAACAGGTCCGCGGTCACTGTTTTTTCATGAAAATTTCAGACATTTTTTTCATGATATTTTCGACAGGTCCGCGGTCATCGTTTGTTCATGAAAATGAAAACAGGTCCGCGGTCATTGTTTTTTCATGAAAATTTCAGACATTTTTTTCATGATATTTTCGACAGGTCCGCGGTCATCGTTTGTTCATAAAAATGAAGACAGGTCCGCGGTCTTTGTTTTTTTATGAAAATTTCAGACATTTTTTTCATGATATTTTCGACAGGTCCGCGGTCATCGTTTGTTCATAAAAATTACAACAGGTCCGCGGTTATAGTTTGTTCATGAAAATGACAACAGGTCCGCGGTCAACGTTTGTTCATGAAAATTTCAGACATTTTTTTCATGATATTTTCGACAGGTCCGCGGTCATTGTTTTTTCATGAAAATGACAACAGGTCCGCGGTCATTGTTTTTTCATGAAAATTTCAGACATTTTTTTCATGATATTTTCGACAGGTCCGCGGTCATCGTTTGTTCATAAAAATGAAGACAGGTCCGCGGTCATTGTTTTTTCATGAAAATTTCAGACATTTTTTTCATGATATTTTCGACAGGTCCGCGGTCATCGTTTGTTCATGAAAATTACAACAGGTCCGCGGTTATAGTTTGTTCATGAAAATGACAACAGGTCCGCGGTCAACGTTTGTTCATGAAAATTTCAGACATTTTTTTCATGATATTTTCGACAGGTCCGCGGTCATCGTTTGTTCATAAAAATGACAACAGGTCCGCGGTCATTGTTTTTTCATGAAAATTTCAGACATTTTTTTCATGATATTTTCGACAGGTCCACGGTCATAGTTTTTTCATAAAAATGAAGACAGGTCCGCGGTCATTGTTTTTTCATGAAAATTTCAGACATTTTTTTCATGATATTTTCGACAGGTCCGCGGTCATCGTTTGTTCATAAAAATGAAGACAGGTCCGCGGTCATTGTTTTTTCATGAAAATGACAACAGGTCCACGGTCATTGTTTTTTCATGAAAATTACAACAGGTCCGCGGTCATTGTTTTTTCATGAAAATGAAGACAGGTACGCGGTCATTGTTTTTTCATGAAAATTTCAGACATTTTTTTCATGATATTTTCGACAGGTCCGCGGTCATCATTTGTTCATGAAAATTACAACAGGTCCGCGGTCACTGTTTTTTCATGAAAATTTCAGACATTTTTTTCATGATATTTTCAACAGGTCCGCGGTCATAGTTTTTTCATGAAAATTTCTGCCTTTTTTTTCATGATATTTTCGACAGGTCCGCGGTCATCGTTTGTTCATGAAAATGACAACAGGTCCGCGGTCAACGTTTGTTCATGAAAATGACAACAGGTCCGCGGTCATAGTTTGTTCATGAAAATGAAGACAGGTCCGCGGTCATAGTTTTTTCATGAAAATGACAACAGGTCAGCGGTCATAGTTTTTCCATGAAAATTTCAGACATTTTTTTCATGATATTTTCGACAGGTCCAACATCGTTTGTTCATGAAAATGACAACAGGTCCGCGGTTATAGTTTGTTCATGAAAATGACAACAGGTCCGCGGTCAACGTTTGTTCATGAAAATGACAACAGGTCCGCGGTCATAGTTTGTTCATGTAAATGAAGACAGGTCCGCGGTCATAGTTTTTTCATGAAAATGACAACAGGTCAGCGGTCATAGTTTTTCCATGAAAATTTCAGACATTTCTTTCATGATATTTTCGACAGGTCCGCGGTCATCGTTTTTTCATGAAAATGACAACAGGTCCGCGGTCATTGTTTTTTCATGAAAATTTCAGACATTTTTTTCATGATATTTTCGACAGGTCCGCGGTCATCGTTTTTTCATGAAAATTTCAGACATTTTTTTCATGATATTTTCGACAGGTCCGCGGTCATCGTTTTTTCATGAAAATTTCAGACATTTTTTTCATGATATTTTCGACAGGTCCGCGGTCATCGTTTATCATGATATTTTCGACAGGTCCGCGGTCATAGTTTTTTCATGAAAATTTCAGACATTTTTTTCATGATATTTTCGACAGGTCGGCGGTAATCGTTTGTTCATGAAAATGACAACAGGTCCGCGGTCATAGTTTTTTCATGAAAATTTCAGACATTTTTTTTCATGATATTTTCGACAGGTCCGCGGTCATCGTTTGTTCATAAAAATGAAGACAGGTCCGCGGTCATTGTTTTTTCATGAAAATGACAACAGGTCCGCGGTCACTGTTTTTTCATGAAAATGAAAACAGGTCCGCGGTCACTGTTTTTTCATGAAAATTTCAGACATTTTTTTTATGATATTTTCGACAGGTCCGCGGTCATCGTTTGTTCATGAAAATGACAACAGGTCCGCGGTCATTGTTTTTTCATGAAAATTTCAGACATTTTTTTCATGATATTTTCGACAGGTCCGCGGTCATCATTTGTTCATGAAAATGACAACAGGTCCGCGGTCATTGTTTTTTCATGAAAATGACAACAGGTCCGCGGTCATTGTTTTTTCATGAAAATTTCATACATTTTTTTCATGATATTTTCGACAGGTCCGCGGTCATCGTTTGTTCATAAAAATGAAGACAGGTCCGCGGTCTTTGTTTTTTTATGAAAATTTCAGACATTTTTTTCATGATATTTTCGACAGGTCCGCGGTCATCGTTTGTTCATAAAAATGAAGACAGGTCCGCGGTCATTGTTTTTTCATGAAAATGACAACAGGTCCACGGTCATTGTTTTTTCATGAAAATTTCAGACATTTTTTTCATGATATTTTCGACAGGTCCGCGGTCATCGTTTGTTCATAAAAATGAAGACAGGTCCGCGGTCATTGTTTTTTCATGAAAATTTCAGACATTTTTTTCATGATATTTTCGACAGGTCCGCGGTCATCGTTTGTTCATAAAAATGAAGACAGGTCCGCGGTCATTGTTTTTTCATGAAAATGACAACAGGTCCGCGGTCATTGTTTTTTCATGAAAATGACAACAGGTCCGCGGTCACTGTTTTTTCATGAAAATTTCAGACATTTTTTTCATGATATTTTCGACAGGTCCGCGGTCATCGTTTGTTCATAAAAATGAAGACAGGTCCGCGGTCATTGTTTTTTCATGAAAATGACAACAGGTCCGCGGTTATCGTTTGTTCATGAAAATGACAACAGGTCCGCGGTCAACGTTTGTTCATGAAAATGACAACAGGTCCGCGGTCATAGTTTGTTCATGAAAATGAAGACAGGTCCGCGGTCATAGTTTTTTCATGAAAATGACAACAGGTCAGCGGTCATAGTTTTTCCATGAAAATTTCAGACATTTCTTTCATGATATTTTCGACAGGTCCGCGGTCATCGTTTGTTCATGAAAATGACAACAGGTCCGCGGTCATCGTTTGTTCATGAAAATTTCAGACATTTTTTTCATGATATTTTCGACAGGTCCGCGGTCATCGTTTGTTCATGAAAATTTCAGACATTTTTTTCATGATATTTTCGACAGGTCCGCGGTCATCGTTTATCATGATATTTTCGACAGGTCCGCGGTCATAGTTTTTTCATGAAAATTTCAGACATTTTTTTCATGATATTTTCGACAGGTCCGCGGTCATCGTTTATCATGATATTTTCGACAGGTCCGCGGTCATAGTTTTTTCATGAAAATTTCAGACATTTTTTTTCATGATATTTTCGACAGGTCCGCGGTCATCGTTTGTTCATAAAAATGAAGACAGGTCCGCGGTCATTGTTTTTTCATGAAAATGACAACAGGTCCGCGGTCACTGTTTTTTCATGAAAATGAAAACAGGTCCGCGGTCATTGTTTTTTCATGAAAATTTCAGACATTTTTTTTATGATATTTTCGACAGGTCCGCGGTCATCGTTTGTTCATGAAAATGAAAACAGGTCCGCGGTCATTGTTTTTTCATGAAAATTTCAGACATTTTTTTCATGATATTTTCGACAGGTCCGCGGTCATCGTTTGTTCATAAAAATGAAGACAGGTCCGCGGTCTTTGTTTTTTTATGAAAATTTCAGACATTTTTTTCATGATATTTTCGACAGGTCCGCGTTCATCGTTTGTTCATAAAAATTACAACAGGTCCGCGGTTATAGTTTGTTCATGAAAATGACAACAGGTCCGCGGTCATCGTTTTTTCATGAAAATTTCAGACATTTTTTTCATGATATTTTCGACAGGTCCGCGGTCATTGTTTTTTCATGAAAATGACAACAGGTCCGCGGTCATTGTTTTTTCATGAAAATTTCAGACATTTTTTTCATGATATTTTCGACAGGTCCGCGGTCATCGTTTGTTCATAAAAATGAAGACAGGTACGCGGTCATTGTTTTTTCATGAAAATTTCAGACATTTTTTTCATGATATTTTCGACAGGTCCGCGGTCATCGTTTGTTCATGAAAATGACAACAGGTCCGCGGTTATAGTTTGTTCATGAAAATGACAACAGGTCCGCGGTCAACGTTTGTTCATGAAAATTTCAGACATTTTTTTCATGATATTTTCGACAGGTCCGCGGTCATAGTTTGTTCATAAAAATGAAGACAGGTCCGCGGTCATTGTTTTTTCATGAAAATTTCAGACATTTTTTTCATGATATTTTCGACAGGTCCGCGGTCATAGTTTTTTCATAAAAATGAAGACAGGTCCGCGGTCATTGTTTTTTCATGAAAATTTCAGACATTTTTTTCATGATATTTTCGACAGGTCCGCGGTCATTGTTTTTTCATGAAAATGAAGACAGGTCCGCGGTCACTGTTTTTTCATGAAAATTTCAGACATTTTTTTCATGATATTTTCGACAGGTCCGCGGTCATCATTTGTTCATGAAAATTACAACAGGTCCGCGGTCACTGTTTTTTCATGAAAATTTCAGACATTTTTTTCATGATATTTTCGACAGGTCCGCGGTCATCGTTTGTTCATGAAAATGACAACAGGTCCGCGGTCATCGTTTGTTCATGAAAATGACAACAGGTCCGCGGTCATAGTTTGTTCATGAAAATGAAGACAGGTCCGCGGTCATAGTTTTTTCATGAAAATGACAACAGGTCAGCGGTCATTGTTTTTCCATGAAAATTTCAGACATTTTTTTCATGATATTTCCAACAGGTCCAACATCGTTTGTTCATGAAAATGACAACAGGTCCGCGGTTATAGTTTGTTCATGAAAATGACAACAGGTCCGCGGTCAACGTTTGTTCATGAAAATGACAACAGGTCCGCGGTCATAGTTTGTTCATGAAAATGAAGACAGGTCCGCGGTCATAGTTTTTTCATGAAAATGACAACAGGTCAGCGGTCATAGTTTTTCCATGAAAATTTCAGACATTTCTTTCATGATATTTTCGACAGGTCCGCGGTCATCGTTTGTTCATGAAAATGACAACAGGTCCGCGGTCATTGTTTTTTCATGAAAATTTCAGACATTTTTTTCATGATATTTTCGACAGGTCCGCGGTCATCGTTTGTTCATGAAAATTTCAGACATTTTTTTCATGATATTTTCGACAGGTCCGCGGTCATCGTTTGTTCATGAAAATTTCAGACATTTTTTTCATGATATTTTCGACAGGTCCGCGGTCATCGTTTATCATGATATTTTCGACAGGTCCGCGGTCATAGTTTTTTCATGAAAATTTCAGACATTTTTTTCATGATATTTTCGACAGGTCGGCGGTCATCGTTTGTTCATGAAAATGACAACAGGTCCGCGGTCATTGTTTTTTCATGAAAATTTCAGACATTTTTTTTCATGATATTTTCGACAGGTCCGCGGTCATCGTTTGTTCATAAAAATGAAGACAGGTCCGCGGTCATTGTTTTTTCATGAAAATGACAACAGGTCCGCTGTCACTGTTTTTTTCATGAAAATGACAACAGGTCCGCGGTCATTGTTTTTTCATGAAAATTTCAGACATTTTTTTCATGATATTTTCGACAGGTCCGCGGTCATCGTTTGTTCATGAAAATGAAAACAGGTCCGCGGTCATTGTTTTTTCATGAAAATTTCAGACATTTTTTTCATGATATTTTCGACAGGTCCGCGGTCATCATTTGTTCATGAAAATGACAACAGGTCCGCGGTCATTGTTTTTTCATGAAAATGACAACAGGTCCGCGGTCATTGTTTTTTCATGAAAATTTCATACATTTTTTTCATGATATTTTCGACAGGTCCGCGGTCATCGTTTGTTCATGAAAATGACAACAGGTCCGCGGTCATTGTTTTTTCATGAAAATTTCAGACATTTTTTTCATGATATTTTCGACAGGTCCGCGGTCATCGTTTGTTCATGAAAATGACAACAGGTCCGCGGTCATTGTTTTTTCATGAAAATGACAACAGGTCCGCGGTCATTGTTTTTTCATGAAAATTTCAGACATTTTTTTCATGATATTTTCGACAGGTCCTCGGTCATTGTTTTTTCATGAAAATGACAACAGGTCCGCGGTCATTGTTTTTTCATGAAAATTTTAGACATTTTTTTCATGATATTTTCGACAGGTTCGCGGTCATCGTTTGTTCATAAAAATGAAGACAGGTCCGCGGTCATTGTTTTTTCATGAAAATTTCAGACATTTTTTTCATGATATTTTCGACAGGTCCGCGGTCATCGTTTGTTCATGAAAATGAAAACAGGTCCGCGGTCATTGTTTTTTCATGAAAATTTCAGACATTTTTTTTATGATATTTTCGACAGGTCCGCGGTCATCGTTTGTTCATGAAAATGAAAACAGGTCCGCGGTCATTGTTTTTTCATGAAAATTTCAGACATTTTTTTCATGATATTTTCGACAGGTCCGCGGTCATCGTTTGTTCATGAAAATGACAACAGGTCCGCGGTCATTGTTTTTTCATGAAAATGACAACAGGTCCGCGGTCATTGTTTTTTCATGAAAATTTCAGACATTTTTTTCATGATATTTTCGACAGGTCCGCGGTCATCGTTTGTTCATAAAAATGAAGACAGGTCCGCGGTCATTGTTTTTTCATGAAAATGACAACAGGTCCGCGGTCACTGTTTTTTCATGAAAATGACAACAGGTCCGCGGTCACTGTTTTTTCATGAAAATTTCAGACATTTTTTTCATGATATTTTCGACAGGTCCGCGGTCATCGTTTGTTCATAAAAATGAAGACAGGTCCGCGGTCATTGTTTTTTCATGAAAATTTCAGACATTTTTTTCATGATATTTTCGACAGGTCCGCGGTCATCGTTTGTTCATAAAAATGAAGACAGGTACGCGGTCATTGTTTTTTCATGAAAATTTCAGACATTTTTTTCATGATATTTTCGACAGGTCCGCGGTCATCGTTTGTTCATGAAAATGACAACAGGTCCGCGGTCATTGTTTTTTCATGAAAATTTCAGACATTTTTTTCATGATATTTTCGACAGGTCCGCGGTCATCGTTTGTTCATGAAAATTTCAGACATTTTTTTCATGATATTTTCGACAGGTCCGCGGTCATCGTTTTTTCATGAAAATTTCAGACATTTTTTTCATGATATTTTCGACAGGTCCGCGGTCATCGTTTATCATGATATTTTCGACAGGTCCGCGGTCATAGTTTTTTCATGAAAATTTCAGACATTTTTTTTCATGATATTTTCGACAGGTCCGCGGTCATCGTTTGTTCATGAAAATGACAACAGGTCCGCGGTCATAGTTTTTTCATGAAAATTTCAGACATTTTTTTCATGATATTTTCGACAGGTCCGCGGTCATCGTTTGTTCATAAAAATGAAGACAGGTCCGCGGTCATTGTTTTTTCATGAAAATGACAACAGGTCCGCGGTCACTGTTTTTTCATGAAAATGAAAACAGGTCCGCGGTCATTGTTTTTTCATGAAAATTTCAGACATTTTTTTCATGATATTTTCGACAGGTCCGCGGTCATCGTTTGTTCATGAAAATGAAAACAGGTCCGCGGTCATTGTTTTTTCATGAAAATTTCAGACATTTTTTTCATGATATTTTCGACAGGTCCGCGGTCATCGTTTGTTCATGAAAATGACAACAGGTCCGCGGTCATTGTTTTTTCATGAAAATGACAACAGGTCCGCGGTCACTGTTTTTTCATGAAAATTTCAGACATTTTTTTCATGATATTTTCGACAGGTCCGCGGTCATTGTTTTTTCATGAAAATGAAAACAGGTCCGCGGTCATTGTTTTTTCATGAAAATTTCAGACATTTTTTTCATGATATTTTCGACAGGTCCGCGGTCATCATTTGTTCATGAAAATGACAACAGGTCCGCGGTCATTGTTTTTTCATGAAAATGACAACAGGTCCGCGGTCATTGTTTTTTTATGAAAATTTCAGACATTTTTTTCATGATATTTTCGACAGGTCCGCGGTCATTGTTTTTTCATGAAAATGACAACAGGTCCGCGGTCATTGTTTTTTCATGAAAATTTCAGACATTTTTTTCATGATATTTTCGACAGGTCCGCGGTCATCGTTTGTTCATAAAAATGAAGACAGGTCCGCGGTCACTGTTTTTTCATGAAAATTTCAGACATTTTTTTCATGATATTTTCGACAGGTCCGCGGTCATCGTTTGTTCATGAAAATGAAGACAGGTCCGCGGTCATTGTTTTTTCATGAAAATTTCAGACATTTTTTTCATGATATTTTCGACAGGTCCGCGGTCATCGTTTGTTCATGAAAATGAAAACAGGTCCGCGGTCATTGTTTTTTCATGAAAATTTCAGACATTTTTTTCATGATATTTTCGACAGGTCCGCGGTCATCGTTTGTTCATGAAAATGACAACAGGTCCGCGGTCATTGTTTTTTCATGAAAATGACAACAGGTCCGCGGTCATTGTTTTTTCATGAAAATTTCAGACATTTTTTTCATGATATTTTCGACAGGTCCGCGGTCATCGTTTGTTCATAAAAATGAAGACAGGTCCGCGGTCATTGTTTTTTCATGAAAATGACAACAGGTCCACGGTCATTGTTTTTTCATGAAAATTACAACAGGTCCGCGGTCACTGTTTTTTCATGAAAATTTCAGACATTTTTTTCATGATATTTTCGACAGGTCCGCGGTCATCGTTTGTTCATAAAAATGAAGACAGGTACGCGGTCATTGTTTTTTCATGAAAATTTCAGACATTTTTTTCATGATATTTTCGACAGGTCCGCGGTCATCGTTTGTTCATAAAAATGAAGACAGGTCCGCGGTCATTGTTTTTTCATGAAAATTTCAGACATTTTTTTCATGATATTTTCGACAGGTCCGCGGTCATCGTTTGTTCATGAAAATGACAACAGGTCCGCGGTCATTGTTTTTTCATGAAAATTTCAGACATTTTTTCATGATATTTTCGACAGGTCCGCGGTCATTGTTTTTTCATGAAAATTTCAGACATTTTTTCATGATATTTTCGACAGGTCCGCGGTCATAGTTTTTTCATGAAAATTTCTGACGTTTTTTTCATGATATTTTCGACAGGTCCGCGGTCATCGTGTGTTCATGAAAATGACAACAGGTCCACGGTCATAGTTTGTTCATGAAAATGAAGACAGGTCCGCGGTCATAGTTTTTTTATGAAAATGACAACAGGTCAGCGGTCATAGTTTTCCCATGAAAATTTCAGACATTTTTTTCATGATATTTTCGACAGGTCCGCGGTCATTGTTTTTTCATGAAAATTTCAGACATTTTTTTCATGATATTTTCGACAGGTCCGCGGTCATCGTTTGTTCATGAAAATGACAACAGGTCCGCGGTCATTGTTTTTTCATGAAAATTTCAGACATTTTTTCATGATATTTTCGACAGGTCCGCGGTCATCGTTTGTTCATGAAAATGACAACAGGTCCGCGGTCATTGTTTTTTCATGAAAATTTCAGACATTTTTTCATGATATTTTCGACAGGTCCGCGGTCATAGTTTTTTCATGAAAATTTCTGACGTTTTTTTCATGATATTTTCGACAGGTCCGCGGTCATAGTTTTTTTATGAAAATGACAACAGGTCAGCGGTCATAGTTTTCCCATGAAAATTTCAGACATTTTTTTCATGATATTTTCGACAGGTCCGCGGTCATCGTTTGTTCATAAAAATGACAACAGGTCCGCGGTCATAGTTTTTTCATGAAAATTTCTGACATTTCTTTCATGATATTTTCGACAGGTCCGCGGTCATCGTTTGTTCATGAAAATGACAACAGGTCCGCGGTCATAGTTTGTTCATGAAAATTTCAGACATTTTTTTCATGATATTTTCGACAGGTCCGCGGTCATCGTTTGTTCATGAAAATTTCAGACATTTTTTTCATGATATTTTCGACAGGTCCGCAGTCATCGTTTATCATGATATTTTCGACAGGTCCGCGGTCATCGTTTGTTCATGAAAATGACAACAGGTCCGCGGTCATAGTTTTTTCATGAAAATTTCAGACATTTTTTTCATGATATTTTCGACAGGTCGGCGGTCATCGTTTGTTCATGAAAATGACAACAGGTCCGCGGTCATAGTTTTTTCATGAAAATTTCAGACATTTTTTTTCATGATATTTTCGACAGGTCCGCGGTCATCGTTTGTTCATGAAAATGACAACAAGTCCGCGGTCATTGTTTTTTCATGAAAATTTCAGACATTTTTTTTCATGATATTTTCGACAGGTCCGCGGTCATCGTTTGTTCATGAAAATGACAACAAGTCCGCGGTCATTGTTTTTTCATGAAAATTTCAGACATTTTTTTCATGATATTTTCGACAGGTCCGCGGTCATCGTTTGTTCATGAAAATGACAACAGGTCCGCGGTTATAGTTTTTTCATGAAAATTCCAGACATTTTTTTTAATGTTATTTTCGACAGGTCCGCGGTCATCGTTTGTTCATGAAAATGAAGACAGGTCCACGGTCATTGTTTTTTCATGACGTGTTTTCATAGGTGTGAACACCATTGACATTCCAGGTGCATAACCTCAACGCTGGCACAGTCATGAATTACAAAATAAGATATTGTCTGAACACATTTCGCCTTCAAGTGAATTACTGCTGTCAAGCCAGCCTCCACTTCAGAAATGATAGTCAAGCCAGCCCTAACGCTATTTTAAGGTGCGCGTGTAGTAGAGGCATTACGAGAAGAGCGCGTATAAACAAAAGTTTTAACTTAAAAGCCCACCACTATCATGTCAATTGTAGAAATGGATGCTTGCTTAAAAAGAGGAAATAACAAGACATTTTGATATGACGTTTCAAAATAAAAGCTATCTGAAATATGGAACATAAACTATATTCAAGTTTATTTAAAAATTGAAAAAAGCCTTGAATAGGCTATATCATCTTTTTCATATTTCACATGGCTTTTATATTGAAATCATACATCAGATCGTCTTGACATTTGGTAAATAACATTGTGAGGTGGTGAACTACCAGTCTGTACTGAAATGAGTCACAGTGGTAACAGGTAGTTTATTTTTAATCTCAAATTGAAATAAGCCTTGAATATACCTTATTTTCCATATTTCAGATAGCTTTTATTTTGAAACGTCATATCAAAATGTCTTGTTATTTCCTCTTTTTAAGCAAGCATCCACTTCTAAAACGATAGACAAGCCAGTGGGGGGATTTAAAGTTAAAACTTTTCTTGTCAGCCGCTCTTCCCGTAATGCTTCAACTACACGCGCACCTTAAAATAGCGTGAGGGCTGGCTTGACTATCGTTTCTGAAGTGGAGGCTGGCTTGACCGCAGTCGTTCATCTCATCCTCACTGACTGTGTGCAACTCAACCAAGACCCTAGCTAGCCAGCCTGTCGGCTAACCTAATGCTAACAATCATGCAGCCCAAACTGGAATATCCTCCCTTGTGTTTACAGTTTGATTTACGAAAGTAAAACTCTTCTGTTGGACACATATCTTATTATTTCCTAAAGATTGAGCCATGCTAAGCATTTTGGTTTTTGAAGAGGCAGTATTTGACATAATCAGGAAGTGATCAGCTGCATAACCACTTGGGAACTACAACGTTAGTCATATGCAGCACATTTTTCCGTGAAAACATTGCGGAAAGATTCAAAGTCTGGCTAGCAAGCCATCCTTTCTGTTAAACATACTGTCTGATCATATTTACTGTTTGGTAGCCATAGGTAAACTTGTTGACAGAAATGTGTGCTAGCTTGAAGGTAACTTTATACAGCTTTCTGGTTCATTATTATCTTAGGCAACATTAAAGTGACAGCTGGTCAACACATTTAAGGTAGACCAGAGGGAAATAACCTTCATGAAAATCAGCAGGAGCAAAACATATGGTTTTGATAATGTTACATATTTTATGATAGAAGATGCAAAAATATTGTCATACTTGATCACTGTATTATTTTGCTCTCTCAGGCTCTCCCTGAGAGCTACTTGCATAGTGGCTGCCCATCACATCACCCCTGAGTGGAACATGGTAAGCCCTGTTCTGCAAATTCAACTCATTTATAAAAGGGACTCAAGGTTGGGAGCATGGGTTTTTCATGTTTCACTGAAGCTTTATCAAAAAGTTAAAACAGAACAGAAATATCGACAAGCAATTGCATTTTTCTCATTATTTGTACTGCTTCTTTAGTAGGTCTGAATGCTAAAATCATCTGTAAATTCACATTTTAAAGCTGATATTTAAAAAAACATTTCCCGGGGGGGCATGCCCCCGGACCCCCCTAGGGGTTTGGATTCATGTCACCTTTTTCATCCCTGATGAGTTTGCACCCCTGGTCCAATAGTCCACCCCTGCATATGACCTGTCTACCAACAGCAGGTACCTACAGGAAACTGTCTAGCATATTTTGTGGAGTTATATTTCACCTCTGGCTTGTGTGCACATGCGCTTACGCTCAGCCTGCTCTGTATGTGAGACAAGAGGATGCTGTCACAAATGAAACCTAGCCTGCTCTGTATGTGAGACAAGAGGATGCTGTCACAAATGAAACCTGAGACCTAACTCTGGAAGAGAGGAGTTGTGACTGGCACATGAGGAGAAGAGCCGTCACCAACTCCTAGGAGTCAATCAACTAAGGTCGACGTTATGCTCAAAGTCGAGGAAAAAAAAGAAGTTGTGAATCTTGTCCTTGAAAACTAGGATTTAAAGTGATCTGCAACTCTGCAAGGTAAAGATCAGATTTTTCGTTCAGAGATGTTTTAATTTGATGTACTACATGTGTGATACTCTAATCCTCTTATGGCTCTCAGTCTGAGTTATGTCAGCTCACACTATAGTCAGTGTGCAGTTACATGCGTGCCAGACCTCACACATGACATGTTTAATGTGTACATTTAGCTAAGCCTTTACACACGACTGCCACACACCCTCACAACAATAAATCATGGTCTTCAGACTGCTAATCCTACAGGGAGAAAGTCTGGTGGGTGCCCACAAAGCAAGGAGGTGGAGATGGAGGTAGTAAAGAAAGAAAAGGACAATGGAACATTAATGATCTACAATCTATGTCTGATTTGTATGGGGGAAAACTTAAAAGTTGCCCACTCCCTGTTGTTTTCCTCCTTTTTTAATGATGTCAGTTACAATCCAACACTATTACTTTCTTTAATTCATCCTGTCAGAAGAGGAAGAATCAGACATTTTAACATGGATATTAAGTCATATAAAAAGACAAACAAGAAATGCTGTGATAGAAAAATGGGTAAAACTAGGTGGGCCTAAATCACATTATAATGGAGGCTGTGTCTTATCCCCCAATAATGATTTAAACTTAATTGGTCTACTGATGTTGTTACTTGAAAATAAGTTGCCCAATGTGTATTTGAAAGTTTCCCTGAACTTCAAAGTGCAATTTTTATCTCTCTTTTCTTGAACTTTAATTACATCTCTGTGCTTAGTCACAAAAGTGATGCATTAAAGCCCCTGTATGTAACTTCTCAGTTTTGGTGTGCTTTGGCGCCAACAGCAGGTCTCTGACCGAACTGCACTGTCGTAAAACGGTTACGTCTCCCCGTCTGACACAATGTGCACTTGTTGTCAAACAGAGTTGGAAGCCGGTAAATACGCTGCGAGAAATTGAAGAACCATGTCGACTGAAGAGGTACAGTAATATTACCAGATTTTGATCAAACC
This sequence comes from Tautogolabrus adspersus, assembly GCA_020745685.1. Taxonomy (NCBI): domain Eukaryota; kingdom Metazoa; phylum Chordata; class Actinopteri; order Labriformes; family Labridae; genus Tautogolabrus; species Tautogolabrus adspersus. The sequence goes on along the minus strand of CM036548.1, from coordinate 10,808,145 downwards.
TAAACGCCTGCAGCCCGTTGTTTATTATGTGTATGTGTATTCAACTGTTACCATGATATCTGTAGCCGTGGCTAAATGGCTACATGTCAACATGCTAGTTGTAGATCGGTTTGTAAGGTTACAAACTTTTATGAGACAACGTAAGATAAATACATTTATTTATTTGTTCGCAAACCGGAGACATAACTTGTGATGACTTTCTGCTCCGGGTAAAGCTGCTAAACGTGAGACAACGATGACACCGGTAATGATGCAGCCTAACGTTACGACTCAGTCTGTTAGATAATATCTGCAGGGTTGTTTATTCTGCCATCTAATAGCTTTCCTGTTAGCAGTGATACAGATCATGATACTGACTTGTTGGGCAATATTATAACTACTTTGCAACCATGTATATGTCATAAGTTGAGTTATAATGGTCTGTTTATGCGTTGATAACTGTGTCCGAGGTTTATGTTTTTCAATATCAGTTTTCCTTTTACTCCAGGATTCAACCTCAACTTCATTTCTCCATCCATGATGAGCAGGAGCCGGGGGGGGGAGCATCGTCATGAATCAAAGCTGCTGCGTCTGGAAGATCAGAGAAGCTTTCTCAAGAGGACAGTACCCTGGCTTCAGGGTGCACTGCCTTGTGTCAACATGTCTTATAGACGTAAATACCTGTTTTGGCGTAGCTTTCCGTATTTTTGTGCAATTTCAAGTTGAGTTTGTTGAGTTCACTAAAGTTATTTGTTTTGACCATTGTTTGCAAAATAAAACACACATCTTTGTCTTCTACTCTATTGTTATGATGTCATTTAGAAACTGTAATTGTTCTGAGCTGGTTATAACAGTAATTGTGTGCATTGCCCACTGATTTTTAGTTCTGTCTCCTTATTTATATTTACATAATAACAAAAACTTTATCCAGGTTTCAAGATTCAAGAGTTGACATTGGGCAGAATGATCTCCCTGAGCGTTGTCATGCAGAATACACCAAAGGTAATAAGAAAACAGGAGAATATAATATGAAGGAAAAGCTACAGAGATCAAGATCAAATAGTTATTTATTAGAAAAACACTGATTTTACATATAAATACAATCAAAAGCACTTTTTGGCACTCATTTACACATTCAGCTGCTTGAGGGGGGGGTCTACACCATCCTGGAGCTTTGTTATGATGGACCTGATCTCTGATGATGCACAGCTGTAGATACAGGCAGGCAGGAGTTTTAGGAGCAGCTTGTCCCTGTGAAATGTGAGTAAAGTTCAGCTCTGGGTGGTGTCTGTGCATCATCAGCACCAGACTCTGTCTTCTAGGAAGATTCTCTCTTTTCATCACTGGTCGTAGTCTTGTCTTTTTCAAGGCGTTCACACTCCAGCTCTTTGATAGTTATTGCAGCAACTTCAGAACCTTGGACAATAATATCATTTAGTATTAGAGTCGTTTCATATTTTCAAAACTGTATATGTATATATATTATTAGCTAACGTTACTCCATGAAAACACACCTGTCGCGGTCTGCCTCTGGACTCAGGCAGGGATGGAGGTTGCGTTTGTTGCTGGAGATGATGCTGAGCTCCTCTTTAGAAAGCTGGAATAAAGTTTGAAGTCAGTATGTTAGTTTATACAGCTGTGCAGAGTATAGTAACGCTAGTTACTATAGCAACATGAGGGCGAAACTTTTGACCAGCGAGAAAGTTTGCACTTAGCGCTGCTCAGATAAGTAGCAACCGGAGCTAACGTAACAATATACTGTTTGTGTTATCATGCTACGGGCTGAACTTCTGCTGACATGGACCGACTTGGCATACGAACAACCGCTAACGGGTCGACATCTTTCATCGCCGTGCATCAGTCAAAGTCTGCACTAATAACTCCGACACATAGGTTAGCATGCTAGCGTAGCTAAATCAGAGGACCCTAACGTTATTCTGCTATTCTGGTCGTTATATGATAACGTTATCTACCTGTCGACATCGACTGAATGTTTTTGGTGAAACGACTCTATAACTATGATGCAAAGAAACAAGACACAAAGTTTGAAAAGAGTTACTCACCAGTTACAAGCCCAGCGTCGGACTTGCAGCCCACTGTTTCTTGAAGCTCTCTCCAAAATGTAAAAGCCTGTCCAATATTTCCTCTGGTCTGGTCACGCTCACTTTTTATCTTCTTATCTCCATCAGTCACTGTACTTTTGCTCTTAGCCTCAGCCATTATTTCAAACAGCACAGCAGGCTAACTAACTCGCCGCTTCATTGCGTGAACTCTGTTGACTGTAGTAGTGCCGTAAAGCGGTGCGTACTTCTCGCGAGATAACCGCGGGACGCGGTTAAAAAGTTACATACCCCAGTATTGAACGTGAGGACCGTTGTGCGGACCTTAGACAGTCAACATTCTCTCTGCTGAGAGCTGTTGAGCTCTTAGATCAATTTGAAACGACATATACTATAGGTGGAAAAGTTACATATTGTTGCTTTAAACTCAGAGTTCACTCTAGGATGACACAGAAAACTATGTTTTTTAGGTAACCTACGAAAAGCATTTGAAAGCTCTGGCTAAGACAAGTTCATTGACCTTGGTTTTTTAATTCAAACTGTGGGTGACAGCTCTGAAAAATGATCCTATCAGTTAGGATTTAGTGTGCAGTAGGGTGGAAAGTTACAATAAATGCCAATGAGGGACCCTGAGCAATAGATTTATTTCACTGTTTACAATCTACTTAACTTTCTGGCTGAAGTCATTGTTAGGAATTCACCAGTCAGAAGAATGCATTGACTCACCATGAAATGATCAGAAAATTATAATTTAAACTTTATATAGTTTAAATTTGATTTCAAAAAGGCTAAATTGTCTTACTGAATATACAACACTCTATACGGAGCATCAAATTACAGATGGACAAAATTGGCAACTAGCTTACGAAAATTAAAAAAGCAGAAATGCTCCAGACTTAAGTGCAATCAAAACAGAGTTCAAGTGAAAGTGAACAGTCGTGGACACTCGTAACTACAACAGAATACTCTGATTAATTCATTTTTATAGATCTATTACTTTTCTCGTTCAATCAATTAAGTGCCATTTACCACACAAAAGTACATGTTTGAAAAGTAGTTGGATGACATTTACACTTATTTAGTCCTTCCTTTTATCTACTTTCCATCAAGTAAAACACAAACCATCCATCCACTGATAATAGTAGAGAAAACAAATTAATAAATGTTACTCACTCTGTGTCTGTTGGATATGTTAAAGGAAACAGTTATCTGAGAAGTAGAACAACAAGTTGAAGACGCAACATTGACATATTTTTAAGTCTTAATGTCTCAATGTTGTGTCTTCAACTTGCTGTTCTGCCCCCTAGTGGCCTAAAAGTCAGTTAATGCTCGTTTTAGTAAATTACTGGTATTAATAAATGTGTTAAATGCTAAACTGCATATTAGCCTGTTTCTTCTATAACAGCACTGAATCCATTTTAAACACATTCACACGTTCACATTTCTAATCTGGAAGTTATTGCATCATCACTTGCAATGCTGCTGTTCCACCACTTTTACTGGAAAATATTTTTGAAAGTCAAGTTGGTAGATGGATACTTTCTCCTCCACTTATCATAATCACTGCCTTTAGTAGAAACTCCATGACTACTGCCTGCTGGGTTACTTTGATCCAGCACTCCTAATCCAGATCCATAGCAACACTGCAGGCGGAGTTGCAGCCGTTCCAGAGAGGGATTTGTCTCTGTGTTTGTTAGTGGGCAAACCTGGGCATGTAGCTGAGGAGCGTCCAGGCTCTGGCAGGACCAGCGTAAGCCTGGAAAAGGGTTTGGCAAAGCCTTACACCACAGAACAATACATGTCCACCCACATGGTCTTAAATGCTACAGAATAGTGGGACTCACTTGCACTGTGGTCACATGTTGAATCACAGCTGCAGATGCTTCCATGTCAGGAAACGCTGGTGCTGCCTGTTAGGAGGGGTCCAACAGGAAACGGTGTGTGCCGGGCTTTAAAGCTGTGCTTGTTATTTATTTTGGTTGGTTGACATCCAGCTGATACATGTGCAAAGTATGATAGTCCATAAAAAGATGCTGCCCTTTTGCAACACTTGTGTTTGTTAATTAGAACATTTGAATGTCACACTTGATCCCTGGTAACCTAAGTACAATGACATGTGTCCCGTTTCATCCAGTTTACCTTCCCTATACCTGTTTCTCCACTTTGACTCCTGCTTTTTGAGCAACAGCCTCGTGTCCACAGATGAAATATTCAAGCTCTGGGTAATCTGAGCATCAGTGTTATCCACCTGTTATTGCTGCAGTCCATCTTGAACCTGATCTCGAGGGGAAACCTGAGAGTGATTGCCACGCTTTGGGTGTAACATAGCTGGCAACTGTTTCAATCCTCCAGTTGGGCGCAAATGTGGTGTCATTTGATCGCAACACACCTGTGAACATGTCAAGTCTGAAGGCTTTTGTTTGCAATCAGCTGATAAGCTCAGTATGTTATTGTGTTTTGGTGGCAAGTCTCCACGGTGTAGTACAGATTAAAACTGTCAGTAACCTGAATATAAGTGTAGATTTTCATTTGACCCTATGGCAAGCTTTTTTATGCATTGTTTTTTTTCTAGCTCCTTACATACTTCTAAGCATAAAATGCCAAAATGGTAACAGATGAATCTTTTGTGAAGCTGTGTTGATTCCTTCACATTTTGCATTTTGCTTGACCTTCTAATTGTGTTTTTTTATTTTATCAAAGTGGGTTATATAATGGTTTAATCCCATTAGACATTTTTCTCAAGTTTTGAAAGATCAACACCATGATGGCTTTAATTACCAAAAACAGGATTTTTTAAGAAATCAATTTACCTTGAAAAATATATTTTTGTGGACTCAATTACAACCTTAGTTTAACAATAATGTGAGCATGCTTCGGAAAATATGAATAATCATAGTGTTTCAATGCCTGGAGGTTTTAAGTGTTTAGGTTTATGCTCTAAAATTTAATTCACTCAAGACCAGAATATTAAAAGAGGGGAAAGTGAAGTGAAGAAATGTATAAACTTGAACTTAAACATAAAGTTTATGTGACTGAATAGGGGGGTTCCTAGATGTATGATTATTACATAACAACTTTTCTTCTTCTTTAATGATCTCTCTTTGTGTGTGTGTGCTCCCCACTTACAGCTGTCAGTAGTGGTGACACTCCCTCATCAGGAATGACCCTGAGTGTAGGCTCACACATAAATCTTTGTGAAGTCTTAATAACACCTCTATTCCTCTTTTGGCTGGTGGAACAAATACAGAAATATTTCTGCTGGCTCACTGCACTCAGACAGATGCTCCTCTTTCTCTTTCGATGGAACAATTTTTCCAATCCCTCTGCCATCACCATTGGAGGCTTGCTTTTTCAGACGACATGTTTGTCTTTCCATTCAAACAACTGCTGTTATTGGGTATATTTATTTGAATTTGACACCCTGTCACCTCTGCCACCCTTCCCCTGAGAGATCCGGCAACATGCTGCACCCACACTGTCAAAACCCACCTGCATCACAGGGGGTCACATCATCACGCTCACAACCCCAGTAGGTTGAATCTGGCTCAGCTCTCTCTCTCTCTCTGTCTGTCTGTCTGTCTGTCTGTCTGTCTGTCTGTCTGTCTGTCTGTCTCTCACGCACACGCACGAACACACACACACGAACACACACACACACACACACACACACACACACACGCACACACACACACACACACGCACACACGCACACACGCACACACACACACACACGAACAAACACACCTCCAGCCCCTGACACACGCGCCTCCCTCTTGTGCTCAAAAGAAAACTCCGGCAGTCTGCTGAACTTTTCCTGACTGACAGGATCTTCTCTCATTTTGACGGACAGATTATCACGCGGAATTTATTGCAGTTCTGCAGCTATGTGATTTTTGAAGATATGCTAGATTACAACTCATCCACTCGATTATTTTACATTTTTACCTTTACATTTCTGAGTCTTGAGCGATGGAGTACGGAGCGGGGCGAGGCGATGGGATCCTCGAGGCGCTTTGGAGTACAAGGTTTGCTCTTTTGAAAAGTCTTTATTTTAAGGTTAATTTTCTTTTTCCCCTTTACTGGACAATGTCATTATTGGTTCTGAAGCCGAATGGCTGCAAAGTTTACCCTGCAACAGCACAAATGCAGCCGTGGGTACGCACGTTTTACGCATCTCTTTAACCAAACATTGATCCATTTGTGGATGTCACAGATTTATATATCAGATAACGTAAAATTAAATGCTTTGTGACACTCAATATATAAAATAATCAACATTAGGATCTTTTCTTAAAGAGAGTTTTGTTTCATTGTGTTATTCCCCGAAACTATACATGATAGGCTAACAGACATTAATATTGAAGTTCTACCCTTAACATGTGATGCATTTAATGTCAGTTGTGGGGCTTGGATTTTTGGTCTCATCAATAAAATGGAGAGTGGGGGTGAGGGACTCATTTTGCCTTAAAACCTGGCTGTAAAATGCACCATGTGCCAAGAATCGTCTTGCGCCTGCTTTGAGTCGGGATCTCGTTGCTAGTAGTTGCATTCTGACTCAGCTTAAAGAATAAACGTATAAACGGATTATTTTCTGTCGAGGAATGTTTCAATATTGCCCCCTGAACCAGGCTTTACATGTGGCAGCGCCTGTGGTTACACAGATCTAATCTTGAAAGAGTATCAGAAAGACTGACAGCTGAATGGATGGGCTTTTCTTTAGGCTGCTCCATGTTTTATTAAAGGTCTGTGATAAAGAGCTTAGATCTGTCTCTATAAACTCAGAGGCTAGTAAGAGTTGATTGAAATATTCCAGCTAGCTTAATAAATTAAAGTAAAGTGTCTTAAAGCGAGGCTAAGGAGCATGTGAAGCATTGAAAGTTTAGCTGGACACATGTTATGCCCGCCCTACATTTAAGTAAGACATCTTAAGTCGCAGGCAGCTCAGATTTGACTTGCGGTTTAGCCTGCAGGACTTCAAAAGACACTCCTCATGACTATTCTGCACTGTCAAAACATGTCCATAAAACCTAACTCAGAGTGAAGGAGGGACAAGATCTAACTGCTTTCACAGTGACCTCTATGGTTTCCTGGATGTTGGCCGACCTTTGTTGAACCCTGCAGGGTGTGCGGGTTTTTCTCCCAAACTGAAACCTACAGAAGCAGGATTTTGAAAAACTGGCGGAAATGCCTCTCTCTGTCGGTGTTTCCTGCTGGAAGCAGCAAAACTGTGATCTAAACTTGGAAAGTGACGAAACAACATGAACAGGAACTCCAGACATTTCCCAGATATGCTGCCCGGTGGGCTTCATTGTTCTGTTGACACCATTCATTTCTGGAATTAGGGCACTGTGGACTTCATTTAATAATTCCCACCCTATCTCCATTTCCTTTTGGGTAGACTACCAACTAAATTTATCTCCAATACATGTTAATATTTTCCCACAAATATCCCGCAATCCAAATATCCCTGCCCTCTTGGGTATCTCTAGTCATTCTGCAGACAATGACGAGACGTGTGTTGACTAATAACAGGCTACTCATGTAAACACTCACCTGTCTGTCAGTTTGTATCGATACAAGTGGTCTAACATGGTCCCAGCTACATGTTGCTGACTCACTGCAGCGTCTACAGAGATCAGACCGTCATTCTGTGCCGGTTACAGCTCAGAGTATCAGGTGATACCATGCTGCATAATTAAACCTGCAACATGTCAGTGCAGCCCAGGTAGCCTCATAAAAATGCCTGTGGCAAGGGTGACAAACAGTTGTTTGTTGACTCTCAACAAAGTTTATGTCCTCAATCACAGATGTTGTAAATAACCAGGCTGATTGGAGATCATGTTACCTTCACTTTCACTGCAAATGATAGACTTAGACTTTAGGATATCTTTTGTTTTCCTCCACTTATAGCATTGTCTTCTGCACAGATGTGTGTTGCAGTTAGACTGTGATTCCGTATTTTACGGTTCACCTCAGTGATGACGTAGTGAGAGTGGAAACTGTGGATAAGCAGAAACAAACAGGCTTCCTGTCACACAGTCCTTTCCTCTCAGTTTGTTTGGTGGTGGTAAAAAAACTAATACTTACATCCTATCATTAGTGTGTCTTGAGGTTATTATTGCTAATGATCCAAACCTTTTTTTTCTTTGGTGCAATAGCAGTACAGTGCGAAAACGCATCCATACTCCCATCACTCCTCCTCTCACAGGTTTCTGTCAGAGCACCACACTTTGGTGGCTAAAAACCTGACAAGTTTATTTTGAATTATAGTCCTGGAAATAGCAGCAGGTTTCCACAAAAATGTGTTTCTCTGGTCTCCAGTGCCTGCTGTTTTAGAACTAAGTGGGGGCTCAAACTTTTTAGATTTATAGAAGTGCAGCAAAATTGTTTTCACCAACACCAGAAAAAAACTGTTTGAAAGTTTACATTTCAGTTGCTGTAAGTCAGTGTTAAAATAACTAATGCATATTTTTTTCATGTTGCATTTTCTATCATTTCCATGATCCTCAGGATGTGTGTCTGAAGTGGACTGACTGGGGCCAGTCATGGAGCCTGAGCTGAACTGCAGCTCCCAGTGTGATTCCCCGCTATGCTTCATCCACGCAGGAGTCAGCAGGCAGGAGGGCCTCGACGTCCTGCAGAGACTATGTGGTCTCAGCACGGTACCCATACACAACCACCCCAATTTTGTAAATACAATAATAGCAAGTAGACTGAAAAAGTACACATATCTCAAGAGTATTAATAATACTATCACATTTACAAGGAGACATGCTTGCACAAGTGCACATATTGTATACATGCACTAACACAAGTGGCATTATCACATAAGGCTGACACAGACATTTAGGAGACTGACAAATAGCTTAATTAAATGCAGCATGGCTGACAAGAAGGTTAAAGGCTAAGGGATATCATATATAGTCTACATCCATATTAATTGAATATGTCGTCTTATTTTGGAAGTGCTTCTAACAAACCAATCACATTAATGACACAATACTGATCTGTGACTTTTGCCATACATCACTCACTTCAACCATGCAAATAAAATGTAAAAAAAGCACAATAACTGGAATATGTTATTTTACCATATTCAAACAGTGACTATTTACCCTGACGTGCTCAAGTTTGGAAGCTCAAATACTTTTAAGGTGTTATATGGCTGTGTTCCTGGTTGGTAATTGCATAAATTGAAGGTTCCTTACAATTCATTATCATTTTACTAGTTCTCGATTGATTAAAGACAATGAAATGGAAATTTAGAAGTTAAAAAATTGCCTTATTTTTAGGTAGATAACCTATTTTACAATCCATTAGCAGTCAGAATATACAGCTAATGCTAACACATCCATTCGTTAGCAAATATTACAGTAAGCTAGGAAATGGCTGTAAGCTAATATTACCATTTGTTAGTGATGAACAAATTAATAAGAAATGCATGACTATTTAGCTACTGCTATGCTAGCTTGGACTTTACTTCCAAGCAAACATGATGTTAGCTAGAAAGTGGTTGTATCCTAGCAACCATCACAGATTTCAGAAAGAATAGTTTGGTAAAATTCATTTTGATGGAGCTGTGTCTAGATCTCAGTTACTGGTCCTTTAAGAAAAGAGTGAGCTGAGCCCGGCAACATGACACGGGCACAGGGAAGCCTAATGTGACTTTCAAAATAGAAATTACAGTAGTAGAGAAACTGTGTCAGGGAGCACAAACAATCTCTTACAGACTCCTTTCCTCTTCATGCCACAACAGAGATAAGTGAGGTGAGTAATCTCTGAGTTCTCTCATGTTTGTGACGTTGGTTTATACGCACATTAGCATTAGTTCAAATATCCTCTTTACCCACAGAGAAAGGAACAGTTAGCACCACCATGTTTGTCTTTGTTATGGTACTATAAATATGAGAAGATAGTATTTGAAAGTAATTTTCAGTTTCTTATATTGTTTTATTAAGTTTAGAAAAGTATCCAATCAATTCCTTTGTAAACTTGTCTGTTAAACTTAGTTGACATGAAGAATGTTCAGGGATACAGAAATATCCTTTGATGAAATGTAACACCAGGCATTTGATCCTATTTATGGACATCGCTCAAGAGGCACAACTGTTTCCAAACCCATATAGTTTATCGGAAGGATACAAAAAAATGCACTCGTGCCAACTTATTTAATCAAAAATCCCACCTGCTTTTCTTTCTGGATTTGTTTTCAGGTATGGCTTCTTCTGGCAGTGTGCTGTCTGAAGAGCAGCTTCTTTGCCCCATCTGTCTGGATTTGTTAAACCTACCCGTCTCCACTCCTTGCGGGCATAACTTCTGTAGGGACTGCATACAAGGATACTGGCAGAGTGCAAATCTGTCACAGTGCCCAGTGTGCAAGCAGAAGTTCTACAGAAGGCCTGAGCTCAAAGTCAACACCTTCATTTCTGAGGTTGCTTCACAGTTCAAGAAGTCACTGGAGCAGACAGACAAAAATAATGCTGGAGCGGTTGACCAATATTTAGGACATAAAGGGGGAGTTTCATGTGATGTGTGTGTTGGGAAAAGGGTAAAGGCACTTAAATCCTGCCTTGACTGTTTGGCCTCCCTCTGTGAGACTCACCTGGAGCCACATCATGTTCTAAGCAACTTCAAGAAACACCATCTGATCAACCCTGTGATGAAAATGCAAGACAGGGTGTGTAAAAACCACGAAAAACTCTTGGGACTGTTCTGTCACACTGACCAGACTTATGTGTGTGAAATGTGCATTAAGAAAGATCACAAAGCTCACCACACTGTACCTATAGAGGAGGAGAGCAGAGAAAGGAGAGCTCAGATTTCGGGGTTGAATGCTGAAGTGGAAAAAATGATCGACGACAGACTTCAGAAAATCTGCGAAATTAATCAAACCGTTCAGCTCAGCACAGAAAACACAGAAAATGAGCTTGAGGAGAGTTTGAAGGTCTTTAACAAACTTCTTCACCTTGTTCAAAAAGGCCAAGCTGAGGTGGTGGAAGTGATTGGTTTAAAGCAAAGGCAAGTTAAAAACAATGCTGGCCGACTTACTGCCGAGCTGAAGCAGGAGATTGACGAGTTGAGGCTGAGAAATACTGAGCTGGAGAAGCTCTCAAGCACCGAAGATGACCTATTTTTTCTGAAGAGCTTTCCACCTTTCACAACATTGCCAGCCACCAAAGACTGGTCCAGCACATGCGTAGAGAACGCTGTTTATGTAGGCACGCTGAGAAGAGCAGTCAGGAGAGTGGCATGTCAGCTGGAGGAGACTGTAAAAGCTGAGGTGAAGAGGCTATGTGAGGTAGAATTCCGGAGGGCCAAGCAGTGCGCTGTAGACGTGACTCTGGATCCTGATACAGCTCATCCCAAACTGTTGCTTACTGAAAACAGAAAACAGGTTTATCATGGTGATGTAGCACTAAACCTCCCAGACAACCCTAAGCGTTTTTACCCTGGTGTCAGCGTTTTGGGGAGGGAAGGTTTTTCCTCTGGCAGGTTCTACTATGAGGTTCAGGTTAAAGGGAAGAAGGAGTGGGACATTGGGGTTGCTCTGGAATCTGTGAGTAGAAAAGGAGGAAATACACTAAACCCTGAAAGCGGCTACTGGGCCTTCGGGATGAGACAGAACGAGAGCTACTGGGCCCTCAGCAGCACTCCTATCCATTTGCCGCTGGCCGAGAAGCTCCACAGAGTTGGGGTGTATGTGGATCTGGAGGGGGGGCAGGTTTCTTTTTACAATGTGGGCTCTGCTTCTCACATCTACTCATTCACTGGATACTCATTCAATGAAAGACTTCTCCCCTACTTTAACCCTCGACGTAATCATGGCGGGGTCAACTCTGCTCCTCTGATCATCTTGCCTGTCAATGTGTAAAATCCATCAACATTTAAAGGCACTGGAAACTTATATACAGAACAGCCTTCTACTTTTGTATTACTATGTCTTTTGTTCATAAGAGTTTGCGTCTGAAAGTGTCAAAATCACTTTTAATCTATATTCAAAATAATATCATTTCAGTTTCTGCAAACGTTCCTGATATTGGGTTAGAATTTGGCATGCTTGTGCAAGGATATTTATGAGATTTGAAAGTCTGCAATCAAATCATGTGAAAAGTTACGCAGCAGCTATTTGGCTGTTTAAACCCATTATGAGTGTCGACTCATGGGATTATGGATAGTTGCTTTAGTCTATTTTCAGCTGCAGGAGTTAAGCGACGGTTGATTATCTATTTTGTGCGACAGGTGATATATATAACAATAAATACCTAGCTATGGTAAGGGGCTTCCATTTAGCGTGGCACCCATTTTTTTTTATCATCCAAAGCTTTGAGAACAAATAGACACCTAACCTAAGGAGGCATGTGTAGGCTTACTATGATATGGATCACAAGGAATCTGTAATCAATCAGTAACCATCTAAAATGTTCCATTCATTGGAAGGGTTTCTGCTTTCTCCTCCCTGATTCTAACTCAGGTGACTAACACATATTTTCGGGCCCCACTTCACTGATCGTTACATGTGCTTTGTTGTGCTTGGAGCCATGTCAATCAAAACTTGAGAAATGGTCTTAACATCAACTTGAGCTGTTTTATGCATTTGATTTCTGATAGTTTTGAATGTTCATTTTCACTTACATTTATGATATATGATTTTTCACTAGTTTGACACACATTTCTTCACACTTGACTCTATGTCTGTTGCCTGAATTCTTTAAATGTCTTTTTTTGAACCATTTCTCATGTTCACATCAAAGTTGAAAAAGCAAAAATTAAGTGTGATGTGTCTTGCTCCTTTTGCTTTAATAAAGAGAAATACTTGTCTCACTCATGTGTGATTCGTTTTCCTTGCAATTGTCTCCTTTAAAAAAAATACGATGTAGAACCTCACAAACAAACATATCATGTGCGTATGTGAGCTACACTGATCAAACGCATGTCATGATTTTAAGGAGTTTGCATGTGCTTGTGTGTGCAGGTAGCAGTGGAACTCCCGAGGCGGTCTCTCTCCCCGGTGTTATGTGCTGTGATGTGGACACTGCTCTCCTGTGGCATCCTGCTTGCTTTTCTCTTCCTCCTCTTCACCCTGCGCTTCAAAAACAACAGGTTAGACCTTTAAAGTGAAATGAGTACATAACAAAACAAAAAGACACTATTACAGAATCAATCAATCAGCTGTGTTTTTGTGTGTTGTTGCTGAATTATTAGGATAGTGAAGATGTCCAGTCCCAACCTGAATGTCCTGACCCTCATTGGAAGTATCCTCACCTACATCAGTGGCTTTTTGTTTGCTGCTGATCAACAAACACACTCACAAGGTGCAGCATCTACAGCTTTGCTACAAGTAAGCCCTCCAGTCTCTTTTCTCATTCCTTCATAATATTCTTTGATAAATCAGCGTTGGGTAAATAATATGCACTTCCCTCTGTTTCAGGCTCGGATGTGGACCCTTTGTGTGGGCAGCACTCTGGTGTTTGGCCCTATTCTGGGGAAGACGTGGAGACTGTACAGAGTGTTCACACAGAGGGTGCCTGACAAGAGAGTGGTAAGCATGCTCCCCTGGCCCCCTGGTGGTCATGTTGGTTTTCAGCATTAAGGAGCCTGTGTTAAGTTATCTAGCAACTCATGAATGAAAAACATCATAACTGAGTTTTTAAGGAAACAAGGGAGTTGTACATTGAGTATGGTTTATTAGACGTGTTTTCAGATAGGCAAGATTTGAATAAAACAGCAAAAGATGAAGTAGAACTGGATACAGCCAAACATCAGCTCTATAAATGCTGATTTTCACAACATTAGCAGTCTGTCGTGGTCTTTAGTAGTACAACTGATATTTAGAAATCATTTTAAAATAGTTCAGTGGTATTTTGGCCATTTACAAAATCATGTTTTATTGTAAAGATTTATTGTAAAGAAAAAGTCTAGCTGATGTGTCGCACTATATAAAGTATTTGGATACAGATACAACCCTTGAGACACAAATAGAGTTTCTTAGTCTGAAATTTGAGACTTAATGAGTCTAGACATGCTCTCTGAGGGCTTTTTAGTTTGTCCCATAACATGTTTACATAAATCCCTTCTACAAGAGACTTGCTGTGTTCCCTATATGGTAACATTTATATCGAAATGCTGCTACATTTTTTACAACTGTATGACATTGTTTAGATTGTTGTTAATTTCTGTCTCAGATTATCCGGGACATCCAGTTGATGGGGATGGTGGCTCTGTTGATCCTGGTGGACTTTCTGGTTCTCACTGCCTGGAACCTCACAGACCCTGTCAGGTGTTCACGATCTGTCAGCGCTGTTGTAAAGGTAGAATCTGATAGTGGTTCTAATCAATGTAGTGTGCAGATTAGAAGTAATACTTGCCTAAAACTGCAAGAAATTATAGTTTTGCTCATACTCCTTCATACTCTGATAAAGTAGCTAGATGTTGAAGACATAATCTCACTGTTTTGTTTTGTTTCCTGGTCTAGGTGGTGGAGAGAGACATTTCCTACTCTTTATCTCAGCTAGACACCTGTTCTTCTATATACTCGGATCTGTGGACTGTCCTCATTGCTGTTCAGAAGGTGAGAAAACTAAAATTTCCTTGTGAAGTCAGGGTGGGCCGATGTGTGAACGTAGCAAGAATTATTAAAAAAAAAAAAGTACTGCTTTTGAGAGGCTGGAAAGATAACATTTATATCTAGTGAATGACCAGTGTGATTGTTGTGCACATAGGAAGCTGCTTCATACTCTTTTCTCCTCGCAAGTTTGATCTTAACTTCTCATTGGTTGATATAAACATCCATACTCAGTAGTTTCTGTTGTGAGAGAGAGATTTGTTCACATGACAAAGTTTGTATTTAAGGAATTCACAGGGATACATTTGAATGTTTCTGTTGGGCATTGCTGAGTCACTTTATTCTATGACAAACAGCAATGCCCAACAGAAACAGCCAGAAATATACATTGTCTTGTTTTAGTCTTTAGTTCTTCAGTATTTTGGCTCATTTTATTTACAAATCTTTAGTCTTTTATTGACGGCTGATGCTTCCGGTTTTATAATTTAAAATCTTCTTACTCACATGTCATCTTTTGACAGAGCTGATTATAGTTTTGTTGGGATGCCTTAAATGGTTATAATCATATTTATTAAACATAACCTGTTTACTTGTAGTTGGTGAAGCCTTCACTGAGACCTGACCTGTAAAATCCCCTAGACTCCATCTGTCTGTCAGCATGTCTAGACTTGTTCAGTCTCAACTTTCAGACTAAGACATTCTATTTGTGTATCAAGGTTTGCATCAAAATACTTTATATAGTGCAACACATGGGCTAGAAGTTTTTTTTAAAGGCCACAGAAGTAGCATACAATAAAATGTTTTTACAGTGGTAAGAATTGTTTTACTGCCAGACCTATTCAACAACAACAACTCCATCATTTATGACTAAGTTCATCTTACTACGGGCCGGCTGTGGCTCAGTGCTAGAGTCGGCTGTCTCTCAACCAGTAGGTTGGGAGTTTGATTCCCAGCTCCTGCAGCCACATGTCGATGTGTCCTTGGGCAAGACACTTAACCCCAAGTTGTTCCCGTAGTACTGATAGACACTTTACATAGCAACCTCTGCCATCAGTGTGTGAATGGGTAGGTGTGACCTGCCGTGCAACCTCTTTGAGTAGTGAGAAGACTAGAAAAGTGCTATACAAGCTAATTTCCTTTTAGCATTTACTATCAATTGTTTGATGTCCTGAAGCAGTTTAAGTGTGCCACTGCGTACAGCTGTGAACTACAGCACTTTTTAGGGCGCATACTCGTGCTGCGACCGACAGGAAGTCACGGCTGGCTGTGTTTTCTGCACGTTTGTTAGGCTAATGTTATTGTGGTTTTGTACTGTGTGTATTTCACTGTGGTAAACGTTGGACTTGTGACTTTTATTTCTAGTGATGAATAAGAGTGACCTATTTTTGACTCAGCACTTTATTCTGTATGTAATAGAAGCTGCTAAGATCAGCAGTCAAGGATCACTGTTGTTTCTACAAGGCTGCTATATTTAGTTCCTCTAACCTTTAACCTCATTAGCTTTTCAAAATGTGTTTTTTATTTTTTATTTTTTCCTCACAATGACTTGCCGCAAAACTAATTGCCTTTCGGGGACAAATAAAATTAAAGTTTTTCTTTAAGCGCTGTCTTTACTTAGTCCTTTTCTTTCTCCTAAGGGTTGTCTTCTTCTCTATGGGACGTTTCTAGCCGGGCTGACCAGCACAGTCAGCCATCCTCCGGTCAACCAATCCCCGACCATCATAACAGCCGCCACTCTGGTCACCCTCTCGTCGGCTGTAGCCGTTCCTGTCTCCATCTTTCTGCAAGGTTATCCTAACCTGGTCTACAGCACTGTGGCTGGAGCCATTTTCATCAGCACTCTGGCCACCAACTGCATGCTGTTTGTACCTCAGGTAAAGAGAAAAACGTTATGACTCCCATAAATGATTAATTAATAAAGTTTAGGGAAGAGCAGAATTTCTTCCTCTTTGTTGGAAAAACACATCTGACTTATCCTTTTGTGAAATGACGACACCGGCCATTCTTAGTAAGTAAGTGTCATAGGCTGTCACGTGTGGAATCCAGCCATTAAAACAGTCAGTCAGTCAGTCAGTCAGTCAGACAGATCTGTTGATACAGATATGCAGACACATGACAGAATGAAAGATGCTTGTCTGACTTTCTCTTTTTATTTGACGAAGTTGTAAATCAATTACTGATTCTGGTTCCCACATCTTTCTATGCGTGCCAGTGTGCCATGTCTATCAGAGGAGAGTGACTCACACAGAAGGTGTTTATGAGTCAAATCTACGTAGGCTGCTGCAAACAGGTTTATGACTCTTTGAGTGTCTGGCAGTGGGCTTATGTGATGATGAAAGAATGCCTCTCCAGCGGAAAGGAAGGAAATATTTGAACAGTGAGCAACAGGCTCAAACACACCTGGTCAAAAGGTCCTGTGTTGAATGATCCTGGAAACTTTTACTACTAATGTGTGTAATGTATCTTTCCTTTCAAGTTTGCGTAACATGATTTTTTAAAAACTCCATCTATCTCACCACCATGCAGCTGGCACAGTGGAGACAGTTTGAGGAGGATCAGAACAACCCGAGTCAGATGGCAAAGTATTTCAGCAGCCCCAGTAAGAGCCAGCCTTCAGTGTACAGCCAAGACGAGATCTACTACCTGCTGGGGGAGAACAACTCCATGAAAAAACTACTGAATGAGGTAATGCACTGTTTTTATCGAGTCTACTACCAAATGAGAATCTAAGAGAGGATAGGAGGTTGTCTTGTGGGCAATGCTCTTACATTTTCTATTAAAGCTCCTTTTAGGAACTTATTGGCGAGCCCTCCTCGCAGGAGCTTTAACGTGAATTTGTCAATACTAGTTTAACTTGTTGCCACTAATCCAAGGTTACTCTCTAACTTTTCTAACTGGTGTCTTCTTTAATAAGAATGTTCACATTCTGCTGACATGGCATTTTAATGGAGTCCAGTAATTACTCACATTCATACCAGCTGTTCAATACTTTTGATATATTATTCACAGAGGTTATATGTATGAGTGTTTAAGCTTTTTTTACGTTTGTTACAATCTCCAGAAGAACGCTGTGATCGACAGTCTGCAGGAGCAGGTGAACAACGCCAAGGATAAACTCCTGCGACTCATGTCAGCCAGTCAGCCACCCGACGACCAGGACATGGACTCCTCTAACACCAACCTCAACTCTTCCTCCACTCAGACCACAGAGCTTCAGTCTGACAGGATCTCTTCCTCATCTCTACCTCAGAGTGACACTAAATCCCGACTTTCACCTCCTCCTCTCACTGCGACTGTTCCATTAACTGATATAACACCCCCCTCTGCTCCAAAATCTTCAAACCTTATCTCTGCCTCCTTTCCTCTCTCTGATATTTATGAGGGTGAAAATAAGAAAAGTGTCACTGCAATTGGTTCTACAGGTGGAGGCACAGCTGAGTCCAGAACAGAGGATCCTAAAGAGCCTGTGTCCCTCAACTCCGGTGGATTACTTAGAACAGCAGAGGAAACAGTTCAATTTGTTACTTCCCTACAATCCCACAGAGGATTAAACCCCTCTCAGGTTAAAACACTCAACAATCAAAGTGGCCTAACACTCAATCTGGGACGAAATATCAGACCGGCTGGTTTTGTCAGCAGTGAGCAGTTGCAGGAGATCCTCAAGGAGCTGAATGTGGATGCCATTATGGAATCCGCGCTTCGATCTCCCGGTCAGATGTCCAGAGCACCCTCTCAGCTGAAATATTCCGACGCTTCTGCACTCTCCCCGCTTTCCCTGCGGAGTCCACGCTCCCCTCATCCACCTCTTCTCTTCCGCTTCCCCAGCATCTCTCCATACGCGATGAGGAAACGACGGCCACCATTCCGCTCCTCCAGAAGAGGTTTGGCCCCTCACTGCTTCTACACAGGCTCAGAGGCTGCTGCTTGTGGGAAGAGAAGGGTCAACTCTGGACTTCAAGATGCAGGAAAGCACTCTGATGCAGACACAGTGGGAGGTAACCTCATTCAGGTTGAAGACTCTGACCAGGAGAAAGAAGAAGATGGGGAGGAATACGCAGAAGGGAATGAAGCGATTGGAAAATGTCAGAAGTGTGTTTCAAGGTCCCACAGATTTCACAGAGCGCCATCGCATGTGGAATCAGGTGGTGAAAACAGTCAAAACAGGCGCATCAGAGACTCCTGTGGGTACTGGGACTCTGACTCAAGCAGCTCAGCAGACTACTGTTACTACCACCGTCCATTCTGTGACTCCTGCCTGAAGCGAGGCTCCCTCCTGTCCTCTGACACCTCCTCAGACTCCTCTGACAGCGAGTATGACAGTTACACCGGCCTGTACCGCTCCCCACACCCTGTGGTGTTCAAAGAAGACCTCAAACCCACCTTTGTATAAGCACAGGGTTACTGCACTTTACACATGTCTCCATTTCTACTTTTACCAAGTATAAAGCACAGAGCTAAGTGCATAATTTTACTGAAAAACAGAATTGTGTCTTGCAATCCCTATGAAAGGAACACTTGCATTCTTGAATCCTGCATCCAGGACAGAATTATTATTTAACTTAGGATAAAGGATAAAAGAATTGGTAACCATTATGTAGCTGTTTTTTTAATCTTACATATTTGTATATTTCTTCTGTCAAAGAAAAGTCCTCACATTCCAAAAATGTGTAATTGAGACATTAAGAGCAAAATGAAAGGGTTTCTCAGAACAGTTGAGATGTGCACTGTATTAGCAATTGTGCAGCGCTGTATTTATTTGAATATTTATTAGTATAAGTTTACAGAATAACTTCCTGTCTGTGTATTGCTGTTTTACATGGTCAAACTCATTCCTTTAAAGTTGATATGCAATCTTATTGTATGGTCTGCATTTTGTCTGTATTCTGTTCTACTTTTTAAATATTTACACGTCAGGACAATACTCTTCATTTTATCTTCAGATCTTTTTGTGTCTTTAGATACAACACAATCAAAGAAATTAGCCACAACAGGTCACTGTCTGCAATCACCTTCTCCACTAAATTATTTGTCATAGTTTGCGGGTCCTTATATTGTAAGTCACATGTGTATCTTCAGGTTATAAAAAGACAAGTGGCCTGATGACATTTGGTTTTCACCCACTTTCGCTTTTTTCCCTAAAAGAAAATTGACTACACTTCCTGTTTACTCTGCATTATGTCCTGCTACATCAACTTCCAAGCAGAAAGTGTATAAACCCACCGGTTTCATTTAGGCCCAGATTAACCTGCTAGGGCGCCAAAGCTCAAGAATGGGTTCATTTTCAACAATTCCCCATGATAAGCATGCGTATTTGTCATGTGTCTTCAATCATGACTAAAATAGTTTAGCAAATCGAGTAGATTCTGGCATTTTCATGATATTCCTGCAATACAGACAAAAATAGAGCATTTATCTCTCCCACTCATTTTAGTGTTTCTCTTTCCAGTCTCTTCCTCCCTCTCTCACTCCCTCCCACTATCTCCACTCCATTTCCCTATATACTTTTCCTTTCTTCTTCTGATGGGAATATGAGTGTTTGCCGGGGGAGATGTTTCTACGTATATGAAGGGAGAACAGTGTCTTACATTAATTCTGCTCTGCTGCCTGTTTTTGAGTCTCTACAGCTCTCTATTCTGCATACGAAACCATTGAAGGGCAGCCTGGGAGAAACTCCCTTTGATACAGAGCATAACAGAGTATAAATAAACCACACAAAGAACTGACTGCCAGCATCACTGTGCAGCAGGAGTAAAGACTTTCCTGCAAAACTAAGATTAGTCCTCTGCAATTTCTAATGCTGACATTTAGAGCAATAGAATAAAAAAGTTGTCAATCACATACTTTTTAAACTTAAAATATCAGTAATCTGGGGCTATCCTATATATTTCTCATAACAATAATTAGAGGTTGATTAGGCCTCAACTCAACTAGAAAATTAGAAAGGGCCCCATTTTCTAATGATTTGCCTAATATTAATTACATTATTATATCATTTTTCAGCTGTTATTGAGCTAAGGCTAATTACATTTTTGGGGTTGCCAGTTTGTGTTAAATCCCTTTAACTGGACTGTGTTAACAAATAGAAATACTAAACACCAGCAAACATTTTTTTAACATCACTATAAGCCTAAAAGATGTTTTATACACAGACATATTATTAACTTATCTATCATGCATGTGAACGGTTTCAAGGTTCAGCTGTTAACATTTCATAATACAGGACTGCCCTGTAACAACATTTTGTAGACTCTTGCATGCTACAGCATAAGTAACGGAAAATATAGGATCATAGAAAATTAGAAATAAAAGTATAGGCCTACAACAAAACAATATAAGCAAAGCAACAGTTAAGTTACAGTAGTGCTAAATTAATCATCTAGTTTCTCATGTACAACGTCATTGCAACCCGTAATACTTCTGTGATGTTCGTATGATGTTATGTAGCCTCAGTATGATTGAGGGTAAGGCAAATGTGACATCAAAAGCTTAAAATACATAATATAAAAAATACAATTTTTCCATTCATCATTTTCAAACTATAAAGTCTTTATAAATGCCATTGCATAATAAAGTGATGGCTACTGCACACAAAAAAACAGAAGCAGTGGTGAAATTAGCCTGAATTAAGTTTCGTAGTGATAAGGCAGCCCTGCACATATGCACAAACTCATTACAACAATTACTGAGCTTTATGACACTAATTAAATGGATGTGCCACGGGGCTTCGTGTAATGAAAAGAGAAGTAGGATGGGCTTTTGTATTTAACATAGCAACAGTGCTGCATGACCACCGGTGCTCTGTGACAGCTGGGCCCATTCGTACTGACAGTCTGATTTTGGAGCCCCATTGGCTGACAAAGTCATCAATCCTTTGAGCAGAACCGCCCATTGTCCCCGTCGCGGCATGGAGAAAAAGCCTTTGAAGTCGTGAGGGCGGTGCCAAGCAAATTGTTCCATGTGGTGCTCGAGAGCGGCGTCCTTATTGGATCACATGAAAACGGTTAACGCCCATTTCTGAAGTATACCCTCTCTGATTGGTTCAATCCGCCACCCCAGATTCGCCGTTTGCGCGTGCACAGTTTTTCTATTCTCCGTTGAGAGTTACGTCAGTAGCGTAAACGTCCTTCCATGAAAGCGGACCAAGCCCTACATCCCGTAACGCATATTGCGTAGCTAACGTGCGCAGCGACAAAGACAGCGAGCCCGAGACCTATGGGGAAGGAATAAAAAAAGAAATTCAGTACCGTCGCCCTCTGTGCTTAAAGACCATCATTATCTGAAGAGGTCGCTGCCCCAGGGCTTCGGCAAAGACACCGAAATTTGTGGGCGACGAGGGCGGGTTTTGACTTAACGCTGAGGAGCTGAATTCGTTTCTGCAGACTGTGGCAACGGGCAGATTTTCCGTTGGACGGTAGGCTAGTGTATAGCGAGGGAGCCGCCATGGCAGTCGGATCATTGAGCCTCCACATCGGGATATGAAGAGGAACCGCATGTGTCCCGTATCGTCAAGAAAACGCCGCATTCACCTGTGATTCACACGGGATCAGTGATCTTGAGAGCTGTTTTCAACCTTTTTCATATTTGTGAAATTTATTCCACGTTAAAATAGAACTCTCAGTCGGTTTTAATCGGGGGGCCACAGGGAGAGGCCAGATTCATGACTATTTTAGTCGGAGACGTGTCTTCAAAGGCCCGCTGAGAGAAAACCTGGAACATACGGAAGAATGATGCTCTGATTGACCGCTTGTAGGACAGAAAGGGTACTTTATAAGGTGTTACGGACAACAGCGAAGGATCTTGGAATCGCTTTCTCTCTGCCCTCTCTTTTAATTGTGCTGGTATCCATTTTCTGCCATCCTTTTTGGATGAGAAGGTTCGGCGGATCGATCTGCCCTGCCGTTTAGTGAGTCCCCAGTCTCCGAGTCGAGAGAGAATCAGAGGGATTGGATCATGTCGGGTCGGCCCAGGACCACATCCTTCGCAGAGAGCTGCAAACCAGTGCCGCAGCCCTCTGCATTTGGCAGCATGAAAGTCAGCAGTGAGTACCCCTCATGTATTTCTAGAGTAGCCCACCTTCTCTGCATGCACCAGGCCCAGAGTGGGCTACACATTCTTGTACAATTTCTCCTAGCTAACCAGACTGGAAATGTGTATAATGAGCCTGACGTTAGCCAACGTTAGCTTAGCCCTGTCATGAATCTGTGTCACTGACTGAGATTGGCACACACACAGCTGCTCTCCTCGGTGTTAGCACCACACCGCTGCATTCTGACGCGCCGCCCCGGGGCCGGTCAGCCTGACCTGGGTTAGCAGGCCGGGCCGGGGAGGGCAGTGCAGGGGAAGCTAGGGTTGGCATCAGCCCAGCCGAGAAACCTAGCCAACTCCTTTTACTGCAGATCCGCTCTCATTAAAGCCCAGTTGAATGTAGGTTAGATCTCATAGCTAGAATTGCTACATAGCAAGACCGGTATGCGTAATAGCGTTAAAGCGATAGGGCCGGTCTATTACGCAACTGTCAAATCAGAAGGTGCGCCCACAGTTGTC
>CM036548.1:10495000-10780000 GCA_020745685.1 Tautogolabrus adspersus | reverse complement strand
TAGTTTTTAAAAAGATATTCAGTAATAATTATGAGCCTATGATTGTTTATTTGTCTTTGCTAACCTGTAGGGAAAATAAACCGGTCGTAAAAATTCAAGTTTGTAAACGTGGAGGATATATTTTCTTTTTCGTATTGATTTTCCTGCAGATGGACTAAATGAAGATTTTTCTAGAAAAATGATGTTGTGCATGCATATCATGTGCGTTAATAGACACAATAAAAGGTTGTTTAAGAGATCATTTCTGCACCTCCCATATAAAAAAACCTCAAAAATGTACCAATGCTCTAATTAAGCCCATAAAAAGCTTCATAAAAAGCTCTGCACCTGTTATTTGTGGACCGTCAGAAGTGTGTGCCTGCTGCAACCCCATTAACATTGCACTCATCATCAGTGCGTTTAATGACAGCCAGGAGAGTGTGCACACATTAGCCTGCTCACATTGTGTCTACACATTATTGTGTGAATAGTTTTGCAGTTAGAGTTATGTGTGCTGTACTTACAGGTGAACCATGTTGCTTGATTTAATGCTTCATTATATTCATTTGAAATGAGGCAGTCTGTGTTTTGACAATCAGAGATGCATCATTGTATCGTGGTAGCCATGACAAAGGCAGAAACATTGTTCAATCAATCCTACATGTGTCCTGTAAGCACATAACAGTGGTGGTGTCTGGCCCCATTAATACACACGTTAGCTGTATTCTGCTGTGGCCCGAACTACTCCGGTGACCTGAATTGACTATTGACGCTTGTGGCTGAAAGTTGCAGCAGCTATCTCTCCTCTGTCACTTTGATACAGCCTTTAACATGAAATCAGGCACTGTGATTGGTCACACACACTACACGTACGTTTTTGGAAGGATGATTTACAAAGTAACGATGGCACTGCTGCATGCACATGTTGCACTTTGTTTGTGCTACCTCTGATTTCTCTGTAGAGGCTGTGATTTCAAGTTTAGTTTATATTGTATATTAGTAAGAGTCGAGGGATATTTATACATTTGATTTTCTGTTGTTTCAGTTGCTAATCATTTATTTAAATGAAAAGGTTCTTCCAACTCTAAAAAGAGTCAAATTCAATCACAATTGCGAATAAAAAAAATCCTCCACCTCTGAGTGGTTGTGACTGTTTCGTCAAGCATAAAATAGAAGCAAATCTGCATTAAGATCGATCATTTCTTTAACCTATTTTAAGCCTATAGCTAGCATGTAAGTGTGTAAAAGGCCATGCTTAGTACTGACTTCCAACAGCGATGTAAAATGCAAATAAAGCCATTTAATTGCAACCTGATTGCTTGGTCATGTCTTATTCTCCCGTTGTCAGACCTCACTGTGGTTGTACAGTATGAGTGGTTGCTACGTGAGCGTCCACAGACTTTTCTCACGGTTTTGAGGAAGTGCAGAGGCGTCATAGAAGTGGCCCTGCTGGAATATGTAGGCAGAGTCATATTCCTTTCTCTCTGTCTCTCACTCGCACACACTCTCTCTCTCTCTCTCTCTTGGAAAGTCTATTTCTGTCGTTACAGAATCCGAGTTCAGTTACTCTTTCTAGACTCGGTCAGGGGGAGTGAAGGCCCTGCTGGTTGGTTTCTCATCCCTCCTCTCTCTCTCTCTATCCTTTGATCATAATCTCATCTTCAGTAATTGGACCACTCACTGGTCACACAGTAGCAAAAAAAAAAAAGTGCAAACACATGCATGATTATTTTATGTCATGGTTGGACTATTCTTGCTCACGTTTGAGTGCGTGTGCCTATGCAGGCACTATTCGTGTGAAAATCAATGCCACAGCTGGAAAATGAGCCGAGCGAGCCAATGAAAGTGGATAACGGCTAATAAACCTTTGCACTCTGTGTTACCGTCTTAGTCATAACGTCCACTTTTTTGCTGGTTCGCCATTCGGGGTTAATCACCGAATCATTTAGTGAATTTAAAACTCACAAACAGACTAATCACATGTTGATGATTTGCAAGAAGCCTGCAGTCCATGGTCTCTCCCTCCTCGTATGGATCAGACTCTGTGGCCTGTCAGTGTCCTCCACATGGAGGTGGTCTGCTCATGCTGCAGGAAGTTTCTATTAAATGACACCATAATCAGGGACAGGCACGGGTATTAAGCAGCACTTAATCCACTCAACATGATTTGTACCCACTGAGAGCTGGGGACAGATTTGATCGTGGCTTACTGTCTCAGCAAACTCGTCAAGAATTAGTGGGGAATTTAACAGAGATATTAAAATTAATTTAGCAATGTGTTTCTTTGTTTTTTAAACAACTGTTTTGGGTGCAGTTTGTGGGACAAAACAACAACTATTAAACTAATACAAAGATACTTCGGGGGGATTTAATTGTACAGATTTTGTGGTGAAATTGTGATTAGAATGAGGAAGCAGGCCACACATTTGTGGCATGCGACACGCATACACACCCGCGCACACACACAATTGCCTGGATGTCCTATTACAGCCAGCTAATGTGAATTTTGCCCCTTGACACTGTGGAGAGGAGGAGGAGGAGGAGGGAGGGAGGGAGGGAGGGAGGGAACCCACTTAAACAGGAAAGAGCGTCCATGTTGGGATCTCAGGGGAGCAGAGTTAGCTCCTCGCAGACTGGAGAGGAGGGCGGGGCAGATACTGATCTATAGTGCATTAGCATCAGATACAGTCTTATTAGCTTACGACTTTTCACTGATCATAATCTTGGGTATTACAGTGGGCGGTCTGCTCACCATTGTTGGTGAGTCTGTCTAAGGTAATGAGTCGTATCCAGCCGGGAGAGTCTCAGAAAGCTCCTCTCTGATAATCTATATTTGATGGATGATCTATGTGGATAAAAGCACCTTCTATCTGATATAAAACAAAGATCAATAGCATTTTAAAAGAGTGTTTCTGGCAATAGCTGTTCATACTTTTAAGAGTGTTTTTTTTCTACCAACATGACATTTAATTTCTCAAAAGGATATTAAAACAACTAAACCCACCTGTCCTCCTTTCGTTGTTTTAAGGGCACCATGTAATGTTTCTTTAAAAGGAACAATTGGATGTTCTGTTTCAGCTCAGCCATGATTCACACATTCACACACAGTCAGCTGGGAGCTGATCAGCAGAACCACAGCTGTCGACCAGTAGGAAGCACTGCTGGAACAAATGGGGGTTAAAACGGCTGTAGGAAGCCAAAATTGTTCTGTCTCGCAGCACATAGTGAAAGCTGCAGCCTGTCAATCAAAAATCAGCATCTCCAGGAAGAAGGCGTCCACGCCCTCAGATGCTCCAGTGTGACTCTTAAAGACACTCTAGAGAAGTTTCAGTAGGAGACGCATGGCTGTAGATAATAAAATGACAGATGGCTGAATTCCAGTTAGCAGCTGTATTTTCAGGTTTTTATTTGTTGTGCATTGTTTCTCACTGGCACTGTGTCATTGCTTACTGGGAATGGAACACAACCAGTGTTAAATTACTAGTTTCACATTTTAAAATGAGAGAATTGATTTAAGTCTTTTATGAGGCAAACACGGGACGTATTAATGCAACCTGTGGTAGGGAATTTCACTTAGTTTCATAATGCTTGACATAACCTTTGTTCTTCATGTTCCTCTCTTACCCTGCTACCAAAAAGAAATCGGGTTCTGCAGCACCACTTAGCTGGTCCAGAACTACTAACTGCTAACTTAACTACAGTTAGCTGTCAGCATGACAAGCCATTACTTTGTGCCTTTTGTTTTCAGACCCTAATCTTCATAGGCTATATAGACCTAAAATCAAATCAGTAGTTCTTCAGGGGCGACAGAGTGGGACACGGTACTGTTAGTCATCCACAGAATATTGGGGAGTCCTCAAGTCTGAAGCAACTCTTATTAAGAGACGATCAGATCTTTCCATCACTGTTGTTTTCTACAGTGGAGTTCTAACTTGGCTATCCAGCCTGTGGAAAAACGAGCTGATTCTTAAAAAGTAAGCTAGTTTTACCGACTGTTAGCCAAAACCATGCATGGACCACAACCAGGTTTGACTTTGTGGAAAGGAAGTCTCTGTCAGTGCTGATTTTTGCCGAAGAAAAGTAATTCTAAGCATTTGTATTTATCTCCTCTCTGTGTTTGTTTTCTCTGTAGGGGATAAAGATGGCAGCAAGGTAACAACAGTCGTGGCCACTCCAGGCCAAGGCCCCGACCGGCCACAGGAGGTGAGCTACACGGACACGAAGGTCATCGGGAACGGCTCGTTTGGCGTCGTCTACCAGGCTAAACTGTGCGACTCTGGAGAGATGGTGGCAATCAAGAAGGTTCTGCAAGACAAGAGGTTTAAGGTAAATCAGGAGCACAAGACCTTCAAACGTATGCTACACATCTTTAAGCTGACTCGCGTCTCTCGCTTGTCAACCAAAAGCAAGAAAGAAAAGGACCAAGAAAAGTAGCATGTTTGAGTGCTGATGATGTGCAAAAACTTGCTCTAATTTGTCTTTTTTATTTTTTCCAACTTTGTAACCAAAGTAGGGACTTGTTGCTTTAATGAATGTGACTGAGTTACTGTGAAAGAGAATTGAATGGAGTGATCTTTCACAAGAACAATGAGATCAGTGATACTACAGAAACAAAGAAAACAAAGGCAGAAATCCGTGTTTCGCGTCTGACACATCAGTCGAAAACATCCTCGCTTTAATCTCATGTATTTCCTCGCAGGAAGTGTGTTGTGTGCGTGTGTTTGGAGGGAAGCTCGTCTCTTGCACAAACAAAGCTGAACACATTAATACCCAGTCGTCTGTCAAGTGAAGTTCAGTCACCAGCATGCCAACGTCGCCTTAACTTCCAGGCAAATCTCTGCTTGAAACCTCCTGTGCTTTGAATAGATTTGACTGATGGCTTGTTGTTTCTTGGCTAGGCTGACATTGTTTGCGCTCCCTTTGCTTTACTCTTAATTGTGGGGAAGGGGGTTAAAGTGCCCCTGGTGCCAGCTCACATAAAAGACCAGAGACTGCCAAGCCTGCAGGACAGCTGTTTAGATTCTCATTAAATTTATAGTCTTCAGAGGTTAGAGTTATGGCTGCACTGTGTACTGGCCATTAGAAAATGTGCTAAGCACGTTTTCAAATGTACTGTATAAAATGTAAACTACTACAGTATGAAACAACAGCAATTAAGCCATTTTAATGAAATGTATAGACAACTATTCTAGATTGATTCTGTAATATCTCACTATTAATTCAACTTTAAATGCACAGCGTTTAGATTCCGCCACCAGGGGGCTCTCAAGCAAAACAATAACAAGATGACGTCGAGGCTGGCGGGGAATCATGGGAGTGATTCTCTCTACTAGTCCATCCCCGACCCCCGAGGGAAACGACCTCCGAGTTGACCGTAGTCAAGACGAACGTGCGAAACAGACCCGAGGAAGAGACGAGCTAACAGTACGGCAGCTTTCAGTAGCAGCTCCCGCTTCCTTATGCAGCAGTCTTTGACGTAACATCCGGTGTTTCCACGGCAACGATAAACATGTTGTGCCTGTCATGGCTGCGGCCATGACCGTCACAACTATAAAATCACGGATTTCTGTGGCTTGATAACTGTTGGAATTGAGATATTTTAGTGTACAAATTCGACATATTGTACGTTTAAATAATGAAAATACATTTCTTCTATTTAGACAGTTTTAATTCAGTGAGTGTGTCGAAGTACAACCTGTAACAGAAACAATACCAAATGAGCAGATGATCTTCAGCGTTTCATTCACTGTCTCTACTATGCAATAGAACTTGTTTTTAAACAGTGTAGCTCCAACCCAGGCGTTCAAAACAACGGTCGCAGTATATTTACAGCCAAAGGGCACATTCAAGATGATGCAATACAGTGTGTGGCTATAATGGTTGCCACATGTGCACCTCAAAACCCACACACCATGACTCTGCTCTTCCAAACAGGATTTCAGCTCTTTTGAACATCTTAAAGTTGTAAAAAAAGAGGGGCCCTTCAAGGAAACGTTTCTGAAGTAGGCTTTATCACTTTTTTTTACTTAGGGTTTGAAGTTCAATAGAATTCATCTTCAAAGCTTTCTAATTAACATGCTGTATCCCATTTGTTTGACCATACCAGAAAATGAAGGGCGATACCTTAATGTTACTGTTAGATAGATGGATAAACTTCATTGTCTGTTCCAACAGTGACAGAAATGCTCCATTGACAAGGCTCAATCCGTAAACAAGACTTACGTTAAAACACATTTAAAACGCAAAGGATGGACATTTAAAAAAAGGGGACTGTTACAAACAACAGTGCTGTAGGGGGTTAACATGCTGTTTAAATCCCTCAGTCGTTCGATTAGCCGGGGTCAGTTATGGTGGTTACTGCATGGTGGTAAGCTCGCGCTACAGCTGGGAAAGGAGAGAAAAGCTCTCGTGGTGAAAATGAACAGAACCTTTCCTGTTTGGGCTTATGTCGTACTCAATGGAGAATAGTGTGAGAAAAGCAGGTAGTAGCTAACGCACATACTTATAATCACACTTAGATATTTGTTCATTTGTACCAAGTCTGATGGTCATTTTAATATTGAAAATGAGTTCACACATCAGAGGTTTTCCTCAGATTGTACGAGCCAGCAGATTTCAAGTTTTCTTAGTTTAGCTAAGCTAAGCTAGCCCAGCTGCTGGTGATAGCATGATATTTACCAAACGGACATAAGAGTGGCATCAATCCTCTTGTGGATCAGCTGTGGAATGTGATCCATGTCATATTCATTACAGGAATAAGGAAATTCATTGATTTTGAAGGTATAAACTCTCTCTCAATGGATTTGATTTTAGGTTAGGACAGAGCTAGTAACACTCGACTACTCTAAAGTGAAGTACTCGACTATTGCTCGGTACTAAATGTCTACTTCGTCCCTCTCAGGAGAGTCAAGGTGTGTTAGGTGTGATTGCAGGACTTCGACTGCAAACCTCCAGCTCTGTCCTCTGTGACTGAAGTTTAGTAAAGGTTCAGTCCGGTGGGTTTGCCTGTAGCCTTTTTTTTTGTTTGCCCTAGATCTGTTATGCTTAGCAAACCGGTTCAGCTAAATACTTCAGCAGCTCTGTGCCCCATATTTCACCTTTTAGCAGTTTCTCAGCACCTGCTCGTAATCCACTCCTCAAAAAAACACAAAATGAATGATGTCACACTAGGATGTGGGGTCAACCATCTGCCCTAAAATACATACAATGTTTGTAATAAATAGCATGCACTCTTTGTGACTGCATGCTGGCCACGATGAGGTCATGTCCTGCTCTTCCTGTTAGCCTGTTCCTGGTAAGCCTGTGGTTAGCATGACACACTAGCAGGTAACATCCTTGAAACAGTGGCCAGCTGAAGCTCACAAACATTTTCTTCCTTGTTTGTTGTTGATCTCTCTCTCCTTTTGCCTTCAGCTACGTCTCCTCCTCTGTCTTAACTGCCTCCGCTCCTTCCTTATGAGCAGCTTGTTACGAAAACTGAAGCAAATGAGCGATAAGACTCCTCACATGACTGCCAAGCTAGTTCGTGTACCACAACCCTCCCTCCACAGATAAACACACACAAACATATCCCAAACACCTGCGTTCTATTTTCACCTAAGCTCTCTCCTTCTCCTCTAAAGCCTTTTCTTTACACTTAGATTTTTCATTCTCATTTGGTGTTCACTTGTGGAGGGGGCCTGGGTGAGTCAAAACAGGACAATCACGTGAATAGGCTCTGTGTTGGGGAGTAGCTGATGAATGTGTAGGGAAAATCCTTGGTGGGTTTACAATCAGCTCCTGGTGCATTATGGGATTGGTCCTCCTCCACTCCCATCAGAGGGATCACATATCAGCCTATTGGAAAATGGATGCTCTCGTTAGAACTGACAATCACTCAAACAGACAGACAGAGGGTGAGAGCACGTCTGGTAATGGCCCTTATACAACACTTTCACAGTAACACTGTTCCAGGGTACGTTTGGGATATTAAGCTATTTTTTTTAAAGAAAAAAACCTACATCAAATTCTCTGACTAATAAGTATTGTCTGTGTAGTCAAAGCCAGATAACACTTACCCCTGTGTGTCAAATGGTTTCTAAAGACTATCTACATGAACACATCTCCAAGCCACAACAATTCTGTGGTTGATACAGTTTGTTGTTGAAGATGGACACGATACGTTTTCTAAAATAGTAAATCCCACTTATTATTTCTGCTGCCAGAGACCCACGTGTGTATTAATTAACAACTGCTCCTAGTTACCTATATGTGCACTATTTACATTTTTGATTTACTTTTGATAAAACAACTTTGATTTAATGGAGCTTAGATTCATTCTCTTATCTTTAAGTACAAGTGAAGGTTACATTCTCTTCTCTATTATGAGAATTAAACTATGTATTCTCACGCTTTTTTGGATGTATAGTCAGTAGGTTGGAATTATTTTTAGACTTGGTGGTCAAAGTGTTAATAGTGAGACTGAAGGGCCTCGTTAAACCAGCAATATGAAGAGAAAGTAGAAGTGAAATATTCTAGTTAGAGAGAAAAAGATCTTTCTTATCAAGTCCTACATTCAGTATCATCCATAAGCTGTTACCTAAGCAGAACAGTAAGACAGTGGATGTCTTCGTGTGGGTGGTGAATGAGGTAGCTCTTTTTTTAAAATCCTTCTGGAAAGTGGATGTGGTTTTGTCTGACTCTGCACATCAGCACCATGAAGGTGTAGCACTTCTCGGAGGCCTGCTGTCGAGGTGTTCTCTCCTCTTCTGTCTCTCTGCGTCTCTGCTGGCTTGGCTGCTGACACACGGGAGGATGACAGGTCAGCAGGAATGACTGCAGTATCACTGGAGCTGGGCAGGGCTTTACTGAACAGCCTGTCTGCTCCTCCTCCATATGGTACCATCTTTCTCACATACAACAAGGCACACACACACAAACACACACTACCTCAAGCACACCGACTAAGCCACTGCAAGAAGACACAAGGGCGTTGCCTGCAGTGCACGATAATTCAATGGCTGGTCGGTGACCCACACGCTATGATGTCACTTTATGTTATAGTGGTTGTTGGTGTGTCGTATGTGTGTTTGCCAATCATACTGGTGTATGGGGTTAAAAAGCAAAGGGGGAGTATGTGGGAACCTTTTGTGTCTGTCTGTAAGTGAATTAGGACAGGAGAATTGTCCATATCAGGCGGCGGCTGCTGCTGCTGCTGCTGCTGAGACGACTGTGTCTCGTTTAGTGGACACACCGCTCACTCTGCTCTCTTAAAATATGAATGAGAGTGGATTAAATCCACATAAAGAGGCGGAAAAGTGTGGAAGGACGACAGCATATCTCTCTGCGCCAGCCAGCATGGTTCTGACCCACATAGCAGGGGGAGCTCATTAGTCACCCTATCAGTCGGGCAGCTAGCACAGTTTTTTCACTATTATGTCAAACAATCCTCAGACAGCCAGCCACCTGCTCAGACAGTCAGTTTATCAGGCTGCTTTTCAAACCGTTTCATAGATGTAAAGCAGGAACATCTACATAATTGTTCTATCTTTTTAACTGTGAATACTTCCTGCTTTTTGAATAGTAAGAAACATATGCTTTGCTTTAAAATGTCATGCGTCTTAATATTTTAGGACCACATGATGGGCCCCTTTTTGAAAGTGTTGCCCTTTACCTTGACATTCAGGCTCCTTTCTTGGGTAGCAATCACTTTGTTTCATTTTATCTAATCAATTTAAAAAACGTAGAGGCTGCAGCTAGTTGGGCATTTTTCTTGAAAAATGACTTAAATAATAAATCAGTTATCAGAAAAGTAGCGAACACATTTTCTGTAGATAAACGTTTCATTTCAGTTCCAAATGATACCTCATTTTTTAGATCAGTTAAGATCATGCAAATAAGTATTTGTAGCACCATAAAAAATTAAGAAGCAATTTTCCTCCTGAGATGGAGCTAAAAGATGCTAACTCCACATGGTTTACCTGTGTGCTATCCATCACCACCAAACCTGAAGCCTTTGTTTCCACCTAATTTCAGGTCAGACGCTTGACCAGGCCGTTGTCTGCTCAGCGTTCATCCAGAAAATCAAACGCCCCCCCATCAAGCTTTTTTTTTATACCCAGAATCCCAAACACCTCCTCACACGTTGTGTTGATGGTGTAGACAAGGCAGCAACAGTTAAGATAGTTCAGATAGATTGCTAGTCAGCTTGTCAATCACACTTCAACCTGTCTTTTTTTATATTATTATTATTTTTTCCGCCTTTCTCCTCAGTGTTCAGTCTGTCAGTCTGGGAATAAATCAGTGGGAGAGTCACCGGTTTGTCATCTGGCCAGTTGAAATGCACAACAGAAATGTGTCGGTAAATTTTGGCTGATTACGTTCTGGTTTTGAATTCATGATTTTCATCCTGCACTCCACTGAGTCTCAACAACCGTTCTCCTTTTTTTTCAAGAAATGGATCACATACAAAATACCAAGAACGTGAGCTTGCACATGTGAGGACAAAAACAAGTGACATCAAACAGTGCAGAACCTGTCTTCTATTAATCTAGCTGCTATCAACTTTGGAAATAAAGAACAGATTATCATATGGTTACTCAACTTCTCATTCCCTGTTTTCTGCTCTCCGTTTGTTTTCCTTGGTTTTCCTTTCCACAGTCTTGAAACGTTGCACAAGCACTTACGCTCATCTTAAAGCACGCTGAGGAAGAGGATGGAGGGAAGAAGAAATGGAGAGAGTATAAATTATAATGGATCTGTTTGTAGAGCCGAGCTTTATGTAATGGTTGAATCCCTGCCCGCCAACAGAACATTAAAGTCCATATGCACAGCCTCTCTCTGCATGGACACTGTATGTGAATATATATGGATAGAGCGCCATCATTTTGTTCTAGTGGCTCTGAGAAAATCCTGTTGCATGTCCCATTATTAACAAAGTTTCCTGAAGTGTTTCTATTATGGGGTTGTTTTTTGTACTCTTTGTGCTTTCCAGTGCTCTTTTGTTATAATTGTTGTTGCTTTGACGGGAACAGGCATCTTGCCACACAGTGCATTACTGTGTCATCATGTTTTAAACTCCTGGGATGTATCCGTCCCCTGAAGGAGTGTTGGTCCATTTTCTCGTTTTAAAAGCATTCTTTCTCTGCACCCTCGTCTCATTTTGTCATCTCGATTCCTGAACAAACTGTCACATTGAGCTCGTGACGACGGCGTAGCTGACAACAAGGTGATTGTTTTCTGAGAGGATTAGTGACACAAGTGTTTTCTGTCACAAGACACAGAAAGAGTGCAACCATTACTTCTGACCCATGCTCGTAACATTTTCAGTAAATAACTCCTTGAGTGAAACTTTCCACAGTTGTGCCGTAGATCTCATGAAAAGCCTTCAAAGTCGCCCAAAGGTCCACTTGATTTTTTGAAACATAAGACTTAAATGTGATGAGTCATGATTGTTTTTTTGTGTTTTTACAGAACCGCGAGCTGCAGATCATGAGGAAGTTGGACCACTGCAACATAGTCCGCCTGCGCTACTTCTTCTACTCCAGTGGAGACAAGGTCAGTTGGAGGAGCGATGCTTCTTGTGATTCTTTCATCTTCTTCTCTTGACGTATTATCCATGCCGTCAAAAACAGCAAAAAAAGGAGCACACTCGGCAGTAAACACAGTTCCAGGTGCATGACCGTATCAAGACTAAAAAGAGACAGCACACTGAATGTCCTTTAAATGTCCTTTATCTGGGTTTAGAGCAGCAAAAGAACGGACGCGTTTCAGCACTAGGCCTTCATCAGCACGTCAGCGTAAGCAACGCTGATGAAGGCCTAGTGTCGAAACGCGTCACTCATGCAGTACAGACCAATGATGAACACTTCAGGAGGAGCTAGGAAACTATAGTGATCAGAGGGAATGGTCTTTCTCCATTGGCCACAATAGTTTTTAAGAAAATTGAGCTCAACAGATGTATCCATAACCCAATGTTTTTTGGCCAGTTTTTGCTTTTCACACAAACTTCATAAATGGTGTAGATGAAAGTCATCGATACGGAAACTTTCCTTACAGAACATGTGAGGCAGAACACATTGCTTGGGGTGATTAAGAAATGTTGTTATCATGTAGTTTGTCTAAAAATGCCTGCTCCACAGTATACAATACCTTCACCACTGTCTAGAAAACACGTAACAGTGTGATAAATAAGCAAGACAGCGGTCTGCTCGAAAGTTTGCGATTGGACCTTTTATGGTAGTCATAAGTGATTTTTTTCATCTCTAAAATCAACATTAGTATCGCCCCGAAGTCTCCATTTGTGGCTCTGGGTATTCATTTTGAACTAAAATGATTCTGTAGGGTTCTATATGTTCAATTCAGTCTTTATGTATATGTTACCCTTCTTTGTATTTAATGTCAAATCTAAACATTCAATCTATTCTTTTGAATCTTACAGTTCTTAAGGTTAAAAAAGCTTTCCAACACATTCAACTTTTCTAGTTTGCAGGAAAGGTAGATCCCTCCTCCCTCCACATGAAGCTGCTTCAGTATGTGTCATGTTTAGCCTCTTCATCTTCAAGTGTACCATAAAGTTCCCTGGGATTACAGTGTTTAAAGGATTGAGCAGCTGGCTTTAATCACACTGGTAACATAATATTGCTCCCCCCACGTCTAAGACTTAGTGTAATCACTATTAATACGCACAATATCTAAACTTTCCTGCCTTTTTTTAGAGTTTTACGTAACCTGTCTGCTGCACCGGCCTCATTCCTCACTCTCCCTCTTTGCCTGTTTGGCCTTTCATATATTCATTAGTGCGTACAGTACAGTACAATGGGACAGGGAAGTCCCTCTCTCTGGCTGTGGCCGAGCCTTGCTGTCTGTCTGGTGGTCGGCTGGAGACTACAAGGCGAGGATATGTCATTCAGCTATCTGACGAACAGGCAGCGCTCCATGTGTCAAATATAGCCACATATGAACCTGGCACACACTCGCATGCAGAGGGGACTTTAACCATGACTCTGCAGTTTGGAATGCTCCCATGTTGCACACCTCTTGAGTCTAAAGGAGAGACTGGGGGTTGGGGGGATTATAAGGGGGAGATGATGGTGTGCGTAGGTGAGAGGAGAGACAAATGAGAGACGGGTAAGAGGGCCCCAGTGAGCCGACCACTGGGTATCGGTTAATTTTAGACTCACACGAGGCCCTCCCCTCAGTGCTGTAAGCGCCGCCCACTTCCCGCCCCTTGCCTCGTGCCATGTGCTCTCTGAGCTCTGGGAATCAGAGCTGATTCTTTGTATACTATACTGACTTGGCAGAGAGTTGACCCTTCTCAATTCCAATTTGATATAGATCACTAACAGGATTGAGTTATTTGTTTATCCACAATATTCAGTTGTATCTATTCTAATCTCTGTCATGTTTGCACCATTTAAATACCTCTGTATTCCCTGTCATGTATCCATTTTCTTATCCCTCCCCCTCACTATCACTCAATGCTAATTATGGAGACTGGCACGGTGTTGTTGGTGTGGGGATTTACCACCTATAGAGCCCAGTGTGAGAGAGGAAAAGGGGTTGTGTTGCTGGTGAATAAGGCAAAGGGTAATTTCAGGGAAGTTAATACATGAGTTGCAGACAAGTTGACAGATAGACGACAGATTTGTTAAAAAACCAGAGGGTGAGACAGAGATGAGATGGGGTCAGGTCAGGTGTGTGTGTGTGTGTGTGTGTGTGTGTGTGTGTGTGTGTGTGTGGGGTTGCCATGTCGCTTTCCCGATGGGAGGCTTCCCACTGGGTGCAGCTGTAAGCAGGTTAGGACCACAGCTGTTGGTGTAGCCGTCAACATGTGCACAGGTAGGCTTATGTAACTGCTGGCATGTGGCGCCCTCGACACACGCAGTGTGCTACAGCTTTTACCCTTTAACCACTTGTATAATACTGTTCAAACAGAAGGCCACAGGTCCAAACTGCGTGGGCAGGTTGGCAAACAGCGGTTTGACTTTTGCCTCTTCAAAATCTGCAGTGACAAAGATGGTGTGTGTAAGACTTGGAGCTGCCCTCTGCTGTGGTGGGTGATTCTCAAAATCACAACTGTGTCTACACAAAAACATTAAACTTCAAGTCACTAAAACAAGTCAACGTATGCTTGAATAAAACTCATCCCACCTTTACTTTGTGTATAGTATAATCAACACCATATGCTATTAAAGCTCTTAGCTCATATTACAGTAAGTTCCAGCTTATTGACACACATCACTGACGTCTAGGGGCTTTATATGGGTTTTATTTTTCTCACATTGTTGTCACCCTTTGAGCAGAACTGATACATTTTTATGATTCCATGTTTGATCCACTAACATCCAGTATAGACCCCAGATAACATACCAGAGCAACCATCATGTGTTTCAATAAAAACAGAAATGATAAACGGCTCTATCACCCTGTTGACAATCTGTTCAGATTGTGTTTACATGGTGCGTATTTCTAATGGAGTGCATGTTGTATTTTCTGGGGAAAAATAGTATCAGAGTAGTTTCTGAAGCTGCCGTGTGTTGTCTGCTTGTTGTACTGTATAAGATTGTGACTTGCAGATAGTACACAGACACTAGGGGCAAAAGAAGTCGGGTGATATCTTTCTCCAAAGCCTCTCGGCAGATTATTCTGCCCCTCACAAGCGTGATGAAACCATGAGACACACTGTTTATGACAATGCAAGAACCTGTTTCAAATCTGAGGCACCTGCACAATTTTCCTGACCTATTCTTCAAACTGTAGTGCCAAGTGTCTTTTTTTTTAAACGTCAAAATTAGGGATGCTCCTCTTTCTGTGCCTTTGTTTTTGTCCTTGATTTTCACAGATATTTCATCACGGCTGTTGTGCAATTTTCTATAATCACATGTATTTTCATGTGTACTATGCATTATTGCAGTGCATTTCACATTGCACCGATTCCATCCATCACCGTCTCTTACGCGAAGCAGCACGTTGATTGTAGTTGATAGATAGCTGAACCAGTTGTTCAGGTGCAAGCGGTTTTCTCAGCAAATTGGAGGATGAATTATTTAACCTGGAGTGAGCGCGGAGCCAATCACATCCCCGCCTGGCTATCCATCTGGGAAAGAGTCAAGGAAGTGGCTTTGTAGTGAGGCAGGAAGTGAGTCATCACTGTTGCTAGGCTAAATATAGCATTGGTGGCTCTAGCAGGAGGTGGAGCAGGCCCTCTAGTCATCACAAATGTTATCAATGGGAGTTCAGCGATTGGAGAAAGAATAGGTGCACTGCACACACGCACACGCACACACACACACACACACACACACACACACACACACACACACACACACGGCTACAGGAGAAAAGCACTCTGAGGAAAAGTGTGAGGGGGAAGGGAGCTAGTGACCAATGGGTGCATAAATGAAGCAATCGATGTTGGAGAGCTGTTTTGGAAACGCTTCTGGTCACTCATGATATCTGCACCTGTTTCTCTCTCTGTATATCAATAAGTCATTATACATACATGTCTAATGGTTTGGGGAGGGGAAACCAGTACAAAGAAAGGTGTTGAGCCAAACAACGTGTACCAAAAACAGTCATTCTAGGGAGCTGTTCACAGAATGAACTCACTCACTTATTGAGCTCTATAGACCTGCAGGAAGTCAGCAGCTCGGTCGTGTCAGCTGGACTGTGAACTCTGTGAACAGATTGGGGGGGGGGGGGAGGCACAGAGATGGACACTCAGTCAGAGGGAGAGAATAATTTAATTAATTGAAGTTGGAGGCCCTGCCATATTGCCCCGGGGCTGTATGTCTCACACTGTGTGTTTAATGGATGGACTCAAAGCTTACACAAAGCTTCAGTGTTTCAGTATGATGTTCATTTCCCTACTTGTGGAACTGATTGGTCTAATTCTGTCATCTGAAACACTCAGTGGTTGAGTTTAAATAAGCAATAACAACAATGGAACTGTACAGAAATTCAACCTATTGATGCTTGAACATGTTCCACCCCTTCAGCAGGCCAATGTGTGTCATCTGAGGAGCAGGCTGCTTCTCCACTCAAACCTTTAGGGACAAGAACAAGAGCTAAAACTGTGATTTAAAGGCCTCAAACAATAGTTCCATTAGAAACACCCCATGACTCAGTGGCTGCTAACCCTGCTCAGAATCAAAGCGAAGAGGAAGTCCTAGAATAATTGGGTGGAGAAGCCTCGACACAGCGTCCTCCTCAGGGTCAGCGCTCTCCGGGGGAGAGCGTGCACAGACCCGCCCTTCAATCAATGCCTCGTCCAACCACGGAACATGGAAATGATATCATTGTCTGCGGCCACTGTTGGAGCACAGGCCTTTATGACGCATGCTAGTATGCGTTTCCTGTCCTCAAGGGAAGAGTCCTTTACAATGGACCGCCAGTTAGACTTTTGAGGAAAAAAAAACTGTCAGTTACATCAGCTCACAAACAGCTTCTTTCATCAGGGGAAGCTGTATCACAGCTAAGGAGACACACAGAGGAGGAGGAGGAGGAGAGATTGACAGGAAGTTTTTCCTGACCTACTTGGCAGCTGGAAGGAGTCATTTGAATGTGATTTTTGGTCATTTATTTTGTAAGGGGTTGTAGTGTTAGCATTTGCAGGGATTTTCTACTTGCACACAATGGTTTTGACTACATTTCTTTCTCCTCTGTATGTGCATGTTTGACCTCCTTTCGTGACTCGTTTTTCTTCCTCTCTCCAACAGAAAGATGAAGTGTATCTAAATTTGGTTCTGGATTATGTTCCTGAGACCGTCTACAGAGTGGCCAGACACTACAGCCGAGCCAAACAGACCCTGCCCATGGTTTATGTCAAGGTACACAAGTTCGTGTGTGTCTGTAACTATCATTATTAACAAGACCAGGTAAATATTAAATCTAATCAAGTCACCGCACAGTGTGTACTCTGTATCTTATCGTAGCATCAGTCCTTTATTGATGCTGCGATGCTCTGTATGAGCTCCTCAAGTTTTGCTTGAAATTTTCGGTCGATTGAATGTTTTTGGTTGAGAATTTTCTAATGATTTATTCACAAGTACACCAAAAACATAAAATATTTATCTACTTAATAAAAATATAATGTAGTCATTTCAAGTTTTCATTCAAACATTTTATGCCTTTTTTTTAGAGATATAAAAGTCAGAAATCAGGGAGCGGGGAGTGACCCACAAAAGGTATCACAGGTCAGATTTGAACCTGGGCCCGCCCGCTTGGAGGACTACAGCCTCCGCACATGGGGCGTACGCACTGACCGCTAGACTACCAGCACCCCTATGTTAGAAGTTTTCTTGAATCTTTCACATAAAAACATACATGTTAGGAAACTTCGTACTTTATCAAAAGCTTTCATGAAACAGTCTTCCTGAACTGTTGACGGCGTTCAGCTTCCTCAGGCCAGTTTGCCTATAGTAACCATGAGGATGACCTCCCCATTGACTTGTGCTTTATATATCTATTTGTAATAAAATATGCTTCATATCTCAGATAAAGTTTCACCTTATCACCATTTGTTTGACTAAATATACAAAACATAATGGTGTGAAATAAAACCCTCTTCATCTCTGCCTCTAAGATGTTTTCTCTGTTTCACTCTGATTTAAAACATCTATTCTGATTGCTTTCATGCTGTTTGCACAGATGAGTTGTTCAGTTTCTCTGCCTGTGACACATATGAGACAAACATGAGAGTCGTTTGAAAGGGAAAAAAAACCCCTCTACAGTCTTAATAATTTCCCTTTCTCAGTAAAAATAATTCAAATAACAGCTACATTCAATCCCAGGCTCCCACAGTAACCTTGTTTTCACTACAGCCAGAGAAGAAATGAACCCGGTACACCTTACACATCTTGTCTCACCGTATTAACAACACAGAAAAGTCATCTCTTCAATCTCATAAGAAAGTTTTAAGCTTGCTAGAGATGTGTTGAAGAAAAAGTAGACGATATGAAGGTGTCACCTCGCTTTATTTGAAACTCTGTGTGGGTTTAAAAGAGGTGAATGAGGATTGAATATTTAATATGCTGCATAAAGAGCAGAAGAATCAGTGTCGCTGAGGTCGCACATTTCTGATAGAATCTGAACAGCTCTGGCTTCAGCACAGATGATTTGTCTCTCAAAGGCCGTGTTTATAAAGTTGAGGAGTTTGAAGAGGCTTTGTGAGACATCGTCGTCCAAACATTGTTGATGAATTGTTCTGTGCTTTAGTTGGGTTGATTTCAAGTCTTTAGTAGTTGTTTCTATCCTTCTAACCCTGTAGTGAAAACTGACGGCTGTTTGTTTATTACTAACCTTTGTGTGTGTGTCTCTGTGTGTAGCTGTACATGTACCAGCTGTTCAGGAGCCTGGCATACATCCACTCGTTTGGGATCTGTCATCGGGACATCAAGCCCCAGAATCTGCTGCTGGATCCAGAGACTGCTGTGCTCAAGCTCTGTGACTTTGGCAGGTGAGACAGAGTAACCATGTTTCGACAGATTCTGACAGACGTGGTCTGCTTTTTTTTTTTACCAGCATGTGAAGGACAGTTTGATATTTTGTTTATCAAACCTGCTGAGGACATAACGCTTGTGCCAGCAGCTGGTAAGCTAACTAAGCTAAGGGGAAAGAAGAGGCAATAACCAGAGTGTGTCTGAAGACAAAACAGCTTTAACAGCAGCTCACTTCTAAAGCTCACTAATGAACAAACTGAAAACTGACAACTTCAAAGTCGGGTTCATAACCCCTTGTAACACTGCAATATGATATATGATGCATGATATATCCACCTGGAGAAAAAGCGGTGTGCCTTTTTTTCGGGCGCTCCGCCCTGTTGTGTGGCCGCTCCAAGCGCTCAAGTTGAAATTATTTCAACTTCTCAGAAAAGCACTGCTGACGTCACCTGCGCTTCTAAATGTATGTTATTCGCTGAAGTTTTGCCGCCTACTGATCGTGTCTTGTACCCATATCCTCTTTGCTCCGCGTCTGATCGGGTAAAAATTATCTCAAATATAAAACATGCAGTAAAAAGGCCAGTGCTTTTCTGCCTGGAAAAGACGCTAAATGAACACAGGGACTTAGTCCTCAAAGACCTTTAAGCCTTGAAGACTTTTGTGAGTGCTTAAAGCTGTCCATGTCCAAAACTCAACAAGTGGCCCAGAGCAGACTTTTTACAGACCACCAGAGAGACAGCTTGGGTCTTCACCATATTTCACTGATTTATTGACCTTCATGTTGTTGCAAAAGGGTTGCAACTTTGTTTTCAATTTTCTTACTTTAAATGTTTTTTTTTTTAAAACTTGCAAGAAATGTTTTAAACAATTGATCAAAACATGAATTGAACCATGCTTTTAATCAAATAAGATTGCACCATATCGTTATACAGAAAAATGTTGAAAGCTTTTTATAGATGTAGTTTTGAGATCAGTTGCTCTAATTGCCGTGCAGTTTGAATCCCTAGCAGACTTAAGGTGAGGACAGTGAACACATCACGAGTCTGCATGTATAGAGGGTGGATACAAGCGTGTTTGAAATGTCTAACTACTCCTTTAAAGAGTTTATTGTGGTTTGATCATTTTCAATTTCACCCATGAACCGAAACGGTTTCCATATTTATAATAGTGGAGGGTTGTTTTGTAGTTTTATTTAAAACAGAAATACATGTGAGAAACCTTTTCCATAGGTGTATATTTCTCCTTCTTTGGGTCAAAAAGCAGCAGAGTAAGGTGGTGATAATGTGTGCTTTGACTCTGTGTGCAGTGCTAAGCAGCTGGTTCGTGGAGAGCCGAACGTGTCGTACATCTGCTCTCGCTACTATCGAGCTCCTGAGCTCATCTTTGGTGCGACTGACTACACCTCCAGCATAGGTACGCCGACTCCAGCTGTAACAGTCAACATTTAACTCTTGAGCCACTCATTAAGCTAAATAACAAATAACAATTCTGTTTCATGTTTGATCATCAAAAGATTGTCAGATGTTACGTATTATTTCATGCTCGTCCTGGCTGTGAATTATGTTCCTAAAGACCATTTTGTTATCTGTCTTTGTCTTTAGATGTGTGGTCAGCTGGCTGTGTGCTGGCAGAGCTGTTG
The DNA here is from genome assembly GCA_020745685.1 of Tautogolabrus adspersus. Classification (NCBI taxonomy): domain Eukaryota; kingdom Metazoa; phylum Chordata; class Actinopteri; order Labriformes; family Labridae; genus Tautogolabrus; species Tautogolabrus adspersus. The sequence continues at coordinate 10,759,963 of CM036548.1, read as the reverse complement.
CTAGGACAACCAATCTTCCCCGGTGACAGCGGCGTGGATCAGTTGGTTGAAATTATCAAGGTGATCACAGGGGGGGACAGGGGATGGGGAAAAAAAGTCTTAATAAACTTTTTTAACTTTAAACAAGTAAAAAGAGAATGACGCTAACAACCTAAATTTGGGTCTCGTCTGTCCTGTTCCCCTCCAGGTTCTTGGCACCCCGACTCGAGAGCAAATCAGGGAGATGAACCCCAACTACACCGAGTTCAAATTCCCCCAGATTAAGGCACATCCTTGGACTAAGGTGAGTCAACAGGTACAAAAGCCCCTTTTTTCTTTTCTAAGATCCACAGCATCTCTTGTCTCCATGCTTGTGTTTTTGTCATACTGTTGTCACATGCCGCTTCACTGAACCTCATCTCCATCTGTCAGAGCTACAGAAGACCCTAGCAGCCCCACGTCATGGCATACAGTAATTTTTGTCTTTTAGATCAGCCTTTGGGAAGCAAAGAGAACTGCTGTTAGACACTCACATTGTTGTTAATGGAAACAGTTTTTTAAGACCGTTTGGAGACTAACAAAGTTTGAAATGAACTCCAATTATTGTCGTCTAATCTGGAAATGTCTTAAAAGCTCAAAACATGTTCTGACTTTAGTTCCTGACAATGAGTTTGTTTTCATCTCTTAACAGGATGTACGACTCTTTTTTACATTTTCCAGGAAGATTAAACAGATCTGGTGATTTGACATTACATCACTTTTTGAACATTTGGCAGATTATTTGTAACTGGCTGTGAAACACGTTATATGGGTTTGTGAAGTAATGTTGAACTAGTGTCATCTCATTTCAAGCTCTTGAACAACAAACTGACCAAACAATGTTAATCCATCAGTCTGTATGGACAGGTCAGCTTCTTTAATAAGCAGTATATATATTTATAACAGGTGCAGAAAACTCTCTTACTAGCTCCCTTTAATCAATCCCACCCACTGCGCTTTCATTGGATAACAGACTCGCCCAATCAGCAGGCAGCAGCAGGTCTTCCTGTTGGCGTCTCAAGCGCCCTGCTGTGGTCGCTCTCTGCAACTGCGTGCAGTCAATATTACTTTGGACTATTGCAGCAATCAAAGACATTCCTCCACTGATTCAAATCCCTGCATAAAAACTAAAACACTAAGTACAGAGGGTTTGGAACTGAATGTAACTTAGAGGGCACAAGTTCATTTTGTGTGTTTGTGTTTGTTTGTTCAACAGCAACATTGAATTGTCTCCTTTTTGTTTCAAATCTCCTGTAATCACTCCTTATGTCTGTCTTTCGTCTAACTTGTGTTTAGGTGTTCAGGCCGCGTACGCCTCCGGAGGCCATCGCTCTGTGTTCCCGCCTCCTGGAGTACACGCCCACAGCTCGCCTCACTCCTCTAGAGGCCTGCGCACACTCCTTCTTTGACGAGCTACGTGACCCCAACGTCAAACTGCCCAACGGGAGAGAGAAGCCCTCGCTTTTCAATTTCACCACCCAGGGTACGCATGTAGAAGTCATTCACAGAAAAGAAACTGAAGTTTAACCTGCAGATATAATTCACCAACATATTTACCATCCTTAAATGAAAAACACATTAATTTGTCATGATAGCTAGCTACATCGTAGAGAGGATTCCCACCCCTTCCCTGACTATATCAAACCCAAATGTACTGGACCATTAGAGTCTAAAGCTCTAAACATCACAATCTGAAACTGCTGTGCTGAAAAACTCCAGCTACCTTAACCAGAGGCAAACCTAAAATAAATCAAAGTGTCATATCCAAATGATTATTTGACGAAAAGGCTATTTGAAGACTGCTTTTAACAATCTAAAAATCATTCCAGCAACATCCTGCTATCCATCCAAGAACTGCAGTTAACGACTAAACACCTTTTTGTTACTTTTTGTCATTCAGAGTTATCCAGTAATCCCTCTCTGGCCTCCATACTCATCCCTGCCCACGCCCGCAGTCAGGCCGCAGCCTCCACCCCAACCAACGCATCTGCCACCACAGGTTAGAGACACGCTTCAATATCTGTTCATCCCATAAGCGTTCTTGTTGTGACTTTATTGTTGCTGCTTAGTGTCTCTTTTAACGGACACAACAGATGAAATGTTTCTTATGTGAACGGGTTCTCAGCAGGTTGAACGTGCATTCGGAGATTTGTATTTATTACATTTCAAGTTTCGGACAAAGTTATCGGTGGGGACGCCCTTTCCTGCAGCGTCTCTGTTCTGCAGGAAAACGTTGTACTTTTGATTACGATACAGCTCGCCATCACACCTGACGCTCTGCAGTTACAAACGACAAATTCACAAAGTGCTTTCCTTGAACCGTGCTCATCATGGAAACACACGTCAGACTTTGCAGAGAGCCAGGGGTGCTACAAAATTGGACAGAGGCAGCCGCCTTGTAATTTCATTTAATGAGAGTTTATTGTTTAAAATGTATCATTCTGTATACATGGAAAGTGACCTCCTTTTAGAATTTCATGCGTCAGAGATTCAGGATGTGTACCTCGCAACATCACTGAAGTTAAAGTTCTCTGCTTTTTACGTATGGAACAACTGATCCATAGAACCCTTCAACTAAGAAGCAAAGTGAGCAATAAAGCTGCTGTTTCCACAAGATTGCATCATACCAGCTCATTTGCATGCATTTACACCTGGAAGCTTTCCAGTACATCTGGAGACTGTTGGTCACCAAGCAGCTTCAGATTGGTGTTAGAGGTCTTGATTATAAGCCTGGATTCATTGTAGAAACTGAGCATGATCCATTCATTTCCCTGCTGATGCTCTGGCAGTCGTCTGTAAGGATGCTCCAAAGAGAGTTTGAAGAGCTCAGACTTTTACTCATCACTCTCTCTCTTTCTCTCCTGTCACCTCTTTTTCTCTTATTTGTGTCTGCATATCTCATAACAAACCTAATGATGATATCACCTTTTTATCTTCCTGTCCATAGATGGCAGCAGCACAGAGCGAGGTCCCAGCACCACCACCGCCTCTGCCTCAGCCTCCAACTCCACCTCTTGAGTACGCAGACCACCCACACACCCGCCCCGGTCTCAGCCCCAGCCCAAGGCCTCTCCATTGCCCCGGCCAGGGGCTGAGCTCCGCTCCGCTCAGCGCTGCTCTGCCCTGCTCTGCTCCCTGACAGCAGCGGAGCGATGCTGATGCAGTTCGGGTTCAACAGCTAGCCAACAGCCCCACGCCACAACCATAAACCAAGCACCCCTGATCTGTCCCTTTTTACCCCCCCCCCCCCCAACTGGCCCCTTTTCATCCAGCTGTTCGAACTCTACTCCATCTCTCTGCGCCCTCTCAACGGGGAAAGTGAAGCGCAGGGCCGGAGGTGTCTTCGACTGTACTCTTGATAAAAGTACACTGTACATGTATACACAATGCTAGCCTGCTAATGTTTGTAAGAGGACAATCTGTAGAAAAAGTCCTAAGCTGTTCCCCCTCCCAGCCCTCTCTTTCTCTGTCCTCCTCCATTTTTCTGAAAACTCATCCTTTGATCTCAGACCCCCGCGTCCGCTGGCCTACCCCCTCCCACTCTTCACCTCGCCCCTTCAGGGGTTCCTCCTGTAGTGCATGGCCTGAGTATGGTTAGGATCACCCGGGGGTCTCCCGCCCTCTCAACTCCACTTCCACAGACAAGGCATGAGGCTCACGCACGGGTATACACACATACACACTCATAAACACACACACACACACACACGGATGCATGATGACCCTGATGTATGTGGAAAGAAGAAGTAGTCCCACCGACGAGGGGGGGTTTGGGGTGGGGGGGTTAAAGTTGGGACAGGTTATTTTTTCTTTGCCTGGGGTTGTTTCTGGGGTTGTTTTTAAATGGTTAGCTGCTGTTTTACTCAACCTTATCTTAAAGTTTAGTTTTTTACTCCCGGGCAGATGTTTTTTTTTTTTTTTTCTTTTCTTGGATTGCCATGTTCGATGGATGTGACATGTATCTGGTCCTGTGTGCTTGTATAATATATACATACAATACAAAACAAACATGCATTCATACACAGTTTATATATTACTTTTCCTTATGTATAAAAAGTATATATAGATATATGTATATTAACTACAATGGTTCAGAAATCATTTATGGTGAGCTCATATCTGGCAGAGCAGTGGCAATATTTGCTGCTGTCTTAAGACAATAGATTTATAGAAGGTGGTGTTTTGTTTCGTTTTGCTGGAGTGTGTTTCAATTCCAGCACTCTCTTCCCTGTTTGTTGTCTGTAATATGGCTGTAGATGGATTTAGGGCATTGCTCTATTCTCTGTCTTTGTACCGACTCTGTCTGTAGCAGTGTTTCTGTGACAGTGCAGCGTCTAGACGAACATCTTCCCCATCTCTCTCTTTCCGTCTCTGTGAAGATTTTTTTTCTTTCCTCGACTTCCTTGAGTAGTTTCGACGGCGGTCTTTCATTCGCCGCCGACTCTCTCGTGTTGTTGTGACCACTGACTGAAGTGTTAGGCTAGCCTCCTTCCCGCTCCACCTGCCGCACATAGAGCCACTTGGTACAGTCTGTCGAAGGGTCTTATTTACACAGAATACTCACGTCTTGAAAAAGAAATGAAAAGAAAAAAAGCTGAATTTGTATATACAGTATAAATGCTCCTCACCAAAATTCTGACTTGTACGTTTGTTTTTTTTATGTTGTTTTGTTTCCTTTTTTTTTTCTCCATGTTGTGTTCAAGGTATGTATATATATGCAGACCCATGTACTGTTTATGAGCAAAAACAAAGACGAGAAAGTGTAGGGGGAAAAAGTAAAACAATAAAAAAAAAGAAGAGAAAAGACAGAATCAGGGCAAAACTGATGTTGTTCATGGATATTGTAGATGATGATGATGATGAGCTTTATCCAGCCATATGTTCAATCTTACCTGTACAGTACAGTAGATGACAGCTGTATTATTGTAACAAGAACTAGTCATGTATAGTGTAACTATAGTTTGGAGTGCCTTTGCTTTCATACACCTTCGCCTTGTTTCCCTCCCTCACTTGCCCGTCCCCACCCCCCCTGCCATTAAACCTCCACCCTCCTAACCCCGCCTTTAAACTGTGACTCTCCCTTTGGTGCTGTTGAATGTCCTGCTTTCTCGAGACACGCTCTTCCACCTGATTTTCAGCCCCCCCCCTTTTTCTCTTTTTCATTGCACACTTAATGTAAAACTACAGACATTGTTAATTGTAAGGATATTCTCCTTAACTGAAGTGTTTATTTAAGATGTTTTATCTTAGACACAAGTGCGCGTACAAACATGTAAACACAACAGTCCTGGCACAGACTTCGGGGCATGAAGTTAGTAGGGTAGCGGGAGATGTTTTAGATGGCAGCAGGGTTTTTCTAAAGGCCTCATATACTGTATATGTATATATATATATAATACAGTATGGGTTCTGTATTACTTAGTGTTGGTTCTGTTACCAAAGCCAAACTAAGATGTAGTCATGATGAGCCATCCTCAGAGGCAGCTTCTTGTCTCTCTGTCCTCTTACTTGTCCCCCCCCCGTCTGTGTACTTGGGGGAACTTCAGTAGCACCTAAGGGGGTCGAGTCATGTAGCCTCTGTCCCGTTTCCGGCTTGCTGTAATTTTTGCATTCATGAACGTGTTGCTACCACCAGACAGTTAGACCACCTCACCTCACCCTACCCCAAAATTCCAGTTCAATAAAAACACAACAAAGTTACCAAAAAAAAGAAGGCAAACAAGTATATATGCTAGTGTGATATTTTAACACTAGCATATATATGCTAACTGGGGTTAAATAAAAAGAAAAATCACAGACAATACTACGAAAAACATCCTGTGTAACAGTACTACTACTTGAATGCCTCTGTTTGTGACTGAATTTATTTTTCTTTTGTTTGTTTTTGTTTTGTTTTGTTTTGTGAAGGTATGCTAAATGTGCACCTCTGTAAATATTCCCTCTGCGTGCTCTGAGGAATAGTTCCCTGGTACTGTAATTTGCATTAAATAAAGAGTAGGATAGCCTGGAAATGATCAAGCTCTTTGTCTGTTACATCTTTTTTAGTGTGCTGTCGTCTCTTTACATTGATTTAGAAAAGAAAAAAAACTTCTGAAATGTACAGAATTTAATCAGACAAATAGACTTATGATTATGAGCTTGTAGAAGAAATGTAATAATGATCAAAAGTCTATACATAATCAACCCAAATCCCATTACTATCAAACTTTACACTTTAATTATATCAAAGAACAGTAATTAAGACATCAGACTGTATCTTAGACACTTGGTTTATTTGTAGTTTCTCTTCACTCAGTCAGAGTGTGCTCTTGCTTTTCTTCTTTGCCCTGCTCTGTTTCCACTTGGTGGATCATCTCCTCCAAGATTTGATTGGAGGCTCTTTCAGATGGACAGGTGAGCTGTGAGGCCCCTTGAATACTAGGAAGGAATCCAGAGTGCTCTGCAGTCCCTTGAATGAGACTCCGAGCTGCCTGCAAGTGTCTGAGCTGCCTCTGGTGCACTTGGAGAGAAAGCAAACGATAATATCAGTGAGCAAAGTCTCTTAAACGTAAGTTGTATATTTAATGTCTATTTTGTAAGGTTATTTAATTTCCCAAACCTCTTCTTCTGACGGTGATCTTCTCGACCTCGGGAATAAGGAAACTGTACACCAACTCTGAAACAATCTCCTCAGACTGAAGATTGTTCAAGCTACTCACAAACACATACAAAATATTTGTTATGCTTAGGCTTAAATTTCTATTCAATTCAATAAAAAAAAAAAAAATCCTTTTAAAAAGCATCAGCAGACATGATGAGGTATCCATTACCTTTCCTCCATGGCATAAGCAATATCATTGACCTCCTTTGCTCTCCTGCGGATCTCCTCTCTGGCCTGCTGGTCAGCTGTCTGCTCCACGGTCTCTAAGATGATGTCCTCCAAATACAGATCCAAAGTTTCCTGGTGGACCTGCACCACCTTGGACAAACACACCCAAGCTACAGTTTAAATGATTCACCACAAACGCCTATTGTCTTATAGCCACTTCCTTTGCACTCTTACAACCAAAAAACGGTACATGTACGCACTTGTCTGAAGATCTCGTCTTCTTCTCTGCGTCTGCGCTCCTCCAACTGTCTCCTCCCACTCTCCTCAGCCTCTCTCAGGCGACGATCTCTCTCAGCCAGTAGTGTGAAGGCATGGATCCTGCGCTCCTCTTGGAGATGAATCAGATCCTTGGACAAGTTGTTGAACAGGTGTTCAAGCTCTGCACCTACTGCTCCGGCCTGAGACGCCAACTCCCAAGAAGTCTGGGAGAAGAGAAAGAGAGGGGAAATAAGATTTTTTGTACTTTGTAAAATTGTGCAAGTATTTGACTGTGTTTCACCTTATGTCTGAGTTTGTCTCGCTGTTTTTTCTGGTTAAGTATTAGCTCTTTGTCAGCTTTCTTTAACTCCTGCTCCTCTGCCTGCAGGGCATTGACGGTTCTCAGTTCCTGGATGAGCTCAAGATGGTTCTCTTTGCCTGTAAACATCTGCACCACAACAACCAGAAATTAATACAGACTAACTTCCTACTAGAAACTGTAGGAATAAAAAAGTCAAACATGGAGAACACGCACACACACACACACACACAAGTTCAGACCTCATATTGGACACTTCTCCATCGCAATAGTCTCTGCAAATGGATTACTGCAAGCTCCGTCTCCTCATCTCCCTAATAAGAAAATATAGATCAATTAACAAAAAGCCTCTCAATTAAGCGTAGGATGAACATGTTCAAGTGTCAGTTTGTTTCACACATATTAGCTGACCTCTTTCGGTTCCATCACTTTGGGAGTGACAGGACGAGGAATAGGCTTCTCCTTCAGAAGAAGAAAACGCAGGTACTTCTTCTCTTGCTTTTTCTCCTCCGTCTGTGCCTATGAAGTCAGAATTGATGACACACATGTATGTCGAACTTGAGTCATATCTGAAGAAACATATTTTGTTCTGCTTCACCTTGTATTTCTGCATCAGTTTAACCGCTTTAGTCACTGGGGGCTTGATCACTTCCTTGGTGGTTTTGACTTTAGGTTTTGGTCTCATCACCTTTGGCTTGAGAGCTGAAGCATAAAGTCCTGCTTCTAGCTCATGCAAGCCTATGAATCATAAAATTAAACATTATTTCAAACAAAGGATGCTGTTGGGGAATAACGAGCTGTGAATGCTATTTGTATTGAAATCCAGACCTTCATACGTGTCCAAGTAGAAGCTTTTTAACTCATTGTTGCAGGCGTCCGTGGAGGTTCGAGGAGCATACGTCTGAGAACCTGAAAAGCTTTTGACAGTTGCACGTTGCTCTTGCCTCCCTTCCAGATTCCTCCTCTTGGCTTCCAGTTTTCTCAGTGCTACAGACAGAAAAATAATGATGTTTTAATAATAGGAGGAAACAAAGCCTTAATTAATTAATACATTCATGATCTCATTTATATTGTATAATAGAAGAGGCAGCGGATTTCTTACACCTGAGGTAGTCCTTGTTTATCTTGTTCAGCTTGGCCTCCTTTTCTTTTAGGTGCTTTGAATATATCTTGTTCAGTCTCTCACTTGTGACCTCTTTCTGGGTCTCATCTCTCTGCTTCAACAGGTCCTCCAGCACAGCAAGACGAGTCTCCTGCAACCTGGCCAAGCACCACAGAAACAACCAAAAAACCCACAGAAACAGAGAGCAGGGCATGTTTTGCATAGTACTGACAGCAGTAATATTAAAGGTTAGAGGATTGCTTTATAAGCCCAGAAATATATAAATTAAACATATCCTTTTCAGTAAAAAAATATATCAGCCAAGGTAGTGTATGTTTAAAAAAAAAGAAGAAGATTAAATAATTAATTCTGTTAAAATGTATGTGCCAGCATTAACCCACTTTGTCCACTTGGGGGCAGCAGAAACAAGCTTTAACCCCAACACTTACTTGGTCAGGGGAACATTTTATACAGGTATATTACCAGTGACCAATTTTACATTTCCATAAAATAATGTGATCTTTCTGAAGTAAAACCAATATTCACTATAGTTTCTTAAAGCTGCTATATGTTACATTTGAACATTTCCAGAACACAATACATGAAACTGCACAAGTTCTGGGACTTTATTGTAAGCTTTAGGGCAGCTTAACCCTCCTGCGATGAGCAGGAGGGTTAAGCTGTAATGAATCTTGAACAAGAGGTACTTACAGGAGTCTTAAACGACAGCACCAACAAGTTTTAGGTAAATATTTTGTTTGTTTGTATTTATGTAGTATCCAGTTAGACCAAAAAGATGAATAATAGAGGATGAGGTACATCACTACTAACTTCTTGATTTCTCCTTCTCTGAACGCCCACTGTTCGGCCTCCATCCCTTCCATCATGCGTCTCCTTTTGTCCAGCTGACTGATGTCATCCAATGGAGGAAGCGAGGCCTCCCAAACTCGTCTGGCACGGGCCCGCTTTATCATCTCCACTTCTGCCAGCCCTGCAGGCAGACCTCGACCTGAAGAGAATTGTCATTCATCAGAGAAGGTTATAATGAAATTATTGGAATTGAGGGTTGGCATTGGTACGCTAGAAGAGGTACACGTAGACTAATAAGCCCCCAAAGGAAGAGTAGTAATGTCTAGACCAAGAAGACATACACAGAAGTCAATAACTGCATAAGAGTGTAATACTCGTTCAGGTACCCCAGGTCAAAGCTGCCAGTTGCAGAAGCTCTGAGGGAGTTGTGCCAGGTCGTACCACATACTCAGGGCTATATGGGTCTGTCTGTGTTTCACTTTCCCTGTAGTCAGTCTGAACCCCCACAGTGCAGTGAGTGGGCTGTTGTTCAGCTTTCTTCAAACCAGTGGATTCAAAATTCTCTCTGAGAAGATGAAAAAAAGAAATAACACCATTGGGCAGCAAAGTGGAACCGCTAAAATGGAAGGGAAAATGCTAGGAAATTGTTGAACTTACTTTGGCAAAGTGAAAATATCATCTGGGGGAACTTGCTGTAAGGAGTGGATCAAGGGGCTAAAAGGAACACAGTAGAAGATCTAATCAAATACTTTTTCAGTATATAATGGACAAACAAGGGCACTATGGTAAACTGTCATTATGTCAGGTAGGGTAAACTGCTTCACAAAGTTTGTCAGACTGTTTTCCAAAATAGTCCCAGTGTTAAGACTGCAGGCTGGCTAAACAAACCGTTTAAAATATTTCCAGTGGTCTGCTCCGGTTACATGGCAATCCTCCCTCTTCAGCCATAACGTGTCATTTGGGATAACCCTGTGAAGAAGGCAATCAAGAATCACAGCTACATGCTCATAAGTACACAAGGGACAGTTTATATTTGTCATAAGTAAAAGACTGAACCTTGAGTTAAAACACTCAGTAACCACTGCTGATTATGAAAATGGTGTGTTTGTGTTACCCAGCCAGCTGCTGCTGCAGTGCTTCTCTGCGCTGTTCTGTGTGGCCTCGCCAGCAACGATCAATAAAAGTAGGTACAGGGTCTGCAGAGTCCAGTTGAACAGTATAGCGTGGGTGGTGAGACAGGTTACTGAACATGGACCCAAATTCAGGCACTCTTCTCTGATGAAGGCAGAGAGAAACACTTGTAAACAATCTTTTTTTTTTTTTTAAACATCGACAAAAGCCTAGGGCTGTTCGCTTCCTTCAGCTTCTGTAAACTTTATTATTAAAAGTTTAATACGTTATTGCGTTGCTGACATTTTTTGCTATAGCAATCAATCGGCAGTCAGTCATCCTCACATTAACAACTGAGAAAATATATGCTTATTGGTCATGGTTTGGCCGCAACTTGTTGATAGTAGATGAGAGGTAAACAGAAATTGTGTGCAAGCACTATTACTATTATAATTGTTCAAGTGAATATTTCAGCTACAAAATGGGGGTTATATTTCTAGATGGTGTTACTAAGAGTTTTATTTTATTTCAAACAAATACTATGTATTCTTACTGGCTATACGAAACAAAAAAATAAAAACAAAACCTATAGTAACAACTAAACAGACCAACCCAATAAAGTGTGTAATAGTGACTGTTGCCATTGACTTAAGTTAAGCATTAGCCTACCGGTATATTGTTTGTTATGGACATAACTTACAACTCGGTACTTTGAGGCGTAGGCCTTGAGGCTGGACCTTGCATGGTCTACCTCGGATGACACTGTGTAAACTGGATCTGTGGCAAAAAACAAACAGTTACAGTCAACCAAATGAGCTAATGCTAAAAGTAACTTAGCAAATGTTCAAATGCTAACTCACGTCAAGTCCCGTTCGGTTGGGTGTACTTACCATACAGGTAGTCATAAAGTCGTTGCCGTATGACAACTTTATTGGCTTCATTTTTCTTAGGAACTGTGCGAGTGATAGATACGCTCATTTTCTTAATTTAAGTAGCCTATAAAATGTCTTTTACTCCCCACAAGACTCTGACAGGCAGCGCTATCAGAGACCTCAGTTAACAGCGTTACCATGGTGACGGTAAACGGACCGTTTTAAGGTGGGAGGGGTGATTTCGGGCGCACTTCCTCATTTCCTGCATAGAAAGGTAGGACTATGTTGTTGGCAGTTTTGGCATGAATCTTCACAAATGAGGGGCAAATTACAAGTGTTTCTTTGATGAAAAAGTCTAAGGTCCAAGTCTATTTACTGCTCAGAGACAGGGGAGAAGTCAATACCACTCTGATTCTGATTCACTCCAAAGGAATATCTCCATAATTCCGTGACAATCACTTTTATGTCAAGCCGTTTTGCTTATAGTTAATAAACCCATTCTCCTATTTTGCATTGTAAATTAGTGGAAACTAACGCGGCGTTTGTTTGTTTTTTACGGATTTTCGCGGCGTAAAAAGTGGCATTTGATTGTCCGTTGTTGTTTTGAACCGAACGCGTTTGTAAAGTGAATATTTGGCACTTTGGGTCTGCCATACATCTCTGACTTGACTTGTGCCTGGCTGAGGCTCATGGGTATCGTAGTTGTAAAAGACTCTGGGTGCATCCGAATTGCAAAGAGCCTACACAATCTGACTGTCAGTAGTCAGTAGACAGTCCCTTCAATCCGTGCTGTATACTTTTAGTACCTACTGTTCAGTAGGCGCGCACAGCAGGCTGATAATTGTTCCTACTTCATCTGATTCTTTCAGTATGGAAGTGGCGTCATTTGCGTTACCCGAATGGCCGCATCCTTCCTCGTTTTTTGTTTTGTTTTTTTAGCTTTGTTCAAGAAGAGTAATGCCCATATACAGTCAGGTAAACAAAAAACAATATCACAATGTAAATCAAGTAAAAAACAGATTAAATAATAAAATAACATACAGTAGCCTACATACAGGAAAGTACAAATGAAAGACAGTAATATGCAGTATATAAAGTAAAATAAACCAATAAAGATGCATACATAAATATGGAAATCATTATTTAAATAGAGGGGAAAAGGTGTTATAATAATGCAGACATTTGTTACATTTTGTTGTTAATTTAAAGGAGCGATTTCAGTAGGAACTTTAATTCTAGATTAAAAATTGATTCAATTAATCCATGCTCGTTTGTTTTGATTTGGAGGCGCACGTGAAGTGACGTTTTACGTTAAATTACGCACAGCATTGTGGGTGGTAAAATACAATTAATTTCCTGAAAGGATGCATCCGATCCATACTGCATAAAACCAGGAAGTTAGTATTCATGCTGAAATGTTCAGTCTACTGAGATGGACACAAAAAATGCCCACTGATTGACCACAAGGGTTCAGTCTACTGAAACCCCCTACTGAAAAGTCTGCACTCCATACTGAACTGTGGCTTTTCGGAAAGGACCACTATCTTTCAGAAACCAAAACATGAACAAAATAATTCAAAACAAATGCCCATAACATAACCACAGAAATATCCATAGACTATCCATAGAATGTCAATAATAGAAATTTACGGAGAGGGAAATATATATAAATATCGTTTGCGTCCATGAATGCTCGTCCCTCACTGTCTCTCAAGGCAACTTTGTAGGCCTATATGCATAATAATGCTCATAGAGAAAGTCAGGAAAAATCTAATGTTGAATTGGTGAATCTAGTTGAGCCTTTATTGAGCCCAAATTGCATCAACTGGGCCTATATATCCTATACATACTGTAGCCTACTAGCCTATGGAATATGTCGGATTTGCTTAGATCAGGAGGGTGAAGAGTGTTATACCTTGTGTCAAATGAAATGATAGTTTTATTTAAGTTGTACAAATGAGGCGTCAGTTTGTGTTTTAATTTTAACATGTATCGTCAGCTGTCACTTCTTGTCTGATATGAAGAATGCATGAAGTCATTGCTCTATTTGGTACAACTGATCTGTATTTTCTTTGGCGTATTCAAAATTAATATAAAATTGTATTGTTTCACTTCATACACTTTTTTTTATCTGAACCCTTCAGGGTATATTTTCTACCGAAAAGGTTAATTCTGACATCAACAGGAAGTTTGTGTTATCAAAGGGAAACAGTGCACACATATGCCTAAACACAGGCCTACACACAAAATGTGGCACTGAGACTGTGTCCCCCTTTCAGTCAACTTTTACATATTTTTCTAACCCCTTTCAATTTGAGGAACACTTCTGAGGAACCTTACTTCACTTGTGGGAGATTTCACAACTGTGGAAAAGATAGTTTAAGTGCTAAGTGTGCCAGCTCACAGTCAGCTGAACTTCTCCTGCCTATATGTGAAATAAACACTGTCTAATATTAGATCTCAGGAAAGGAGAACGGTCTTGTGACTAGTTAAAGCCTGGATTTCTGCAAAAAATGACTCCCTCAAAATAGTGTCATAACTGTTTTCGAACCAGTTCAACCAGAAGAATTTGTTTAGACAGTTTTACCGTTTTTTCTGCAGCATGCAGGCAGAGTGAGCGTACACGAAACAACAGGAAAAGCTGAGTTTTTATCAGGCGGTTTAACGATAATAGATATAAGACCTATATTATCAGGATGTCTCGGTTCAAGTATAGCCCACTTAGAAACCACAAACTCCACAGCGAGCTTGCACATCAAAACCACGTTATCTACAATAACTCTGAAATGAGTTGTCAGCTAATCTGTGACATACTATACAAATATGACTGGAGCAGTGATAATGCCTGCACCCACATTAACATTTTAGAAATAGGACATGTCAGAAAGTCTTTGTGTTAGGACAAACAAGCTCCTTTGTCAAATAAACTTACTCAGCATGAAATATTTCCCCTGAAATCTAAAGTCATACATTCATGAAAGCTATATTGCTTTGATAAAGCTGGTTTAGCACGCTGTTGCTTCAACTAAATGGTTAGATTGGAGTTTGGTATTTTTTTTTTTGTGTCATAGTAAGAGGAATTTGGGTATAAACGAAACTACAACCTTCAAAGTTTCCAAACATAATTTACACATCCTTCTTAGTTTCAGAAAAATTAGAGCATATTAGATCTTAAAGAAGAAACAGCATTAGTTATGTGTACCTACAGAGCAACATATTCATATAGAGCAAGGCTATTTGATGTTCAAGCCAAGTTATAAAAGATATATTCAGACATACTGTGTATGTGTCTGTTTTGTTTGTTGTCTAGCTTTTGGTGTTGCCTTTGTGAAAGGGTGATCATGTGACAAACAAAAGGAAACTGGCGTGTTGACTTATCAAACGTCATCCTGTGTGGTAGACGGAGGCAGATGTTTAAGTGGAAAGTAGTTTGGGGATGGGGGAAGAAATAGAAGAAGGGAGGGATTAGTTAGTCAGATGTTTTTCAATATTTATCATAAAGGCTGCCAAAGCATTTTCAGTTTAGTCTGTACATTATGTGGTGGAGAAGCTGTTCTGAACTCTGAGCTTACACAGCATAAAAAGAGAAAAAGGAGAATTATCTACTAAGCTAAATGACATGATATCTCACGCAAAACCAGTTTGATGTTAGTGTTCAGGACTGAAGATTAAGTTAAGGACTTCATGTTTTTCTTACTGGAGTGAGAGGACTACGTTGACCAGTTTGCAGAGGAGCCATAACACAACAAGAGATGACGTACACAATGTGGATATATGCCGCGGCTATACTCATATTGTCTGAAGCATGGGGAGAAGATCAAGGTTTGAACTTTAAAACAATCATTAGCAGGATATGTAAGGACTATTTTATTGCCTTGGTGAGATGCTAACCTCCACAATGAACTCTTCATGACTGAAATACTGAGCTTCAGTTGATAGTCTACCATGTGTGGTACTATATTGTTTAGACCTGGTGGCACTGGATTGCCATGCTTGTGACTCCATTTATTTTCAGAAACTAGGTTAGGTTAGGAAAATAGGTTCAAATGTCAAAATAGTTAATGACTCTGTATTTTGGGACATGTTGGTAGACCCTTTTTGAGTTGTAAACTGACAATGTAATTAAGTGTGTAGGTGGCAACTCTGAGATTTCTGTCAAATCGTAACTTTGTCTCACGGTGTACTGTAGACAGTCAGTGGAAAGAACATGTAGAGAGGTGTGCTGAAAGAAGCTGATTTGTGAGGAAAATCTTCTATCACACATGTATGAAAAGGTTACCCAAGAGTTTCTGAATGAGTAAAGCGACACTTTGCTTCAGTGGAAATCATGGTTTCATGGTCAAGAGAAACATGATGATGCAGCTTTTCTCCACTGTGGGGTGTCTAAAAGGTGGGTTTGAGGTCTGTGGTTTTTGTTGTAGCCCGCTTCATGCATGGGGTTTTGTTTACACCTTAGAAGTAAACAAGTCTTAGACCCCAACGAACAATCAGCAGTGAGTGAACGTTCGTCATACAATACTGAATTCTCTGAAACCTTTTTAGAAAATAGTTTCTGTGAGAACTGTAAACTGTCTGATCTAGTCCTGCTGCTGTTAGTCATGTCATATCAGCTGTACTTATACAGTTTAACACCTTCACTATGTTATCTAAGTAACCAACTAATGACAAAGAACAGATTAACCACATTAATTTTTGCTCATTCGATTAAACGTTTTAACCACTAACTGCTGCTTCCCGACTGAATAACCCCACACTGTTTTACTAACTATCCTTGCACCCACCTCCGTCTCCTTCAGGATCTAATCAAAGCACCTCTGTGATCACCAGCACTTCTCCTCCTGAATTTCATGGTAAACGTATCTCCCCTTTTTATATTAAAACACGAGCAAATCATTTCCTCGTTTTTATTAAAGACTATAAATGCAACCAGACCATGTTTCTGGTGCTCATTTTCTTGTTAATCTTAGTTCAGATGTCAGAGTTTTTGACCTAAATTAAAAGGAATCAGCAAATTTGCTTTGAAACATGTTAATCTTTCAGAAGAAAAAGTTTAGTCTTACTTTTTTAGATGCTTAACTGAATACGTTACACCTGTTAGTTGTAAGACTTCATTTTTCATCTGTTAACAAGTTTTTGTTGATCTAAAGTGAAACTAAATGAAACTAAGTGATTAATTTGGACTTTAAGCAGTTATTTTGGATCAAACGTTACGTCACTTTGCATGTTTTCCTCATAGGACAAACCTTAACACACCTTTTTATTGTTTTTATCCCGTTATGAATGGCATGTAACATAAATAGAACTGCAGGTATATTGTGTTTTATTTATCGCCATTCAATTTGTTTGAACGTATCTTATCTTCTTCTTGACAGTTGTCAGAAATGAATCGTTCAACCAGGGAAAGGATGTAAACCTGACATGCAGCGAGAAGACATGGAATGAGACCATTTATATAATCTGGGAAATAAAGCTGAAAAACAAACCCTGTAAAGTATCCTTTAACACTGATGGGCGAAGCGTAGACACCTGCCGTGATGGGAAGTCACTTCGAAACACATCCAGCTCTCAGTCGTACCTGCACATCCCAAACTTCTCAAGTAACGACGTGGGGGTCTACAAATGCCAATCGTCTTACAAAGGAGGAATCGATAATGTTGTCATCAATGTGGCTACAACAGGTAAGATCATTTTCACTCAAAAAAAAAGATGGGTTGACATCGCAGCATCATATTCTCTTAATGACTTTTGGCCTTACTTAGTCGCAGCCCATTGAAAGCATTTATTTAACCAACAGTTTGCAATATTATAGCCTCATAAAGAGAGAGCTGCGATAATTTTCCTAAATGTGTTAAAGCATCTGTGGGGATCTTTCATTGTGTGTTCATTTTGGCAGCCCTGTGAACAAAGTTTTCTTTGCTTCCCTGTCATATTTCAGGCTTCTACAAACAGTTTTGCTTTGAAAATTGACCATCGTCAAGCTGCTGCTTTCATTTTCTTTTTCTCTCCGTCCCCTGGCTTTTCTTTTCTAAGACCCTGAACCCACTCATCTGCAAACGTTAACCTCCCATGAGTGCTGGAACTCACTGATGTTACATTTGTAAAACTATACATAATCTAAAAGATCCTGAAATTATATAAGAGGTAGAGCTAGGGCGACACAATTTGAGCAATTTTGTTTACATGGTTTAATATTTTTTTATGTGATTAAGTTGAGCATTCCTTAATACAGAGTTCTGAGTCTCATTTCTGCTGTTATATCTCTCCTTACTCAGTTCCTCCACATGTGTCAATGTGGTTTAAGCATGAGGTCAACAAGACGTCGGCAGTGTGCAAGGCTGAAAGAGGAAATCCTGCTGCCAACATCAGCTGGAGCGTTCCTGGGAATTGGTCTGTGAAATCTGTTCCCACAGACGATGGACTTTTTACAGTCGAAAGTCATCTGTTACTCCCTGAGGGAACCGACCCAGAAAACATTAGCTGTGTCGTCAGGCATCCCTGCTGGGAAGGGGAAAAGCTTTTCAGGGTAAACCACAGAAAAGGTCAGAGTTTTGAGATTTACATTCTAGGATTAGTCTAATAAACACATTCAGCGTTTCATACACAGTGTTAACATCAAATTTCAAAAACAGATGTGTGTTGTTTTGGTGTCTAGCAAATTAGTAACATACGCAATCTTCCATTTCTCACAGTAGGTAATGTTCCTTGGCTGCTCATTCTCATTGTTGTGATAATCACCGTGTTGGTAGCGGGATTTTTATTTATTGCACAAAAGAAACTAAGAATGTTGAGGTAAGAATTATAAACTGAGAAATGAATGAATACGATTAAGAAGAATAAGCTTTCTATCTTTTCTGTTTGTTTAATTAGATGTGCACTTTTTTTCAGGCAACGCCAGCAGTGCGACCACTCCTCATCCAAATCTCCAACAGTATGTTATCTTTCTGTAACTCTACAGTTTATTTTCTGTTTTCATTTATCACATATTATTGAACTTTGTTCCTTACACCTCCCTTTTTCTTTTTTTTTTTCTTTTTTTCTCAGACAGAGGATGTGGAGGAAGTGCAGCCGTACGCCAGCTATGTTCAACGAGAGAACTCTATCTATAACTCATCTGCCGATTTGTTCACATAAAATTCCACACATACATTACACACTCACACGCTGCATCTGCAAATGCAAATGCATCTCTCTCTGTGAGAAACTGAAGGCTTTGAAACTGAGATATGGTGAAATAGTAAAGAGAGATGTGAAGGTGTGTTAAACTTTGATTAGTAAGCACCCTAATGACTGATGGAACAGGGGATGTACCCAACGCCTCAAACTGGCTTCAAAGCACAGTACACATAACCGGTGTCAGGCAGAAACTTAATACTAATGTTGTGAGCAGAGAGTTGGGGATGACATGCAGCAAAGGGCAGAGGTCGGATTTTAAACTAAGGCTGCTGCGTCGGTGACTAAAGCCTCTGTTCATTGGGAAACAAGACTTAACCACTAGGCCACTGGCGGCCCTTTTATCACATATTTAAGCGCAGTCTGTAAAGAGTTGTTCATCTTTTGTATGTTATATTGCTGAGGTCAAACTATTAAAAGTGTTAAGAAAAGAAAAAAGCTGTTATTTAATGATTCAAGATAATGTGTGTATTATTTAAAGTTCTCATATGTCTTAATCTATGAATCAAGAACACACCAGAACACATACTTCTACATCTATTTAAACTACAAAATTAAAACATATTCATCAACAAAATCAGGTGATCAGATTGACTTATTTATTTTTCAAATGCTGATCATACTGTATGTTAGCAGTTTCAAAAGTGTGTAACCGTTGTTTTCTCTTTCCTTTCTTATGTGTTTTTTTTTTTTCTGTGGTTACCATTTATAAGAAATGAAGGGTCAATGTGACTTTCACAACCTTGTAAAGATACAGTACAAAAGCATTTGTTATCTATTCTGTTTATCATCTTCATTTAGTCAAACGTGTAATGATAAACATTACTGAGGTGGCCATATTTACACTTAATCATTATTGTATTCTAACGTTGAGTAAACTCACTGATGAGAGGAAGAGGAAATGGAAACTTTACAGATGAAGTGTTCTGCCAAATAAGGTCAATTCAAGGCTAGCTACAAATGACAGAGCAACAAGTTGTAGAAAGTTTCATATTTATTGTTGGGAGCTTGAAAGCCGTTTTTAGTGCACAGATTTTATGGCACTATATTACGTTTTCCTCACTGGAGAGGCAGCATAGAGGGCTCTTTATTAAGTTTGATTGCTTCATATAGGGACACAGTAGAGGGTCCACTATGTTGTTTTATGTCATTAAATAAAGAGAGCACTTAAGCTGCTTTTTTGCATTTAAGCCTTTCATGAAAATTTTGCAAAAAAACTTCTGTAGCTAGCCGCCTGACCCCTACACATGAAAAAAAGCTGCACAATTTATTTGCCATCAAAATGACTTTTTATTTACCCCCAGTCAACAATCCTAAATGTTGTAACTAACAGTAGTTTATCACAAGCAACTGGTTTTAGTGTGTTACAAAACACATAAAAAATGTATTCACCACAGTTCAGAAGTAAACTAACCCCCCATCAAGATTAGTATATATCTCTTAACACGTGTATAAAGGTTTTTTGTGGAAAAATAAATGGCCACTACTTCATATTAAACAATGGAACCTGACCACGCCCCAAATCACACCTAAACGATTTTCAACAATCACTGCTTCCAGTAGAAAATTCAGGAGGACATAGAGAAGTTTCTTATTTCACCCTCAAACTTAATAATTTATACAAATCTTTCTTGAAGTGGATGGGCTGGGAAAAAAATCACTCAGCAGCAGTTGTTAAGCCCCAATTTAAAAAAAAAAAAAGTGCGACCATGACCTATCCTCAATAGACCTAGCTCTAATATGCCTTAGAAAAAATAAACGAGATGAAGGCAAATATTATATTTGTGTGAATACTGATTCATGTTGAAGATCAGGCGCATCTTACCAGCTTACGGTAAACACAATACCGGTACTTCTTGAAAACTTACAGAAGAAAAGTGGGTGGAATTATTGATCAAAGTCCTCAGATGATTCAGATAATATCTTACGGGAAGGGGCTATAGAGAGCATACATTTGGATGAATCACGATGACGTGGAGTCCCTCAGGGTTCCATTCTTGGCCATGCTTAATTTATTCTGTACATCCTTTTGTGAAATTAAACCACACAAGAAAATGATGTTGCATATTAAACTTGTGCAGACAGCAGTCGGATTTATGTAGTTATTCACCTGAGGTGACAATGGCCCTTGAGAATTACTATATACACTTAACATCAGAGGTTAGCTTGTGCTAGCCTGCTAAGGCGTACATGCTAGGACCTGCAGTGGGCGTGCGCTTCCGGTGGCAATGTGCACAGGAGGAGGGGCCCAATTTGAATTTTTACAAGCCGTGACGAACATTGCTACTGACTCTTTATGAAAGTGAAGGAAGTTGTAGTACTTTTACCACTGATCTTGGTAATGCACCTTTCGTGTTGAAAGTGAATGGAATGGAAAACTTAGGTAATCATAACCCGAATTTCCAAAATGTAACTGAATGCCCAAGGCTTATTGAAGAAAATAAGAGATGACATACAGAGATGGTCTGCTTTGCCAATGTCTCTTTGGGGATGGGCTGAGGTGCTCAAAATGAATCTTCTTCCAAGATTGTCATTTATCGTGTGAGCTTTACCGATGCCGTTTCTGGCAAACTGTTTGGAAAAAGATACAATCTTTGTACTCATCATTTTTGTGGTTTAACAAGAAACCATATATAAGCTTAAAGAAAATGTGTATGCCACAAAATAGATGTGAACTGGTGGTGCCAGACATTTGCATGGGATAATTGTAACACTAATTTGATAGTCAGTTGGGAATGGTTGCAGGGAAAAAAAATATTACTAATGTCAACAACAAAATACCTTTGGCTTTATCGTGGTTTCATCCAATGTCCCAGTTGTTAATTTCTCTTGCAAAATTGCAAAATGAGTTCATGAAAAGCTCAACATTACTAGTAGTACACTCCCATCTTGCCCATCTTGGCATAATCCTGTTTTTGTAGCAGTTGGCAAACCATTAGTCAACTCTAGTTGGCAGGGTTGTAACATTGATTGGATATAATCAGGGATGGGGAAATCATTTCATACAGTAATCTAAAGGAACAGGGTTAGGGTAAGATGAACCATTTACAACCTAAATGGTTCATCTTACATGCATTATCAGCAAATATATTCATAAATTAACAGAGAAAGGTAAAGGTGATACATTATGGGGAGTTTTTACCAAAAGAGGATTGGTCTTTTACATATATAAACTTGTGAGCCTCTCTATTGCTCAGAGTAACTCACCCACACAACTTGGATGGGAGAACTCAACTCAACTCAACTTTATTTATATAGCACTTTACACACAACACAGTTGATCCAAAGTGCTGAACAGCGCAGATAACAAAAAATAAAACAAAGCATTAGAAAGAAATAGACAACAACATAACAAAAAGTTATTGAAAGTTAAAGGCAATTGAGTATAAGTTTGTTTTGAGGCGGGTTTTGAAAACATCAATAGTGGGTGAGAGACGGATGATTGGAGGTAGAGAGTTCCATAGTTTTGGTCCTGCAATGGAGAAAGCACGATCGCCATTGCACTTTGTCCTTGATGTAGGTAATGACAGAAAGTTTTGTGTAGATGACCTAAGATCTCTTACTGGCTGATATGGAGGCAGGAGTTCTGAGAGGTAAGCGGGGGCAAGTCCCTTTAATGCCTTAAACACAGTCAGAAGTATTTTGAAGGACATAGCGGGATCTCTGTCCACAAGCAGCTGGCAAATAATATGGAATGCTTCCACAATGTTAAAATGTGTTTGTAATAGAATTACTCAGATTAAAATTTGAATAGCTGAGCTAGCTTGGTGTGGCTAAATGTCGAGAAAAATTTGACAGACAGGCTTATTGACAACAAGCTAAGATGCTTGCTGAAGAGGTTAAGAAGATGACTGGTGCATGGAAAAAAGAGAGGCTAAAAAAATTAAAAAACACAAAGGAAAAGTAGGCGCACAAAAATTCAAGAATATTCAGAATAGGAAAGAGGTCTGAAATATGTGGGTTGCACACTGATTATCACAAGGATCTGGTAATAAATTGAGTTAGAAGCAAACATGATGAAGATGCTTTACTGTGCTGCAAACGAGTGAATCAGTTGATCAGTTGCATTATGTGTCAGGAATCTGATTCTCCCCCAGAGGTTGAGCTGCCTTTTTAAAGAGGTCAAATCTGATAAGCCGTATTTGTCCCCTTTTAATCTTATTTTTCAGAGTAAAGGGTTTTGGGAATTTATGCTTAATTATTAATGACATACTGTAGAGACGGGATGACATTCCACTGCATTAAGTTCTTAGCCTTGTATCTCTAAGAAGGAACGCAGCAAGTTTAAGTCAGACATTTTCCAGTAAAGATCTAGATGTGGTCTACACTTAAACAGATAACTTTGGTTTGATTGCGTACAAGTATATGACACTATCTCCTTATAGACAGATTTTTTTTTACCACAGTTTCCTGTTTACCCTTTAAGTACATAATCATCATCTGCCCATAGATGAGCCCTCAGAATCAGGTTGTGGTTGAAGTGCTGCAGGGACAGACAAAGCTGCATACTCATCATCCACAGGAAGCTCTGGTTGTTCTTGATCTTTTGGCGACGCTGTGGTCATTAAAGGCATATGTTTTAACATTATATACCTTATCACCCTTTCTTTTCTTTCTAAGGACTGATGTGCGCCCAAGGTCGCAGTGTATTTTAAGCCAGGATGTCTCAACTTCCTGCTGGACTCCTGAATCACTCGTGGACAATTGGATGGGTTGCAAATGGAGATTATCAGTCTGTGTGCAAACAAAGGAGAATCCAAATCCCCAGGCAAGAAATGACAAGCCCTCTTAGTAATCTTAAATACTACACAGTATGTCTCAGTTTTTGAATAACGGATGAACTATATTATAGCCTCTCTTTAAAATTGCACAATACACAAATACACAAAATGCAATACTTTTACGTTTGCACATTGTAAACCTTGTTATTTTATGTCTAACTGAAAACCCCCGCTATATTGCAGGGTGGTCTTCAAACATATGAAGGAGTCCAGGAAGTGGTGAACTTATTTCAAGTGAATAAGCAGATGCAGTCACTACAAGTTAAGTTTATCTCTAAGCTCTCCACACTGGTTCATGTCCAGGTCTAAAGATATGAGGACATGGCCACTTTGTATTTGTAGCCTTATATAACCAAATAGATCTAACAGCAATATTATTTTTGCACCACTTGTGTTTGTCAGAAATTTCATGTTTCAATTTTTTTCACTTTTCATTTAGATTTTGATCCTTAAAGAGTTCCTCTGATCTACCAGAAGTACCTTACTTTATTTCAATATAAAAGCAGGGTTGAATTCAAACAGCATAAGTTGTCTTAGCTTTAGACAGTACCTCCTCCAGTACTCTTGAATAAAAGCCTAACAATTCTTAATATTCAAATAATTGAATTTCAAACATGGGTGAATTAAGTAATTGTAAACTTTTGTATATGTATTGATTTGGGATTTTATAATACAATGACAATTTGCACAGTGTAAATCAATGTTAGTGTAGTAATTGTTGTCTGACAGATAATTAACAAACCTTTATTTTGACTCTGTCACTGTAGGCATGTCTGCTCCTTGTCTGCACATCTGCACTGCTGTGATAATCACCTTGTTTTGTCAGGATTATTATTTCTCATGCAAAAGAAACTGAAGAGGTAAGAATATTGTTAGTCCTTATAGCCACAATGTTTGTATGCACTTCTTACACTTCCGGAAAAAAAATCCTGCTGAAATTTAAACTGCAATGTAGCATAGAAGCTTAATTCACAGTGCCAACCTATAACACGAGTAGTCATGGGCAATGCTTGTTTAAGTGTAAACAATATTCTATGCATGACACACATTGGGGACGCATTCAACACACCAAACAACTCTGCATAATAAGTATTAGTAGTTTCCTGGATACCTGGTTCCAAGTTCTTTACAGCAGAGTCGTGACAACACATATAGCAACTTCCCGTGCAAATCTCTTCTAAACACACTTTGTCACAGCTAAAAAAGTACAAAACATGAGCTTTTAAAGCGGAGACAAGGGGACTACCTCACAACAAAGTAGTTTGTCAAAGCAGTGTATTCTTCTGCAAGCACAATACTGTTACATTTAATCTTCTCTTTCACCAAGGAAGCCACACAGTCCCATTCAAAAAATACAATGTTAATGTACAATTGTGTAATGTTATTTATAAAACCAAACCATGACTATACTGTGACTTGATCAAACTGATCACAGTTGTGTTGAGTTCAGGCACCATCTCCTTGAACTAATTTTACAAAAAAAGTCTTCCATATTAAACTACACTCCTACTTACAGTCAATGATATATCCCACCTCAGTTGATGTTTGTTATTTGAAATAGCTAAGTGCATTGAAATGTCAAAAATGTTCAGCTCTTTTCATTTATACGTATTTTTTCAGTATAATGTAGTAATTGTCATTTTGATAGTCACACCTGTCTGTTCAGTCATTGGAAATTCTTAGAGTAAGCGTAGTCTGTTACAGCCGTGGCAGCAGTTTAAGTTACCAGGAGAGACAATCCTTAATCAATAATCACAAACAAATACACATTTGAGTACTGGATGACTAAAGAAGAGGGCTGCATTTAAAACCTGTTTTACCCTGTTTCAGAGGAGCATATTCAAATGAGAACCTGGGGCAGATTACCACAAACAGTCTGAAAACTGTGTGCAGTCTTTTGCTCGGCTTTCCATGTTGAATGTTCCTTAACATATAAAGCAAATTGCAACAGGCTTTCTCCTATTTGCAGGGTGTCAGGTTTTAACCAATTAGCAGCGACCTGTATATTAACCCTGAAAATAATTTTTGTTGCATAAAAAATCATAAGCTACAGATGTTGTTTATAAATTTCATTGTATTTAAAGTTAATTTAACCAAGGAAACCTCATTGAGATGAAGAACCTCTTTTCAAGAGAGTAGGTTATGTTTCTGTAAGGCTGCACTTTCTATGCTTTTCACTGCACATAAACACACGTTGTTAAATAGACAAGAGGATGTGGGGCCCGACCTGAAGGAACTCTTCTGCCATCTACTGTTGGTTATCAGAACATCATGATCATGAGCTGTTAAAGTCCACGTTTAGGATGTCTCATCAATATTAACTCTTCGTAGATAGTCAAATGCCTAATTTAAATTTGAGCTGGTTTTGTTTTCTGTTATAATTCATTCTGTTCATGCTCTGCATTGATAGAGGCCTTCCTTACATGTTTGTCAAATCAGCAGCCCCCTAAAACCCAGCAGGGGTCTACACTTTCTGTTTGAAATCGGCTATTGAGTTGTTGGCCGTGTCAGCTGTTCCATCCTCACCCTTACATTGATTGTTAAGTTGAAAAGAAAAGAGGAAACCGTTTTTGTTTAGGGCTAACACATGTATTTCTGTCCTCAGAACGTGACACCCTTGTACTCTCTTGCTTTTTTTTACATTTCCTACTTGAAAGGGGGGAAAAACCTAACCGAAAGTCTCACCTAACTTCAAAACGACTTCAAAACCTAACTTCTATGAAAAGTTGTTGTTGCAGTTGGTTGATACAAAACAAAAACAGAACAAGTATACAATATTTTTATTCTGTAAAGTTGTCTTTTAAAAATCCGTAAAACCAGAATCAAACAAAGGCACTTTGAAGTGAATTACAGTATGCTGCTGTTTGATATAAGTCCAGTTCAACATATAAATAAATAGATACAGGCATAAAAAACATTAAAAATGTTAATGTCAAATCATTAATATATATTTGTAGTATATTTGGGTGGTGACTTTGAAAGCAGGTGAAGGTATATGGCGTGGACACAATTACATATATACACATACCATTATTTCATCAGAGACATAACACGTAGCCCCTTTACAAAATACATATTACGCAACTGATGTACAACAACCTCTTGCATTAGAAAAAGTCCTCAACAAACACCAGGTCCCGTCTCTTTGATTTTCTCATTTCTGACAATGTGCTTATCAAAGGACATTTAGAGAATCCAGGCACATCACACAATAAAGAATAGATGCAGATTTTTTCAGAAAAAAATGCAGTGCAAGTTTGTCTGTCGTGTGCAAGAACACCACAGTTGAGATGAGGCTGGAGCCACAGTTTCTTCAGCAAAGATCAAGACTTGGTTGACAGCTCTACTGAATGCTTTTCAGCTGAAATGCAAATGAGTTCTTGGAAGCTGTCAAAAGAGTCTTACATCATTTCTTCCTTTTCCCGTTCAGCCCATCAACACATAATCATCTTCACAATCGCCTTTAATTGAGCCTTCAGACTCATGTTGGGGTTGGAGCGCTGCAGGCATGTAAACTGTTGCATAGTCACAATCATCCACAGTGGAAGCTCTGGTTTGTCTTGATGATTTAGCAGTGCTGTGGTCAATAGAGGCATACGTTACATCCTCGTTTGGCTGTCGTGAAATAACACACAGTGAGAGGACAATTACTTGGATCTGAACAAATGGTTGACATTATTTATTCAGCTGTTAAACAGTGCAACTAGAATGTTTTCAGATGTGGTTAGAGGCTATGACTTCCTGGGGATGAAACATACAGCACCACAGTTTCTTTACAACAGAGGCTTAACACTAACACTTCATCATATATGCAAATCTAACACGGCAGCAACTATGGCAAGCCTGTATCATAAAAGCACAGACACATACTTAACTCGAACCAAAGGCCTTGGAAATCCAGGCTCAACAAAAAAGACTCAATATTGATGTTGTAAAGCCTACCGTTGTATTCGTGCTGTTTTTATCATTGGTTGTGGAGTCCCCTGAAAGAGAAAACAGAAAAACAACGAATGGAACATTGTCGAGGCTTCATATATAATACCAATACTATCTTTTGTGTAGTTACCTTTCCTTTTCTTCTTGGTCCTGAGAGTAAAACAAGTGAAATGATCAGATCAGTAAGAAAAATGTCATAGATAACACAACATTAACCAGTTTTAACAGAACAATAAAGCACACAAGGGTGGAATTTATTTGAAAGACTTAACATGTTGATAATACTTTCAGATAGTGGGTTTTAGTGTTTTAATAAAAATCTTAGAAATCCCAAAGCATCGTCATGAAATTATATCTGCAACTGCTATTTCGAGGTGTTACCCTCCGGCAGTTTCCTTGACTGCTCAACAGATGACATTGTATGGTGCAACAGGAAACACTTTGGCTAACAACTCGCTTCTGTCAATTTCAGACTGTATTTTACAGTGTTGTTGTATCGTGTGTTTTAAAAAAGCCTAACCAGGGACAAGGACTGCAAATTAACCATGGCTAGAGGTCCTATATACGTTGCATCAGTTACACTTTAATGAGATGTAACAATGCCTACATGTATTGTCCCTGACAAATAAACAAAAAATAAATAAATAGATATGTACAGGGGAGACATCTTACACCGTGTTTAAACAAACATGTATCAGTATCACAGCAAAGATGACAGTTATCTACTGTTATCCATTAATGGCAGCGAGACTGGCTCAAACCAAATCTATTTTAAGACAGTTACCACAATT
Organism: Tautogolabrus adspersus; assembly: GCA_020745685.1. Lineage (NCBI taxonomy): Eukaryota > Metazoa > Chordata > Actinopteri > Labriformes > Labridae > Tautogolabrus > Tautogolabrus adspersus. The sequence goes on along the minus strand of CM036548.1, from coordinate 10,731,988 downwards.
TCCTTGATGAAAAAAATGCAGAAGCTGCATGCCACATGCTCAAATGCAGCAATGTCTCATTAAAACTAGTGCATCAAAGCTTTTGCAAAAATGTTTAACTTAATTGATTGCACTTGTTTTGGACATGTTTTCAGCATATGGAACAGTTTAAGAAAAGCAGAAGAATGTACTTACATTACATGCTGGATAATAAATTGTGCCATCTAAAATTGCTCTTTACTTAGTGCATCGAATGACTACTTACCCTGAAGTGCAGTTTCCCATGTTGTGGCCTCACAATCTGGATGTTCACTCTGTATTTGTCAGCAGGTGGATGGTACCAGTGCTTGATCTGTTTGGAACAACTTCACAGCTTGATGCTGTGGTAGACACTGACCTCACTGATCTCTCTGTTGCTGTATCTGAGCGCACACACACACCACAGTGGAGAGAGAGAGAGAGAGAGAGAGAGAGAGAGAGAGAGAGAGAGAGAGAGAGAGAGAGAGAGATACTACGGGTGGGGGGACAATGGCCTTTTTGTTTATTTGTGATTACCTGTGTCACACCACACACACTTACAGATAGATGTTCACTAGTAAACACAAACCTAACTTGGTGTGATGGCAATATCCTTAAGTATAAATACAGTATATAATATTATAATCCAACTTTTCAAATGTTTTTTCGAACAAATACACATTTCCTGAGTGATTGCTGAGATATTTCTTTCTAAATGAACAGTTCTAGCTTCTTCTATGAGTCCCGTTGCAAAACATCTGCGTGGTAGCATCTTGCTTTGTTCAGTGATCCAGATGGGTTAAGCTGATTTTTTACGGTACTGTTTGCTGTTGTCGCTATTGCTTATCTCATTTGAATAATTTTGCAAATGTTGTCGATACAGAACATTGAAAGTCAGTCACCTTTCTTTCTAGTTCAGTGGAAAGTCCAGTTTACATTACAAATGAGTCTTTGTTAGAATGTAAATAGATCTTTATGGATGTAAAGGTTAGAGACATGTCCTTATAATATGCAAAATTGTAGTGGGTACTGTCAGTTTCAGTACTCTAAAAATAGCAACTCAGAAAAAGGATGTTTAACAGTCATCTGTATTTTAATAATATTCATTCATGTAGACACAACTGTTTATATCAATTATTCACACAGCTGTTTAGCCTTTACCATAGTCTGTACAAATATTTATAAATATGTAACATATAAATGTATATGAATATATACTCAATGGCCTCTACACATGCAGCGGATAGTACAACATCAAACACCGGAGGGCGCTGTACAACAACTTTAGGTGTTTACATACTGATCAGGAACATTCACTCATTCTGATAAAGAATGATAACTGTTGTATAACACCCTCTACTGGTTAAACTGAAAGAAGAAAAGAATAACGTACTACATCCATATTGCACCCATATTCAGTCGTTTCTTAAACAGCGCTGTGCTGAAACTAGTTCATTCCAACAGCCTGCAACTCTGACAGACTTTTAGCTTTTTCTTTATCTGCTGAGCTGCAGAAATGTGCACTGATTGGATAAGCGAAGCAAGCAGGCATGTTATTAAATCATGAAGATGATCAGCACTATCTCTACACGGATTAAAACTGGTTACAAGCATGCAGCCTGTTGAATGCGGTGTTGTGACTGTGCAAGTTACTTGGCAAACTTAACCCTGTAAGTTTGTATCTCAGTTTTTGTGTTGAGGATGAACTACACTAGTGTATAGAAGCGTTTCTGTAGGACCACCCTATCACAGAGTAAAACAACAACTATAATTTCCACTTGTGTACACATTTTAAGTTGTGCATGTCATGATAAACTGAGAAACACACTTGTGCCGGATGGTCTTTCAAAAATATGTAGGCGGTCAGGAAGTGGTGAGCATTGTGACAGGTAAGATAAGCCCATGCAGGGGCCACATTATCTTTAAGATCTCAACTCATGAGCATACCTGCATATATTGAGCCAATGGAAAGACCAATATGCACATATCTGCTGATTTTAAGCAGTTTGACATTTGTCTATGTCAATGGAGAACGCCCAGGTAAGCCCCAACTCTCTTATATCTTCTAATATAATTTTCAAGAATGATGAGGGTACATTTTGAATAGATATTAGCCATCTGATGTCAGAAAAGCTCTAGATGTATTACCCTAAACTACAGTATCTTAATATATCTGGAATAGTGTAAACAGTGAGATGAAACAAGAGGTAAGGTTAATACAAATAAGATATCCTGAAAATGATTCGTCAAAATCCTTTAAGTGTTAGGGGAAACCAGACAAGACATATGGAATGAAATAACTAATGTTACAATGATTTGAAGTCAAATACAAGAGAGTAACTTTATAGCTAAAAGATAGTCTTTGTATTCTTTGTTTTGGGGAAACAATGTGTGATCTATCGGACAATCATCATCTGATGATATACTGTAAAGGAGCAAAATACACATACTTTTACCAATAAACAAGCTTCTTTTTTTGGTTTATTTGACATAATGTAAGCAGTATGTTATCAAACACACAACATATTGACTTATATTGGCATGCAGCGGGAATTATGGGAATGGGAGAAAGGAAACTTCATGTACGAAAACACAATAACATGAATACATCACAATTGGTAGTGTTAAACTATGTGTACATAATGCTAAATTCAAAAACAGTTACATTGTAAAATGACTTTCAAGACAGCACCTCAGAGAATATTGAAGTTTAAATGTATTACATTATTGAGAGACGCTTTCTTATGTTCGTTCTGGAAATTAACCACAATGAAGTAGACGTTTTTTTTTACTTAATGTAAGTGATTGAAGACAAGGAAGTTTGGAGGTAACTTTTTGTTATTGTTGATATTTGACAGAATTATCTCCTTCCTGTGACGTTTCGATGTTGGTCAAGAGGGGCATCATATGGAAAACTGCCCCAGAACAACGTCTGACCGTCACGTGTCCGGTCAAACACTGTGGAGAATCACTGAATGTCACCTGGTGTAAACTCCTCGACACAGACACATGTGAACAACTAAATTACACCGAAAATGTGGAAGTACGACAGAATAACTCAGATCCCAAGAATAAACTAATCTCATATTTGACTTTCAAATGGATTTCCATTCATGATGACGGCCTGTACAGATGTGGTGTAAAAGGATACAAATACAAGCAGATCAGTCACATGATCAACATCTCTGTTTCAGGTTGGCAGATTTCTCTCCTTCTGTGCTGAAATAAAGATATAAGATGTCATTTTTTGAGTGTTAATTCTACTTTTGCTATCTTAATCTACAGACTTCTACCAGGGGTTTCAAAACGAGCATTATGAAGCAGGTAAGAACTTTATCTGATAACTTATGTACATATATTTTGGAGGAATCAGAGTACTTCTTCTGATATGTCTTCTTGTTTTGTAGATGCTGTATCTAGTGTTGCACAAGTTGAGGAAGCATCCTGGCAGCCCTACGCCTTCATCTGTGTTAGCATAGTTTTTCTGGCTTCCACATTTACAGTGTTAATGCTCCTCAGATTTTATGGCTGGAAACGTAAGAACAACGTGTATTCAGAGTTTGAAATAAAGTGCCAATTTTCCAAATATTACCAACCAACAATAATTCACTTATCGTTTATCTTCTTTACAGGAATACTGACTGTGAACCAGACCAGGGCACAGGTAAGCCGATACAGGGTAGCCAATTTAAAGGGACAGTCTCGAATAACAAAGATAAACAGCAGCTGAAGGAAACAAACAGGTTTCAGGCCTAAACTGTCCAAGCTGAGAGCCTAAAATAAGAGCTCTATAGGCTTGAGTAGTTTGAGTTGAGCGCCACAGCTAGTGACTGTTTCAAGCTAATCTTAGTTTACTGCTTCTTGCTAGATTAAATGTACAAACATGAGAGTGGTACCAATCTTCATCCTAAAAAGAAACAAAATGGAATTGGTAAAAATCCAACAATCCCTTTAACCCAAATTCATAATCCAAGTCAGTTTTTAATCCTTTTATGGTGTTTTGGTGTTCTAGGAATTTTCCTGTCACAAGATGACCAACCTTCCCAAGAGTAGAGCGCCTTCCATTTCTGTTCTGCCAGCCAACCTCTATAGTCTGAATGAAAACTACTCTCACACTGGACTAAGACCAACATCACAACCTCCCCTGACAACCAGTAGGAACCAGCCTGCTGTAGCAAATCCAGCAGATCAAAGTCAAGGGTCGCACCATGCAGTGTATGCTGTCATCAGCCGGCAAGTGATACCTGCCAGAGAGCAACATGACCAAACTATAGGAAATAAAAACACAGAATATGCTGCCATCAAAGTTTCCTAATTCATCATGGACACATGCATGGAAGAAGTGAACAAAGTATGTGGTGGTGTCATGGAATAGATTGAGTTCACAACCTGACTGAAGAAGAGGTGGACGGTGGAGGCTTGTGGTCGTGAAGCGAACGGTTCAGTTATTGTAAATTACCTCCGCTGGCCAACAAGCAGCATTGAGTTTTTTTCTTTAAGCCTCATGTTGGTTCCAGGAAATGTTGCTTTTATTCTAACGATTTCTTGTTTTACCCAATTTTACCTATCGTTGTTTGGCAGTTTGTGTAAAAAAAATCAATCAATAAAAAAAATACTTGCCAAGAATGAATGACATAATGAGCAAAAATATCTTCTATATTTTATCTTTCCATGCAAACCTCTCTGTTTTTTCACTTCCACCAGAGGAAACTCATTGGTCTCTTGTTGGTTAGAGTTGTGCAGGAAGTTGACAGTGACATACTGTGTGGTATTAGATGCCCCGCTTCTGCTCAACCATGGTTTCCATACTGAGACCCCACAGTTAAGATAGTGTATAATGGCTGAATAGACCCATTTCATTTCTGTGCCTTATCGAAAAGATGAATTATTAAACATAAGACCTATAAAAAGCTATTTATGGGCAGGTCTCCAGCAACATAAAAGCCTTATCTCACCCTAACACAAGAAATTCATAAGATGCTGCCCGGTGGAGGGCTTTAAATCACACAATTCAATCAAATTCTCACGAATGTCCTTACATCAAGAAACATCATGCAAAGACTTGCTCCTGAGTGCTGTGACCTGCATGGCTCTAATGATCTTAGAATTTGTTCGCTGATATGTGAAAAGGTGAAAGTTGTGTATAGTCTCTGAATTCGTGGTAAATTGAAACTTCATTTCCGTCTTTGGGTGGAAATTTTCCCCCTCAACAAAAGTCTCTGGTAGAAACAAACCCACACAAACTTTCAGCTCTCAAAGTCTATCCCTCCCCATCTCTCTCTCTCTCTCTCTCTCTCTCTCTCTCACACACACACACACACACACACGCACACAAACACACACACACACCAGCAGTAATTGTGTTGTTTTTGTGGTGGACAAAGCCCTGGTTCAGACTACAGAGCGATGGAGAGCTTGAAGGCTTGCGCGCAGGCGCCGTTTGAGACGGGCCTGATTAGATCGAGACTGAGGTCATGCAGAGAGTGTGAGGACTTTTAAAAGTCTAAATCTGATCCGGTACTTAAGTGAACAGTGAGAGGGAGATCATTTTAATAGCTATAGTCTTACCAAGTAAACTGAAGCGAAATTACATTTGTAATTTTTAATTTTATTTTATATACATATTTTAGTTCCAGAGCAACAGAGAATTGTAGTAGCAGGTCCTCAGGGTTTTGTTAATGGACACTTTAAACACTTAAGAACTCACTTGATTGTAAAAGGTACACAAGCAATCAGGGAAACAAATCCTTTAGCGCTGCATTTTTGGGAAAATAATTTAAACTTTCTGTCTTTGTAACACACACACGCACACACACACACACACAGACACACACACACAATAAATGTTAAAACCTTAAAATATGCTGGATATTTTCATTTTTCATATTTGGGTTTCTTCAAGTCTACAGCTACAGCCTGCAGCCTACAAACCCTCTGACACAGTAAGAACTGGTGCTAAATGCTTGTGCTGTTTGTCCACAAATTAAAAACACAAGTTATATTAGCAGCAAAGTTTTTGAAGGACAAAAAACCATAGTGTATCCAGAGTGGTAAGCAGGAATTTATATGAAGTTATTTTTGGATATTGATAAGTGATTGAGTTGTAATGCCCAGTTTTAAATCAACATGCTTCAACTAAACTGTCTGATATTCATTTTGAATTGAACAGGATGTTTACCTTTGTGATGGTATGTATCTGTCAGTGTGTGTGTCTTATAAGAAATAAGTAAATATTTATGCAACATAACCAATACATACTGAATGTTAACCAGGCTTATGAATACATCAGAACAGACATGTGCTGCAGGCTCTGTGTCTGAGAGTGTGCACAACATGTGTGTGCACATCATACGCTTGGCTTTGGATATAAAAAGCCACAAAAAAGGAGCATCTGGAGACCAGGTCTGGTACATCAGAGAGTCATTTCATATTTTTCTGAAAGATACAAAGCAAAGTTGAAAAAGACACTGACAGATTTAACACTTTTATTGTTCAGTTTGATGCATTTATTTGTTCAACTTTGCATATTTGGTCATGATGCATTGATTCAAATTTGTGACTGCAGTTATTCTACGAAGAACTAGTTAATGTGTTTCATTTCCATTTATTGAAAACATGTTCTGAAACTATATTTCTGCTCTGAAATATCTACTGCTCTGAGCTCAAACTGGGTGGTATATAAATAGTGAAACTATGCAGACAGAGGAAAGCTGTCTTGAGTCTTTGAAATGGTAAGAAGTGTTATGTTCCTGATTGAGCACTGATATTGAAATCTGATGGCCTTGTGTAACGTGTAACATAAAGGCTATCAGATAACACATGATTCAAATTATTATGCTTTTATATTAAAGATTAAACGTTTCTGTACACAGCAAAACATTTACCCAAAGCATCACATGGTCACATTTTAGGCCTTTAAGTGCCACTTTGATCCAGAGACATTTACCAAAGCAAAGGCAGGTTTAAGAAAAGAAAGAAAAAACATCTTGAATGACATTTTGGGTCTTCTCGGAATTAAACTGTTATTTCTTCACACACATCAACCTTCCAGAGTCCAGACTCTGTGATGCACACAGCCAACCAGACACGCATTCCTTTCAGGGGCACCAAAAAGGTTTCAACATGGCTACCTCAGGGAATTGATTCTAGCTATGACTGTGGAATTTAACCTTCAAAAATATGCTACACACACACACACACACACACACACACACACACTCTCTCTCTCTCGCTCACAACATACACAAACAGACCTTGAAGCATGTAGAAAAATCTGCAGTAGGTATTACACAAACAAGATATTAGTATGCAGCCCTCTCAGTTGAACATGACTGAGCTCAGCCAGCTTTAACAACTCACAAAAGTGATGGAGGCCTTCAACTGAGGTACAAAAAAGAAAAGCCTTCGTGGCGAGCTAATTGTGCCTATAAACTGTATATACTCGATAAAAGTTTGCAATATTACATATTTTCCAATTGTCAATAAAGACAAGAACAAAAGCATTTGTCCCTCTATGATACCGGTTTGGCTGTGGAACTAATCTGTGTAAAGCGTTCACAATTCAAGACTATTGAGATAAAATAAAGACTCAATAATAATTTTAAACATTTGGACACTGCAGTTTTTCTTTAGAAAATGTTAGTCAAACAAGGGTAAATACTTTGGGGACTATATTCAACTGCAGATTAACCTACGTTTGGTGCTCTATACTTGAGCACATTGGTGTATACTGGATTGACTTGGAAAAAGTACATTGCCTATGTTCATGTCAGCGCTGCATGTGGCTTATTAATGTTGTTCTATAAAGTTTGTACAACAATTCACAGGTATATGGAACAGAAGAAAAGACTATAGACTAACAGGACAACATATATTTTAAGATGTGCAATATGCTGCAGCAGCAAAATCACTCTAATTTCATTTGGCATACAGTGAATCTGCATGTTGAGGAATGTGTGACCAACAACTGAATCAATTACAAAAGCCAGAGAGAAAAAAACACATCCATTCAGCAACTCCTCATTGACTTCATGTGAGGACAGCCTGGAGATTATGTAAGAGTCAGATTAAGGAGCCCAGAGATGAATGTCATGGTACAGTTGTTGCTCATAAACAGGATTGTATATGACATCCTATAGAGACGTGTCAGAACATCTCCCCTTTGTATCCAATGATGATGATGATGTTGATGAAGATGATAATGCAGAGAAACTCTCATGTTGGCTGTGAGAAGCTCTGCCTCTTCTCTCAGTCTCTGGTCTCATCTGAAAGATTATTCAGCTGAAAGAAGCATAAGAAAGCTATCAATATAGTGGGAAGAGAGTAGGGACGATTAAGGTCAGGTTTTCTGTTGGCCCTCTTAAGCAGTGCTGACATTTCTCTCTTATTGGATAGGCAGGTCCTGCATCGCTGGCGGCCAATGTAATCATATCTTTAAAAAATATTTATAAATGAAATCTTTTTTAAGAATTTCAATTTAAAAAAGAAAATTTAAGAGGTTTTCTTTGTGGCTACATTTTTCAAGAATCATTTCATGCTGTTTGTCTAAATGTTTATGCTGCGTCTTCTACAACAGTTTGTCTATACTCAATATTTTGATTGGACAAGAGGCATTACACGAGTGTTGTTGTAGAGTACCACATCACTGGGACTTTTCACGAGATGTATCACTCTGCCACTGTAAATTTGCATCACAGCAGAAGATCATTGTCTTATTGATCAACCTGTTCTCGGAAAAAAACCAAGCAGACAGACAAACATAATATGAAGCGGGTCTGCTGAAATGTGTGGACAAACACAAAATAGCAAGAATGGAGGAAACTGTTGAAAATGCTGATTGTAGAACGGTTGTATAAAAACAATATTACACTCGAGGTCATGCTGTTGTGCAGAATAACAGCACACCTGAACCCTAGGGCGGAGATTCAGAACAACTTCATTCCCTCTCATTTACATCTACTCAATTATTTAGATTATTTATAGTGACAGTTAATAACCACACACACAACAGACCTCATCACTCCAGGTCCTGCCTCTGTTGTCTTGTCTACTGTATAAAGGCTCCAGCTTTAGTTTTGCTTCTGCTGATGTGCACATATTTCTTTACTTGTTACACTGTTATTGCTACTGTAAAGATCCATGGTTGATTTCCGTCATCCACGTGTGGAAAACACTGATTGGACATAGAAGTAAAGTGCAGGTTGAGTGCAGGTAGCAAGAAAAAATTAAAACCGCAAGCGGTGATGAAGGGCTCTCGCACCCCTATGCATGTCGGGGTGTGTCGCAACCGCGGGGAGCGCAGCAGCAGAGCGATGTGGCTGAGCAGTGTGCTGTGCAGATCAATTTGTGTAAAAGTCAAGTTCAAACAGGCAATGCTATGACGATCACAGAATATTTAAATTCAGAGCGGTATAGGCCGGCACTGTCATGATGCACAGCTGCAAAGAGTGCTGCTGCTGCAGTGTCGTCTTTAGGCGTTTTCACATATGCACTCCTGAAAATATGTAGAAAATTTCAGGAGGACTGCTCCTGATGTTCTACTGACCTGGCTGTTCACACATGCACTGCACAGCTGGAGACTACTCCTGTCAGACAGGAGGGGGGGCAGGGGGTCTCCTGAGGTTTGATATAAAATCCAGCAGAGTTTTTAATTTTTAATTTAAACATCCGTGATGTGTAACTTATAAAGTCTGGACTATAATAAAATCAAAATTCTGCCGGTCTGGTCTACTCCTGTGCCCCGGCATATGCCGTTCTGGTCCACTCATGTGCTGTGTGTGTCATATGCCGCATATCAGTGACATATGCCGCGGCACATGAGTGGACAAGAACGGCATATGCCACTCATATGACACATATGAGTGGCACATGCTGTTCTGGTCCACTGATGTGCTATGTCAGGCCTGCACATGCCACGGCATATGCCAGTCTGGTCTACTCATGTGCCGTAACATATGCCGGTCTGGGCCACTCATGTGCCTTGGCATATGCTGCATATGAGTGGAAAGGTAGTACTGTATGTCTAAGGTCATCAGGATGGTTCATACCAATTTGGAGGGAGATATGAGCAACTGTGTAGGAATGGCTTGTGCTAATTCAGCGTAACTTAATTAAGTTGAGATGTCATGTTCCTGCGTGTCGATAGCATTAGCATCACACCATGACAATAATCTATTCAGTCCTCAAGTAAATAGGATTAAAAATATCCCGAAGACAAGAGGAAAATGAATAATCACATAAAAACATGTGTAGAATGTATAAACTAATCTATTATATTATTACATTCAAACTCAACGGGCCGTCCGCTTCGAGGGCTACAGCCTCTGGACATGGGCCGCGCAAACTAACCTATAGGTCACCAGCGCCCCAACAAAGACTTTTTATGGTCTCACTATAAACTATAAACTAAGGCTCTAAAGGGCCTCTAAATAACTCCCTTAGTCAGTCAAAACTCAAATTTCTCAGACAGGTCCATCTTAGTTGTGTTGCAAAGACGGGCTAAGGTTTAAACTAGGCCTAATTTGGGACGGTGCAAACAACTTAAAGTCCATTCTGAAGTCAAGTCTTAACATGACTAGGTTACTTTTTAGGATCAGGCTGACCTTACACCAGTTGGTGCAACCTATAAGTGTGTAAAGTATGACACCTGGGTGCTAACTTGTTTTCCTTTAACTCTGTAAAACCTTGATCTTGACAGACATGGACATTAAGGCCAGACACAATCACACACTGACCTTCTTTACGCAGGAAACACTTCCAAAGGCAGAAGCAGAGAGACATGACCAGCAGGGCTGCCACTGTAGTGACTGAGATCAGGATGGTGAGAGCCGTCCCAACTACAAAAAATACACATTTTGTTACAATTAATTACACTGTGTAAATACTGATCTTGCAAAATAATATTTGAAGAAGAAGAATATTAATGTCATGAGGAGCAAAATATGGTAATATTCTGTATACTACAAAGCCTGTCTAATCTCAGCATCTTACTTTAGTATTCTTTGGGAAAATAAGACACAACTCTAATAAAGATTTCTGAGGTAGCAGATCTGCACAGACACTAACTCACTTTTTGTGTTCATAGATACAGCAATCGGTGACTCGAGCCCTTTGTGGTGCACCAAGCATTTGACTGACACGTCTTTCAGCAGGCCTGATTGGACTGTCAGCGTACTGATGACCAGAGTGGTCCCGTCCCCCTGTGGGAGCTGCGTGGTCACAGGGGGGCCCATGGTGCGGTTATCTCTCTCCACGTTCCACACGATCTCTGCTGGGGGGCGTGACACTGACGTGCAGTTAGCTTCAATCACACCTGGAGTGGTAGTCTTGTAGCTCACCTGAGGTTTGGGCAGCACTGGGTGGAAAAAAAGGTAGACTGGTATCAAAACTCAAGAGCAAACATGCTTAAAATGTGTTAAAATTGTATGTTAAATATCACAGGTTTACATATAAAAACTGTACTCTTGTGCTATGTGCTAGCTAGACGTTACTGTAGCACAAAACATGACACCTGGGAACAGTGAGGCCTTTGGATGAGCCCAGGTTTGTGAATTCCTGCTCACTTCAGAACCATAAATGAATCTCTGTCTGTTTTAAATCCTCAGCTCTCAGAGCTGAGTGAGGAATGTGATACATTGGAACTGAAAACATTTTTATTGGCAAGATCACGGATAGCCACAGATATTTTGCCCTCATAGTTTGAGCGTATTCTCAGAGTTCTGGGCGGTGAACCTCAGCAGCCATCAATGTGGATTGTTATCAGATTTTAGGGTGGGTAAAAACCACACGAAACATCTTGTAACAATCCAAACCAAATTGCCTCTGTGAACGAGCACAAAGCTGGTGTGAAATTTGGGCTCTTATTTAAAATTAAATTCTGAAGTTTATTTCAAACTTTCCTGCATCACTATAGCACATTTGTGCCACATTCGATCTGACTTTCATAATGTCTGAGAGCGTTAAATTAAGCTCCATCTTCACCAACTACTACCGTGAAAAAAACAACTGTATGTACGTATAATAGAACTTTAAAAAGGCACAAATAATCTAATGAAAAAAAAAAAACATTTACAAATGGGAGTATTGAATGCAATTTACTTTTGGTCTGAAATACAAATTTAAGAATTTGGTTTTCCACTGAACACTAACTTCGTCTTAAACATTTGGAAAATAACAGTTCATAACCATTTCACCTGGACTATATTTAGCAATAAATTACATTTAATTTCGTACTTTCTAGGTCTACTTCCTGTCAGTGGGGAGAAAATATTGTACTTTCTTCTCTGGACCTATTATTGAACAGCTTATGATCCTCTGCAGAATAACATCTTAAATCAAACCAACGATAAGATCATTCAAAACTGCTTTTTTTAACAGTACAGAATAGATATAAATTCAATTCAGCTAGACCTTGAAGTACTATAGCAGTGCAGAACTGCTAATATATACTCTAAATCGACCAGTAAAAATGTACCCGGTAAAATAATATCATAGTTGTCTCATGGGCCATTGCTATACTTTACAGTTTGTTGTTAATTTAAACTTTAAGTCAAACAGATACGCAGGAATTTTAGTTATGATGCTATTCTAATTCCCTCTCTCTTTAAGCTTTAGCCTTGGAGAGCAATGGAGTGAACCAATACAGGAAACCATGTTATGGTGCTAATAATGTTGTTTCATTATAGGCTTATGTGTGTTTAATCTATCACTGTTTGGGAACATGTGTGACAGAGGAAGGGGCCTCACAACACTAGAGCGAGATGTGGGTGGGAGGCTGCATTAAACATTAGAATGAATGCTAATCAAGCAGAAACACCTACTGTACTGTACAGTCTGATTTCAAACAAAAGCACATCTGTTTGTTGAGCTAACTGTGAGTGAAAGGGTACAGGAGAGAAGTGGGGAAGCCAAAGAAAGAGACGGAGACAAAGCACAGAGGGAATCAGTGTCTGTTGCAAACACTGACACAGTCATGTATCAGGACCTCACTCCCTGCCTCCATCATTCTTTCCAATAGTCCATTCTTCACATGGACACACTGTTCTGTGTTTGTTTGTAAAAAATGTAGCCAACAGCCTAGCCTGGCTGTATCATGAAAACATTAAACAGCTACAAATGGGAAGAAAAGATCAACATTCCTGCCTAAATCCCAGATGTACCTGAGTTTCCAACAGAGTCAAAGCTGTGTCTCAAGGCGCTCGCGCACACACACGCACACACACACATCTGAGTCCTTTCTTTTTCACACTAGATCCTGTCAACCCAGTTTATTCGTGTACCATAAGACTGATTCTTTTTTTAAACGTGTTTATCTATAAAAGACCATTTCTGCCAGACAGGATAGCACATAAGTAGAAAAAGAAACGATTGTAAGGGACAAATGAGTTTAAGCCATTTTACAGCTTGACCCTATATGAAGGTTCATGAGTAAAATATGCCAATTTGATGGATCGCCTTGAAATCATTTAAGACACATGGTGCATATATTCATGCTGCCCAGACCAAGACTCAATAACATAATTGATTCCTGGACAGTTCAAAGAACTACCATCAACTTCAAATTTCCAAAATACCCAAGGCTTACCCAGAGCTAACAAATTAAAACCCATCAACTCAAACTGATTAGCTTTTTTCCCCTTTATTGTTGGGAAGCTAACGTAGGGCCCCAGTTGTCTGAGTTAGCCAAATCAAGAGGTTATCTTGCTTAGTAGTTGTCTTCTTTTGTAAAATGCCCTTTGCTTTCAAAAGACAATGTGTCTGTTGAGCAGTTGCAGGTGGATATGTCCTGAAACACACTTGTACCACGGCCAAACACCAAAACAGAAACCACATGAATGTCGGAATCTTGATTTGGCTAAGTTTTTGTTTCACATTTTAGGATTGTTTTATGTATTTTATTACCTTTCAACTGCTAAATACAGCGGTTGAATGTTGTAAAGCCACGACAGTTTTATACACGAAAGCATATTTGGACGAGGACATTGAGCTTTGTGTAGAGCTCACTAGAAAAGGGATCACAACACAGCCGTGAACAAGAGGGATAGCAATCAATTACTGTACTACCATCTTTTTTTCTGTAATTCAGCATTATTGCATTGTTTATACATTGCATGATTTCCACTCTATTGTACATATTCTTGCTCGATCCAGGTGGAGTTTTTTTCCCCTTAGCCATTTTTTTCCTTTTAAAGGCCATGCATTTCTGTAAGGTAGTCATCAGCATTAGTAGCTAGCTTGAAAAGATTGTTTACCATAGATGGCGAGGCAAACTGTGGAGCTCTTCAGCCCGTTAGGATTTGAGCTGTACATGCAGGAGTAGCAGCCCTCGTCCTGGATGGAGACAGGTTGGATGATGAGCTGACTGTCGGACAGAGAGGCACTCAGCCAGACTCTCCCCTGGTACGGGGGCTCTATCATGGGGTCACTGCGCTTTGCAAAGGAGGCTACCTCCGCAGAGTCTCCTTGTGCAGGGGTGTGTCTCCACGTGACCTGCTGCACCTTTTCAGGCAAACCATATGAGCATGAGAGGGAGGCTTTCTTGCCGCTGACTGCTGTCTTGTTGCTATCGACGGTGATTTGTGCTGAGGCCACCATCCAGTGAAAGAGCAATGGAGAAAGGGGAGAAAATAACAGAGAGGGTGAAAAAACGGGCAATGCTATAATTCAGAAACATAATGCATGAAAACAGGAACCCGTCGCTGGAATCTGCAGCATCTGTTTCTGGTTAGAAGAATGAACCCTCCTTCTCCCTCAGCTCCACAGCGCTTTATTAACCTGACTGGTGGAGCCTCAAAGGGCTCATCAACTTTTGTTTATAGGTCATGGGTGGTTAAGGACATCTATATTCAAATATTTTCTCAGCAAATCCTCAAAGCAGATTTATAATCAGGTTGTTCAGAGAAGTAACTGTTGTTTTAGTGTGCTGTGGAATTTTAGTTTAGTTTAATTTCAGTGGATAGTTCACAGAGCAGGCATGCAAAATCAGTTACGTCGTGTTCAAGTCAAATACTTTTCATCATAATTATAAGCAGCAGAGTGAGAAAATACTGCTCAAAGCAGATGCCAAGAATTTCTGACACGGAAGATTTCTCCATTGTACTCAAAAGATCGAGTGGTGTTACACTTTGTGTGTGGGCAAAATGGCTGCAAGTGCAGAAATGTAATTAAATATTAACACTGATACGGAAGAAACAACTACATTAAAGCTAACTTTAAAGTTTTATTTTAAAGGTAAGTTAGTTTGTTTCAATCTACTCTCATCCAACAGTATCTTAATATCTGAGCTTCTCAGTTTGTTTCAACAGGTGATTTGTGTGTCTCCCTGTAACACCATTGACATTAGTCAACCTGGGTTCAAGAGGAAGGCTATCTCACCTCCTGC
This sequence comes from Tautogolabrus adspersus, assembly GCA_020745685.1. Taxonomy (NCBI): domain Eukaryota; kingdom Metazoa; phylum Chordata; class Actinopteri; order Labriformes; family Labridae; genus Tautogolabrus; species Tautogolabrus adspersus. The sequence continues at coordinate 10,716,612 of CM036548.1, read as the reverse complement.
ATGACTTCAAAAATTCACAATAACAGAGCCAATTCCTGGTCCATATTGTAGGCTAAGAAACTAATGTTTCATCTGGATTGATGCTGTAAGGGTTTAAGATATGTCAAACTGTATGTGTTTTGGCTCTAACCTTGTATTTCTAGCTCTCTCACAGGCCAGCATTTCATTACAGCTCTTGGCTTCGATTTGTGGCGCCTTACTCTGGACTATTGGCCACATGTAATGCAGCAGATCCAGGACCCATAGCTTTTTTTACATAAAGACACCAACTACATACCTACGATCTTTTTGTCTTTCTTAAAGTCAACAGTAAAGATGACAAAAATACTGGGTCACTGTCTGTATAAATTGGATATGTTTGTACATCACACTGCATGAAGTTGAACTTCGCTTTCTGCAAGGATCCCGCATGTGAACCCTCAGGGTTTTAAATAAATGGGTCTTTTTTAAGCTGTAACAAAATTGTGTTCTTGTCAATATTGAATTTACTTACAGGTAACAGTGAGGCAGGTTATTCCTTGCTTTTCACCAGAAGGATGCATGTCAAAGATGCAAGTATAGCAGCCCTCATCACGGAAGCCCACCCGGCGGATGGTGATAGCTGAGGTGTCTTTTGGCGAGGAGGCAAGCTCCACATGCTGCTGTCCACTCACGCTGTCTTTGAGGCCAGGTTGGTAGCTCAGCAGGGTCTGGTTCTGGACATCAAGCCACCGCACCTGCCTCAGTGACTCACCTCGATCCCTCACAACAGAGCAAGTCAGGGTGAAGGGCTTTTCCACAGGAGCTTCATAATGCTCTGGTGCTGTTACCCGACCTGAAATATACATTAATTTTGAAACGATTCATATTTATCAAATTCACAGTTTGAGTTTTTTTTCCCCATTTCTTCTTGGTACAGCATACTCACCGTGACTTCCTCCAGCCATCAGTAGGATTAAACACACCTGCAGACCTTTCCAAGAGGCCTGGAACATCATCTTCATCATTGCTCATTTAACTGGAAGGAGGAAGAGTACAACCGAGATGTGGATAAATGCCAAATGTTTTCAGTCAGTAAAATATAAACCCAAAGTCTCTTATTAATAATACAACAAGTAGTCCAACAAGATTTAATAAAGGATTTTGATATCATAATCTTATTTTTTCCTCTCTCTCCAAACCATTTGTACTTTGTTCACTCAATGCAATCTACCCCTCCTTAACTGGGATACTCATAGGGGAACAGCAATAGGCTTCCTTTTGCTTAAAGTGAATTGAAATTCATTTATCTTCCTTAAGTGCCAAAAAGTGGCTAAGTTATCAGTGGGTTTCAATGCGAGCTTTAAACATGTAGATTTAAACATGCCTTTTTAACATGTATAAGGTTTCACTCTTTCACATCATTATCTAGGGGGATTTTAAGTCAAATACAACTATTTGCAATAAACTTAATGGAATAATAGGTCCACAAGCACATTATAGCCGATGAGAACGTTATGCTATAAGAGCTGCAACAACTTTTGTTAAAATGAAAAAAAAATCTGTTGATCATCAAGAAAACAGAGGAGAACTTACATTTTAGACAGTTCATTATCAATTGAATGATAGTCATGTCACTTACCTCCACTCGTCCTTTTGCAAAAAGATAAAAGTCAAAAGTTGAAGATGATCTACCTCTGCAACATCTCGCCCATCCAACAATCTTATGAAACATCACTCCAGAGGGAGCGAGAAACTATTTTGTAGTCATCCCAGTGTTTTCTGTTGAGCGCACCACCACCACAATGAACACCAGCCGGTAACAAGCTCTAAACTTCAATATGAGCTGCGACTGAGATCTCAGTACAGGCAGGCAGAGACAACTCTTTGTTTAGGACCAACAGCGCTCTCTAGCGTCGAGTGGCGTGTAATTTCTTGAGACGAGAATTTTCATTGGAAGTATTTTAAGTTTAATTATTTGGAAAGCTAAAGGTTTATAATGTTGTGTTTTGTAAAGGACTACATTTCTCCATGGTCTATAAAGGCAAGGACATAATTTACAGAGTTTGTGTTGTTTTTGATTTTGGGGATAAATAGAAGCAGTTTAAACAGGTGACTGCCGTTTTGTCGCCGTCCTCAATATTAAAGACAATTTAATCAATCGTAAAATTGTTTGAATCAAACGCCTAAAACATTATACAACAAAATCAAATTTATGTTGGTTGATTTTCAGTCTTTTTTTTATTTATATATTTTTTATGACGTCACTGGTTTGAGACGGAAGTGTAATTGTCGGGCTCATTCTGATGACGAATCTACAGGGACTACGATTGAAACTTGACAGCTGAAAGCAAATCCTTCTAAAAAATGGGCGCAGAACAAACGTATCAAACATTTAAACCTTATTAAGCCTGGATTCTTTTTTATATTAATATGAATTAAAGCGGCATTCAACCCTGCTACGCCAGTTTTTCACGGACTAAAAGCTGGTAAACAGACATTATCATGTCGTTTCTGGTGGACTCAGTCATCATGTTCACCTCACAGGTAATGGTTAGTTAGTAAAGCTTTGTTTCGTGTCACACTTTCAGAAAAAAATAATATCCAGCGCATGCTAAGAGCTTACGTTTTGTGCATTTTTACAATTAGTTTTGGGGCTATATTGAACAACAACGTTATGGTTCTTGTGCGTTTTTTTTATAAAGTTTTATCGTAAACTTTAGTTTAAAATGATCTTCTGTTTAAGCGGAAAGGGCTTAAGACGTATGCAAAAGAATCAACATGTGGCTGTGAATTTTACAGTTTAATACATCTTTCTTTCGACTGTTTCAAAACTCTTTACATATCTAGCAATGTTCTGTGTGTGCATCTATCTTACCTATATTTATATGATATAAAAAGCTTTGCTACGATAATTTGAAGGGTAATCTTCTTGCATTTGTCCTCATTTCTTGCAAAACTATCAAGAGAAAACAACACCTGTTACGCATATTGAGTCATTTCCTAAATGTTCCATACGTTAAATAATAGCCATCGTTACATATCCTTTGAATTGGTAGACTGCGTTATGGCTGAAACCTTCATTTTTAGAATCAGGGTGCTGTATGTAGACTTTTAGATGTGAGATTAACAGACAGAGCTGTGCGTTGGAAAAAGACCAGAAAATGTCTCACCATGTCATTACCTTTTCTCTCCTTCCTCTTGAAATTCAATCTAACATAGGTGCTGTTCTTTGGTTTCGGCTGGTTGTTCTTTATGCGGCAGCTGTTTAAAGATTATGAGGTACAGTGTTCTTTACAAATAACCATTAGGAAATGTGTTGACTGCTGGCTCAGGTGTCTTAATGTTTCCATTAAGCTAATAGAACTATAGGTCTACTACTTCATCAAACACTGAAAGTCCTTTGTGCAAAACCTCTTAAATATCTTTGTGTTTGTTTACAGGTGCAACAATATGTCGTCCAGGTGGTTTTCTCTATCACGTTCGCGTTTTCATGTACCATGTTTGAGCTCATCATCTTTGAGATCCTTGGTGCCTTAAGTAGTAGGTGTGTATATTTTATGTTGAAATTAAAACTGTGTTTTTCTGTATATTTCTGCTTATTGCTTATTGCTTGATGTCTTTACTGCAGTTCTAGGTATTTCCACTGGAAGCTGAATCTATATGTGATACTGCTGGTTCTAATCTTTGTCGTGCCTTTCTACATTGGTTACTTCGTTGTCAGCAACATACGCCTGCGTGAGTAAAACTGACACAGCTTATGATTTTAAAATGAATGAAGTAACCGAAAGTAAATGGTTCTATTATAAAACACATGTTTACACATGAAATAACTGAAAGCTGTTTGCTTGTGTCTGTGTAGTGCAGAGACAGAGGCTTCTATTCTCTTGTATGGTTTGGTTTACATTCATGTATTTCTTCTGGAAGTTGGGAGACCCATTCCCCATCCTGAGTCCAAAACATGGTGAGTGTGCACACATCTCTGGACGGCATTAGGGCCTAGTTTATTACTGTGGATGCCTTTATTCCTCGTAATTTAAAGCAACAAGTTTTGACTGTAAGTAAATCAAAAATTGACCCTGTTGTCTCTGGTTTAGGCATTCTCTCCATTGAGCAGCTAATCAGTCGTGTTGGTGTTATCGGAGTCACTCTCATGGCCCTGTTGTCTGGCTTTGGTGCAGTCAACTGTCCCTACACGTACATGTCTTATTTCCTCAGGTAAGCTCAGCAGAAGTTTTTCTTAGCAACTTAAATTGGAATCTCACTTGTGTGAGACATGCTGCTTTGATACCTTCTACTTTTTTATTTGTACAGAAATGTAACAGACAGCGACATCCTTGCTCTGGAGAGGCGGCTGCTTCAGACTATGGACATCATCGTCAGCAAAAAGAAACGGTAAGCAGAAATGAAAAATCCAATAAATCCAATGAATACAACAAATGATTGAGGGACTACATGTTGTTGTGTGTGTAGAATTGCAATGACACGGAGGCAGATGTACCAGCGTGGAGAGGACCAGAACAAGCAGACAGGATTCTGGGGCATGATCAAGAGTGTTACCTCCACACAAACAGGCAGCGAAAGTATCCTTGAATAAAACGATAGCCTAAAAATGCTGAGTAGTTTTTATATAACCACGCGGTAATGTCTAGACTACAGTTATGAAGTTAGATGTCAGCCTTAACTTCTTCCCTTCAGACCTCTCCCTGATCCAGCAGGAGGTTGATGCACTCGAGGAGCTGAGTCGACAACTCTTTCTGGAAACTGTGGACCTACAAGCTACCAAGGTAACGTATGTGTCTGCATTTATACACACAGGCCAAACATGCTGTGCGCCAGTTATTGTCTGCTAAATGTAGGAAACAACATCTGATTTCTCAGTTTCACAATATCAGCTTAAAAGGCCATGTTGTGTTTAACTGCTGTCTGCTGCCCTCCAGTGGCCAAATGAAATCTGGTATTAAAAGTCTAAGTTTACTTTATGTATTGTGTGGCTGATCTGTGATGCACAGTTGAAAGCTCCATCTGTTTTAAGACTCCTGAAAAGGCTCAGATTAAGTTTTAAATTTTATGGATTGTGCAGTTTCTTTGAAGACCAAGAACCAACAGTGTTTGTTATGGAGAATCAGTTAACAAAGGCTAATAAACCCCCCCCCCCCCCCCCCCCCCCCAAAAAAAAAAAGAAAAGAAAAAGGAAACTCGTAGTTGCTGACTGTTATCACTTTTGAGTTTTATCACACGTTTACCTGGCTGCAGATAGATACACATGCTTGTTTGTGTTTCCCTCCAGTTGCTACTTTTCTCTGTTTGTGATCTTAGTTTGTCTCTCTCCCCCTCAGTTTATGATTACAGTACGCAACTTGTGCTGTGGGAGGCCGCAGCCAGTCAAAGATTATTGAGACAGTTAAAAGCAAACTGCATGAGGCTGGGAAAAAAGAAAGATATCTGACATTTACATACTTGTGTCCTTTCTCCCTGACAGGGTTGAGTGATCTATACCAGTTTCCTGTAGATCTTTAAACCTATTTTTAAAGTTATTGTGGTGAAAGTGTGAGCAATCAATACGTGTTATAACATCCACAACACACAAAGCAAGTTGAATGTCTTATTGGAGTAAGGTTTCTATGAACCTTTTGAATTCAAGTCTTCTAGCTTTGTTTTTGTCTCCTTCAGTATCAGGACAGGTCGTTTAGAGAAGGTTAAAGTGAGACTGTAATGTTGGAAATAGTATCTAGAAGACAAAGCTAAGAATTAGCCTTACAGCAAAAGTGCTACAAAACCAAATATACAGTATCAGTTACTCAGTAGAACTGCAGACTTAACATGCTGTCATACCAGTTATCTGTTCACTTTCACGTTGTAAAAATGTATTTAATTCAGAGTCAACAGCAGTGAAATGATTAATGCTTCCTCATCAACACCAAACCTACCTAAACTTTGTGGCAAACCTCAAAATGAAACAGCTGAAAATCAAATATCTGCAATATGAAACAAATTCTTTTAATCAGACAGAAAATGCCCTTCTGCCTGGTCTAGTGCAGAAAGGTTCTAAAGAAAGAAAATAAATGCAGTTTTTTGTTTACTTTGGTTTCATCCTGTCTTGTAAACACAAAGTTCACAGGTCAGATTCTAAAGTCCTTTGCATCTACCATCCTTTATATCAACTGTTGTCACTGAAATCACACTGATTACGTTTTTTTTACTGCCACCATGCCACTTCAACAAGGTGCCATTACAGATACGTACATCTATCTTCACACACTACGCCCATTTCAATGATCCCCTTTTGCCCGTGTGTGATAAATCATTTGCTGAGTCTTAATCATCACCTTTCTCTTTCTTTAGGAGCGAATTGAGTACTCAAAGACATTCCAGGGAAAATACTTCAACTTCCTAGGCTACTTCTTCTCTATCTACTGTGTTTGGAAAATCTTCATGGTGAGAACATTCACATTTATGCCCTAGTTTGGTGGCTTTCCCTCCCACTCTCCCAGTTACATAATCAGATGTTGTTAAAAAGAAGTTTGATCTTCATAACCCTTCTTGTGTCTATCACAGGCCACTATAAACATTGTGTTTGATCGAGTTGGAAAGACAGATCCGGTGACGAGGGGGATTGAAATTACAGTGAACTATTTGGGCATCCAGTTTGATGTAAGGCACGCACACGCACACGCATGCCCACGCGCACGCACACACACACACACACAAACACACACACACACACACACACACACACACACATGCACACGCACATGCACACACCTGCAGAAAAAAAGTCACATGTCACACTGCGTGGCCTCCTGTAAAGATAATTATCTGCACCATTATCATCTCTCTGTGCTGCTTTCTCTGCAGTGAACCTGATAATGATCACTTTAAATCTCTTCTCATTTAGACAATTATATGAGTGAGTTTTCACAGCTCACACTCAGAGCTTGGCGTTGCGTTTGAATTTAAATGACTAAATGAGGAATTGTAGATTGAATGTAGATCTCCTTTCTTTGAGTGTCTTGTTTTAAACTGCCTTGTATTTCATCTTCTTGTGTTCTTTATCTCACCATCTCAGGTTAAGTTTTGGTCCCAACACATCTCTTTCATCTTGGTGGGAATAATAATCGTTACATCCATTCGTGGCTTACTCATCACCCTCACTAAGGTAAAGCTATGACATAACACATCCTTAAACGGCTTAAGACATGCAGGTTAATACATTCATGGCATGTTGGTTTAACCAGATTTAATGTTTTTGTTTTTTTAAATGTAGTTCTTCTATGCAATATCAAGCAGCAAGTCGTCCAATGTCATTGTGCTTGTCCTGGCTCAGATCATGGTAAGTGTGTGATGCTTTATCAGACACAGAGCATAGCCTACTAAAGACAGATTGACCCGAACTCTTCTTCTCTGTATTTCAGGGGATGTATTTTGTATCGTCTGTGTTGCTGATGCGTATGAGCATGCCGCTGGAGTATCGCTCCATCGTGACAGAGGTTCTGGGAGAGCTGCAGTTTAACTTCTACCACCGATGGTTTGACGTCATTTTCCTGGTCAGCGCCCTGTCCAGCATCCTCTTTCTTTATCTCGCCCACAAGCAGGCACCCGAGAAACACATGGTGCTCTGATCCCAAAACGTCTCTCCCCACCTGGATGAGACTGCTGACTCCTGGAGGGGCTTTAAATCTGGTATTTTGCTGTATCCAGAAATAACTTCTTTTTTAAGTGTTGGACATGATTATCTGGACTGCCTGTTCCTGAATCAGGAACAGCTGATTGTTAGATTTAGGGAGAGGGGAAATATTGGAGCAAATGAATGACCTTCAAAGGCAAGCTCCTTGAATAAAAATGTACAGAAAAAAAACAGGATCACAAATATGATGTACCAACAAATGGCAAAAAAAAATGTGTTCGTTGTCCTCTTAAAATGTTTTGCCTTTGTGGCCTAAAAGACTTTTTACTTTCTCAGTCTTAACACACTGGAGCTGAACTGTTCACAGCACTCTCCCACTTCTGTTCTGCGAAGGTTTAAATCGACTATATGAAGGAAAGCTCAAGACATGATGATCTTCATCCTGAAGACTGTGTTTCAACAAAATGAGTCGTGTAATTGGAAACAAATACACAAAGTACGCTGAATTCAGATAGAACGTGTTTATTTGTGTTCATTGAGGTTGTTATTCATTTCAGAAATGAGAACAAAACATTTCAAATTTATAGAAAATTAAATAAAGGCAGCAAATCTTGCATAGTGAAATACATAGTCAAATACATTGAAGACATTCCAGTAGTATTTACTGGCAGCATGTTAATTCAGCTTCTGCAGGATGTCGTGTATCACAGTAAAGATGGCGATCTCAGGTTTGGGAAAGACTTTTCTCCGACTATTGCACAGGTAACTAGATCAACTGTTTGCATCCAGGAAAGACAATCATTCAGGATCATGCTTTGTTTTGATCTCTTTTATACATGCAATTACTCCACTATGATTGAGGTATTGACACTGAGCTTTACTTGGCTGCGTGGAGAGCTGATTGTTAAAAAACAACAACAATGGATCAACATTAAGAATGACAAAGGCGAAACCAGGGATTGGGGTCATTCAGTGACTTCTTAGAATCTTTCATCCACACTATCCAAACTGGCTTGTGATGAAGATGATGATGTAGATGAGGTCTAGAAAAGAGGAAAAAATAAATCCAAATATTTTGGACATTTAGCATTGTTTCATGTCAGCTATTAGGTGAAAACAGGGAATGACAAAAGTACAAAGACTACTGCCAATAGTTATAAGTTAAAGCCATCCTTGTGGCCCTGAGACACAGCTTCTGCACACGATGCTAAAGGTTGATTAAATATCAACATGCAAGCCTGCTGATGTATACAGTATCAGGTAAGATGTTTTCAACAGTGATAATCTTCATTTATTGCATTGTGGTAATATAGTAATGCTTTGGTAACTGGGAATGTCTTTAGTTTTTCAGATATTTTGTCATGAACAAAAGTGCAGAACTGAATGTCATTTTCCGGCATCTACTTCGCTACAAGACATTCTACCACAAAATAAGCATGGACCTCCTGGTGACAAAAAAATAATAATCTGAATTGACTGTTTCTGGAAAAAAAATTGGCAAACAATCCAACACAAATTATTGAAGAGTATTTACTATTATCCATTGTGACTTTTTTAAAGTGGTCTCTGTCTACTCAGCTCAGTTTCTCTTCTGCTACATGGGATGACCGTCAGCACTGGGAAGTACCAGATAACATATTTTCTAAATATGCCCAAGCATTGTTTTCTGCATCATAAATAATATAAAAAGAGTTTTAATAGACAACCTATCAGGTAACATATACACAGATTGAGATATGTCTTTCACAGGCCCACATCAGCGTTATATTATCTAAACGATATATCAGTCAGTTGGGAAATCAGCAGTCAAACTAACATCCCTAGAGCCACACAGCCAGTTACTGTGTTTCCTCTGATTTAAGATAAAATAATCACCACTCACCCTCTCTCTGGCTACTTCAGTGGGGGTTTCAGGTCTGGCCTCTTCCTCATGTCTCTCCTCTTTGCTGACCTCTGGGGTGTCTGCTTTGTGGACCTGAGCGTAAGACGTTTCCCCGAGCAGCAGGCGAGAGATGGTCACTCCTTTAGCTTTGAGTTGGTCGTAGACGCTCTTTTTGGCAACCAACATCTCCAGGGAGTTTCCACTGCTGCGGATCATTTGCACCACCTCATCGTGGTTGCTCTGCTCCACATTTACTCCGTCCACCTCCACTACAATGTCATCATCCTCCAAACCAGCCCTGTCTGCAGCTCCACCTTGCACCACCTTACACAAAAACATAGTGCGTCTTAAAACTTTGATTCATAAGGCGGTTCTTTTAATACTGCAAATTCTTAGTAATGCTTACGTCCTTGATGTACTGTCCACACACGCCCTGAATGCCGTTTAGGTGAAAGCCATAGCCAGCAGCGGTCTTCTCCATCTTACACAGTTTAGGCTTGAGCTCCTCCCTCCTGTCCTGAACAGATATGGATGGTTGGACTGGAGCAGGTGACTTGATGGCCTCTGTGTAACTAGGTGGCAAGTTGGAATCGTGCAAATCCTCCAAGAAAAGCATTGGATTTGCTTTCCCCTGTGAGAAACATCAGAATGACAAAATATAGCTTGTCTGCTGTCTATATCAAGGTTTGATGATGGCTCACTGACTTACCAGTTTGTACATTTGGTCTGTTTCTTTGTCCACCACCAGCAGGCAGCATGTATTGCCACTCTGTCTGATCTTGTTCACCGCCTGCTCATGGCTGCAGGTTTCCACTTCCTTGCAGTCAACAGCCACAAGTCTGTCCATTTCCTTCAGTCCTGCTGCTGATGCTGGGCTGTGTCTTTCTATGTCCTTGATGAAGTGCCCTGCATCAAGTAAATAAGCACATTTAGAAAATAAAGCCTAACCTGAAGCCATTAAAATGCTAGTGATGTAATATTGATAATGTTCTTGCCGGCTTGGTTGGGCTCTTTCCTGAGCAGGAAGCCATAGGCATCAGATCCTTTGGTTATGTCAATCTTGCGTGGCTTGTGAGGGAGATATCGGGTTGTGGCTAACCACGCTCCCATCTTCATGTGCTTGTTCTGGTAGTACTTGTCTGCTTCTTCGTCAACCAGCAGGAACATGATGCAGTTGCCAGCAAGCTTGATCATGTCCACGACTTGTTCGTGTGTCAAGCTTTCGACATTTTCTCCGTTGACCTCCAGCAGGCGGTCATTGACTCTGACACCGGCCTTGTAAGCCATGCTTCCTGGGGTCACCTCTGTCATAAACAAACCCTTCTCACCTAGAAAGGATTTAATGAAAGATATGTAATTATTATAAGAGATGTTTTGGCTGAGAGTAGACAGACATTTCTCTTCAGACTGATTAAAATAGTAGTACCATAAAAAGGACACGCTTTAAAAAACAATAACAGTCATAATAATTCTATTAATAATAATAATGATGATAATAATAATATAATTTTGTGTAGCCATTGCAAAACCCTCTGGTTGGTCTTTTGTCTTCTTACAATGTGATTCTTGACATTGACTTTCATTTTTTCAGTGACAGACTCTGCCCTTTATAAAAAAAATATTTATTCCAAATACATTAAATAGGGTTGCACGGTGCAATGGTTAGCGCTGTAGCCTCATAGCAAGAAGGTTCCTGGTTTGAATTCTTTGTCATACAGGGCCTGTCTGTGTACAGTCTGCATGCGCGGGTTCCCTCCGGCTACTCTGGTTTCCTCCCAGGGTCCAAAGACATGCTCGTTAGGTTAATCTGTGACTCTAAATTGCCATAGGCGTGAACGGAATTTTTGTCTGTCTCTGTGTGTCAGCCCTGTGATTGGCAGGCGACCAGTCCAGCGTGTATCCTGACTCTCGCTCAATGATAGCTGGTGTCGCGGTATAGATAATTGATGGATAAATAAAATATCTAAAGCCTGAAACAGGATTGCTACTTATCTTGTCAGAAATATTGTAAAAAGCCATTTGTTGGATGCAGAGGAAGATACACCGAGTGAACACTTGTCAAGGAAAGTTCAATCTCAGAACCCATCAGCTATTGTCTGAAGATATATGGATAACTGATAACAGTTATCAAGACCAACACTAACACAGTTGATGCTGGTCATGGATAGATGTCAAACTAGAAACATGGGAAGTGGATGGAGTTTAGCGATAACAGATTTCTGGTCTAAGACCAAGCGGCAACCTCCTGTGTTGAAAAATGAAGCCAGTGCGATAGTGCAGAATCATGTAGTTGGTGGAGTGTCCACTTGAGGCTAGCTGCAGAAGCATCGGACGTTACATACACACCACAGCCTGTTCTTACAGCAGAAGTAAACATGTTTACAGCCTGGTCCAAAAAAGGAAATTGGACTGATTCGCTCATGTCTCGATCGGCAAACATTGTACGGGGAGTTAATTTTTTGAAAATTCATCAGTTTTGACAGGTGGGTGCGATGTAACGGTTTATTAAGAGGCTTAAAACCGCCTCAGCTCCAGCTCTCACCCTGTCGTTAGGTTGACTTAAAGTCAGGGTGAGACAGCATTTCCAGCATGGCGACCGCCATCGATGGGACTCCAAAGCACCCAACAGTAACAGATGGGTGCCTTCACTAACCTTCATCCTCAGATGTCTATTGCCAAGACTTGCTTTCACTCATCATTTTTTATAGTCTGATGAGCTTATTGAGACATGACAATTGAGAGGGACTTAAGGGACAACATCTTTGACCAGATTGTTAGATACTCTTAAATGCAGAGGTCTGATTGTAGGGATAAATGGAAATTGTTGTAAGATGTTAGATTTGCTGTTTGGTGGCATTTTGGCAGATACGTTCCACCTTTTTTGCTTGCCACATGGACTGTTGTCCTGATAACAGCAATTCAGCAATTATACCCTTATAATATGAAGTAAAGATGATGAAAGAGGCTTGAAGCCATGGGCGAATTTTTGTGTTGTTAACCAACCAACAGTGAATTGAATCCAAACGTTGTCATGTTAAAAAGGCAGCACCTCTAAATTCTGTTCAAATACATGTTTTTTACTGTCCGTGTCTTAAGTAATAAATGCGTGTTATATAACTAGTAAAGTTATCTCAAATGATCCATCAGCTCAGCAGTTGTAAATTTAAGTAATCAAAGAGTAACTTAAGACGTGGCTGTAAAGCAGTGTTTCACTACTCTCCCCGGTTAAAGGTTTGAAGTCTATCCCACCTTGTGTGTGGTGTGTTCAGGTGTAATCAGAAGTGCTTTCATTGCACCTGTAAACACACCCAATACTGATGACATGAGGTCGTACACCTGTGCTTCTACAGTACAGTAAGGTTATAAATTAAACCTCTAAACATCAACAAAACTAGACGTAAAGAACAGAATGTCAGCTCACTTTTTACTGAGCGGAGAGAAAATCCGAAGCTAGCTGAGCTGGACTTAAACAAGTAGCAGAGTTTGGGTTTTTCAGCTTGCTTGGAGACACCGTTGGCAACTGGTGTGCCCTGAGGTTCCGAAAGGTTCACTCCATTTGCTTTGGCTTTCTTGTAAGAGGCTTCATCCAGGATGTGAAACGCCACTGTTGCTCCACTGTTTCTCACCATGTCCACCACCTGTCCCCGGGGGAACAGATACATAGCAGAATGGTAAAAAAACCCGAAAAAGATTCCTGTCAGTGTCAGAATATTTTCATTAATATAGAGCCCTGAAATATTGGAAACTGACTAAATGTCAAAACAATATTATCAGCCAGCTTAGACAGATGATGTAGCTGTCTAAGCTGGCTGTAGCTGATGAAAGCCCTTGACTTGAGTTTCTGTCCATCTGTTCTGGACAGAGAACAAGTTAACAAAGCTAGCTAGTGTTACTTAGAAGATAAAGGACACCATGCCTCCAAATTCACTGCATTACTGTTTCCAAGGGCATGTAGTCCTTATCAAGTAGATGTTTTATAAATATGTATTAATTTATGCCCTCTTCATTTTAAATGTTTGCTCATTATGCCAACTAAAAAGGTCTAAATTAGTGGCAGAAAGCTAACAGTTTTGCTTGCCAAAATCCATACTTCCATCTAATTATGACAGAAGCAGAAAGAATATGAGGGAGTAAGAAAAAGTTAGATTGGAAATTGTTATGAATATATATAGGAATGATTTTATGTTTGCTAAGACCTGAGAATGCTTTATTTTAATTAAATTAAATGAACCTGATTATTGGTGGCAAAGGACAAATAAAAAAGCTTTTTGCATTTTTACCACACGATTTGTAATCCATTATATTGCTTGTTATTTTCCAATTATAATTTATTCATGCTTTTACTTGTATTTTTGACTTGTCTAATAACCTTTTGATATATGTCGTCATTGTCTGGCCTCCATATCAGTCTTATTGAATATGTGCACTGAGGTAAATCCAAGTCAATTTACCTCTGAATGGGACAGTCCATCCACATGTGTCCCCCCGACCCTCAAGATACGGTCTCCATCTTTCATGCCAGCCAGTTCAGCTGGACCTCCCATTTCCAGGCAGCGTATGAGGTGACCCTCCTCCCCATGCTCCACTCTCAGGTAGAAGCCAAATGTTTGACCTGGCCTCTTCGTTAGAGAAATCACCCTGGGCTTGTATCCGGCCATGTCCTAACATGAACAAATAGGTAAGGTTGTTTGTTTTAAATCAAGAAAGATGCATAGAAAAAACTTTGTACATAAATGATGTTGACAATTGTCCTCTCTCTCCCCCCTACCTTCCTCCTGTTACTACTCTCACCCCATAAACATTTAATAGCAGATTACCCAGGACCTTAAGAGACCATAAAAGTGCTGATAGGTTCAGATGAAAAGTTAATCTTTCATACCAGAGCTCTGGAATCAGTTAATGGTTACTGAGGCACAGCTGACTAAGATGAAGACGTTCCCTTAAATGACAGCATGGACTTTAAATGGAACGTCTCTCACTGTAATCCTCTTATTACACTGGTATTTCCATACATTGGGATATGGTTTGGAAACATTTGTTCCTGTTGAATTTCTGGTGCTGGTTTACAACAGCCTTGAACCTCCATGTGATGTACACTGACACTCCTTTTTTTTTTCTTTTTTTTTACGAGAGGATGTTGTGCCATTTTGTTCTTAATGATTGATTTGTTTTCCTCTTTACTTCTTTTAAAGTTGTTTTTTCTATACCAAAAACTCCCTGTGACACATTTATAGTCATCTCTTTATGTACCTCCTAAATCTGGACTTCAACTTATTGATTCTTACTTTGTGTGCAATATTCAAACCAGTAACACTTTTTATGAGTTTTATGAGTTTATCCCCCAAACTTAGCCTCATATAGCTGAATTTGTATGAACTTCAGAAACTCTTCTTGAACTTAGCGCAGATTTTATGAGTTTAAACATGACTTGACAGCAAAATGCAGTTTGTAAACATGTACAGTATAAGAGGGCAATTATAGGGGTATTACAATAAAGTTACATAATAACAAACATTATAACAAAAAGCCACCTCAAGTTAACTGTTTCCCCCCCATTAAAGTAAACACAAAAGCACGATGACTCACTCGAAACAATTGAAATCATTGTCTGTGTTCAGAAAGTAGAATACTTTCTTTAGTTCTACATGTTAAAGGTTCCAAACATTTTTGACTTGTGTCAACCCTTAAAACCAAACATATGTGATGGACAACCTTACCACTATAAGTGATCAGTTAGACAAAAACACAGGGGTTTTTTTGCTAACAAAGGCAATATTGTACATTCACTTTTGAGAAAATTAGCAAACTTGAGAAAAAAATAGAATTTATAAAAAAAATACGTATCTATTATCTTTTCTAGATTCTAAACCATCACAACATTTAACTCTAACTTGTGATGTATCTGAAATTGTCCTTTGCATATATTTTGCTATATATTTAAATAGTCATCTGATATTGGATCAAAAATCCATAGTTTAAAAAAAAAGAAGGTATACAAAGAATAATACAGTGTTTTGAAATCAAACTCACCAGCTCTTCACTGCTCAGTGTCCCAGACCAAAGGAGGAGCTCACCTGTCACAGCCGAGCTGTTATCTATCGTATCTTCAACCTGCTCTCCTCCTCCTCCTGCCCCCCTCTTTCTCTCTGTGTAGGGACTTTGACAGGCCAAAGGTGAGCTTAAAGGCTGAGTTATTTAACTCGTGTCTCGTGTCAGGAATGTCTCAGGGGGCCATGGCTCTGTGCTGCCTGTCCTCAGAGGGAGGGGACGAAGAAACCATGAAGCAGTCATCTGCTTGGAGGTCAAAGGTGCAAGAGGCAAGTATCAGGAAATGTCAGGAAATATTATAGTAGGTACCTTACAGTACGCACTGCATCAGAAGAAACGGTTCAAGTAAATACTCATTTGCATAAATCCATCTGATATGAATGTGACTGGACTTTATTGGTTTAAAAAAACATTATGATTATATTGCCCACTGTGAAGCACTTTGTTACCTACGAAAAGTGATATATAAATAAAGTATTAATAAAATGATTATGAAAGTAAAACCTCCTGCATAGTCTGACAGTTTAGGCTTTAGATAAAAAGAATAACAACCTTCACATGAGGCCACATTTTTTGTTTCTGCTCCCAATTTCTGAACAGCTTAACTAATGAAAAAACGACTTATGTTTTAAATTAAATTTGGAAATATGACATTACAAGAGATGTCTTTAAAAATTACTTTTTACATATTTGTTTACTTAACATTCCTCAGAATCTTTCCTTGTTTTAAGTTGTATTGTAAGAACCTCTTGAGCCATTTTGTAGAGACGAACCAACAGTGACACAAAAAAAGTAATGCTCACAGATTTGACTGAAAATTGGGCACCAGGCCCATTTCACCTTGTACAACTTCCATCGGCATTAAAGTTGGTCAAAACTTGCTGATAAGCATTCATAAACACTATACAAGTTCATTTAGTTTGTTTAAATACTCTTTTACCTAAGCAGCTCTAAGAGTAGTACTTTTATGTCATCACAGGTTAAAGTTTTACCACAGTGTCTTTTGCTCTTAAAAAAATATCTATTTGGAAAATCTACTTGAGAAAGCTCTTGAAGTTTGGAAATAAAGAGCTATTTCTCGAATAACATGTATTAGCTTCGCAAAGTTCTGTATAATCTGGGGTGTGGTCTACTTTTGAAGGTTTATAGTTGCTATGGTTACTAACTATGGGAGAGTCCTCTGGCTATAAAAGGCTCATTATGACAGATCTGTCCTTGGGACGGGACAAAGGTGGAAAAACAAAACAAAACACCAAGCGAAACAAACATAAACCTGTTCCAAACAAATTAAGTTCTGTGTTGAAAGATGTCTACAGAAACAAGGTTCCCACATTATCTTTTCTAACAGCCTCCCAGGACTGTTATTTTCCAGTTAGGGTAAACCAGTTACTGTGGTATGCATTGATAACAACACTGTATGATCCACTCATCGGCAGGTCAATTTCCTGCTCTCTTTACAAATATATTTTTAGAGTATGCATACAGAGCCAAAACAATTCTGTAACTTCACTGGACAGAAGAGACATAACCAAACACCAATGTAAAACCAAAGCCATGACAATCAGTTGCAGTGAGACTCGGCTGCTTTTCTAAACATGTTGCTGCCATCTACTGTTGTCATGGACTTTTTTCACTTTATTTGTTCTTCAAAATTACATTGTGGGAGAAATGCATTACTATGTTTGTAATTTATTTAGTTTTTAAGCACATCTAATATTAACATTTTAGTTTGTGTGGGATGATGTGACATACAGGTAGCTTATGTAATGCTAAGTTTTTTAATCAAATACTTTAAAACTACACTTTAAACCAACTTTTAGGTTTAAAAACATGGTTTTAATTGAATTTTGGTTTCTCATAAAATGTATTTTGTGATTATTTAAGACCTAACAAACAATGCCCTAATCATTAAGGCTCTCGCAGATCCTTTAAGCAATTCAACACTATGAAACCTGCACCATCATTCTTCCTCCTGTCTTTGGCATGCTGCTACCTTAGGGATCATTATCACTGGAAAGATCAACAAATATCCATTACTGTTCCTCTACAGTCTGCAGAAATATGGATCAAGTTGCCCCATGCTCCTGCAGCAGAGTGCATACAAATAAAAACAATACAGGAACCTCTCAGTGAACATTAATCTACAGCACTCCAACTTTAACCTTTTTATTTTCCTTGCCACTTAGGGTAAATAAGTTGTGAAAACAACACTGACATATCATAGCCTTTAAATTGAAGTTGTTAACAGCTGCTTATTTACACATCAAAAGGCTCAACAGCAACATTAGCATTCATATAGAGTCATGTTTTGAACAAGTTGCTTAATGTCAGATCAAGTTTCACTCTCTTTAAGCTCTGTTTGTGGATACCATGATAAAATATTCAAAGAAACAGACTTTTCCATCTGGATTCCACCCTCTTCGGATGTGTCAGTCATAAGAAGCCACACCTTAAAAGGTTCTCATGCGTTATCTTCACTCTAATCTACATGAGACCAATATTTCCAGAAGAAATATAGCCTACAAATTTGATAATACCTACAAAGAGTGTTTCATTTATATGATGAAGTTCATCCAGGTAAGAAATCCCATACTCAGTCATCAGATCCCACTCAGTTTAGTACAATTTAACTTATTTTGTCACCAATGAGTCGCCCCTGACTGGTCTTTATAGGGTTTGCGGCTTTTAGCACTACGGTATCCAACTCTTATTCACAGTTGTTGGCAGAGCTGGGCAAACATCAATTAACCATTAATTATCAATGTTATTTTTTTTGTATTAATTTTTAACATGGACGTTTCTTTGACAAATGATTAATGGAATCATTAACTGTGGTAAATTATCACAAAAATCCTCACCCTGGAAAACAGCAGTTGTGAAAATTATTCATAAACCTGGAAAAGACCCTCACAACCCCACAAGCTACCACACTATCAGCCTCCTCACACATTGGAAAACTCTTTGAACGAATACTCACCTCCCGTCTCACCAACCATATTCAATCATCCGGACCCCTCACCAGGCACCAAGCCAGTTTTAGGCAAGGCAGAAGCACCACAGTCAACATCCTCAGACTATCAGAAGACATTTTTAATCAAAACAGATAACCATCACAATATTCTTCAACATTGAAAAAGATTTTGACAAACTATGGCATAATAGACTCATCTTCCGACTACTAGTTAATAACCTCAGAATCCCAAAACCCACTCAATGCAACATCTCGAGCTTCCTCAATAATCAACAGATCAAGGTCAAAGTTGCCACCGCCATCTTCTCCCCCTTCACCCCCAAGCAGGAGTCCCCCAAGGTTCAGTTCTCAGCCCCCTTTTTTTTTTATCTACATCTCTGACATCTTTATTACCCCCCATCCACCATAGCCAAACTCTCACTGTTTGCAGATGATCTTTGTTACTGGTCCACATCCAAATCCACACAGCTAAATGCTTCAAAACTTCAACAATGCATCACAGAAATACAAGACTGGTCAAATCTCTGGAGAATCACACTCAACACCGTCATAACACAAAAACCAACACCTGCAGTTCAATAACATCAACCTTAAATTACACAACCAGAAAATCAATATCGGCAAAGAAGCAACATTTCTTGTTATAACATTTTAAAACAACACGACCTAACACTTCAGTAACCTGGAAAAGTAACAGTAATCAAAGTCTACCTATCATACATCCGTCCACTGTTTGAATACTCAGTCTCCGACCATCAAATTCATTGCCTGCAGCTCATACCAAAAAAAGCACTGAAACTGGCCCATAGACTTCCACCCTACATCAGTAACCAATACATCCATTCCATATCTGGCATCCAAACCATTAAATAAAGACACCAAACAAGAGCCCTGAAATACCTATCATGTACCAGAAACAACCCTGCCCTCCAGAAATCCATCATGTAAATTTTGTTTTGTTTATTTTGTTTTCTATCTGTGCCTTGGTCCACATGTGTCCTGTAACCTCTGAGTCCTCCACCTCCTTCCGCCCCAGCTGCCACCACTGAAACCCCTCACCTATGGGTAGAAAAGGGCACAAGCCCTGAGCTACCCCACCAGTCTCATGATCCTTTTAAACTTAGACTAGACTACTAGCTACTTCTGACTGATGATACTTTGGTGCTTTGAGCTTATGCTAACACACAGATGCACACCTCCTACACTTTAGCCACACACCTGCTGCCGGCCTGGAGCCATGTTCAAACATTCAATCCCAGGGGTCTAGGCCAGGAGTAGAGGAGAGATGAAGTAAGTGGAATGAGACTGGAATTCTCTTCAGCTTGTCGTAGCACCGATACAGTCACTATCCATTACCCTCTGTCATCACCTTGTGTTTGCCAGAGAGGGAAAAAAAGGGAATTTATGCAACGCTGACTGACTTGATTGATGAGTCCTCCAAGCCAGCAGTTATTTATTTATCTTGCAACATAACCTTGTTGGTGTTTAAAGTAATGGCACAAAGCATGCATATATTGAGGCACCAGAAGACACAGACAT
Source organism: Tautogolabrus adspersus (assembly GCA_020745685.1). Taxonomy (NCBI): domain Eukaryota; kingdom Metazoa; phylum Chordata; class Actinopteri; order Labriformes; family Labridae; genus Tautogolabrus; species Tautogolabrus adspersus. Next base: position 10,696,587 of record CM036548.1, on the reverse strand, counting down.
GAGCTGTAAAGTACTACCATAGGAGTGATTATCTCCAACCAGTCTTCATCAGCAGTGGAGCGTCAGTAATCAACATGTCATGCCAGTTTGTGATTACCCCACTCGACTGGGAGCCCTAGTCTCTCTCTTCATCTTGATTGGCATCCTCACTTGGCTTGTTTATCTGGGCTAAGTGTCTCTGCACATGACCTGCCCACTCCAGCTAATTAGACCAGGGGGAAGATTAAAGATGGGCAACATGAAATGATGCCCCTCCCTTGTCCCCCTTGTTTTTGTCATATGAGCATTCAGAGGCAAGACAGATGGTCCCTGCTCTCCACAGCAATAACACGCTTCACAAATAAGTGATATTTTGACTTCCCAAATGTACAGGTGGCACTGAGGAGACAGGTTCTCTACTCCAGAGGAAAACAAGCACGTAATCCAAGCCCAAAGCTCACTTTAAAAATATGGCTCATCTTAGTTTTAATACAGCTCTGTGGTGCAACTGCTGAAATGTATTAGCTTAATTTTCAAAGGTTCTATCAGATATTTTTTCTAAACCCTGATAAGTATTACGATCTTAAATATAATTTAGGTGAATCACCCTTTAATAAATGCTCCAGGTCAACATATTTAAAAATAATACTATTTAAAAGCCATCAGTTCTAATAAAAAAAAAATCACTTAATTATTTGCAATCAACTCACAAAAAAATGTACCTGAGAAAATAAACATTTAAAAACCTGTGTCTTCAGTTTGTATGAGAATAAGAAAAGGTCAAAGGAAAGAAGCCAATTTCTCACCAAGCAGCAACCTCCAGTACATCAACCTGCTGTTCGTGTGTGTCCACTTGAGGCTGACTGCTAAAGCCCAGAAAGTTCCATACACATCCATTCAAAAATGCCTGTTTCTACAGAAGAAATAAACATGTTTATAGCCTGGTTCAAAAAATGAATTTGGTGAGAATAGCTCATTTATTTATCAGCACACATTGCACATAGGGTGCATTTAAAAAAATACCTAATCTGTTTTGATGATATTGAGGCTAAGAGGTACTTATAATAAGGGGCGTGGCTGATCTGACTGACAGGCATGCTTGTCGTAACTGTTTGTCAGGAGACTTAAGGCCCGCCTCGGTTCCATCTCTTAACCTGTTACTAGGTCACCCAAAAGTTAATTTGAGGAATCTGCAAAAGGAGACCTACAACTGAGCTAAAAAAAAAAGGTGTAAAAAAACAACAAAGGTTTTTGAGGCTGGCACTTCAACTCGTGCAATCGGACCTACAAGCGAAGGCCTACCAGTGGACGACATGTTCAATCATCAGAGGATAAGTTATTTAAAATCTATTAGGCCGCTGTGGCGTCTCCCTTAATTAAGCCGACACTGCACCTGGTTTGCTTATGTATATTTTTGAAAATTCTCACTTAATTGCTAACTCAGTCATTAACGTATTCTCAGTGATCATTATGTAATACGAAATATTAGCCGTTTTTACAGATAAACCGTAACACGTTTAATAATAGGCTGCTGTGCCAACATACAATTATAGCCTATGTGCGTTCTGATAATATAATTTATCAACAATATTGCTTGTTTGTGGTGGTCAGTTACTAAATGCAATGCTTGCTGTTCACTGTCCAGTGTCTTAATTTGCCAGTGAAGTGTGTCCCTCTGTTCCTGCTGGTATGACATCAACATACGAGAGGGAACAATAAGTCAACACCCTCCTATCACTAATAATATTTTAGATATCCATAATAACATGTATCCTTGTCAAAACTGTATTCATACTAGTATAGGATAATAATTGTCATTAAATGTATCCACAATAACATTCTTACTGTCCACGATTATATTTTCCGATATCCACAACCTCATCATAGGACTATACTGGGCGTCTTTAAGATAGGCCTATCTACAACGTCATTCTTCTGATCCAGAATGAACATTCAAGATATCTTCAGTTGAGTTCTTCATAGGGAAAACTCCCTTTTCAGATGTCTAAAACCCAATAGTAGCCAAGGAGTTTTTCCTTTGAAGAACTCAGTTGCAGATATCTTATTGAAGGTTCATTCTGAGGTAGTTGAGATCTGAAATAACAATTGTGGATAAATAAAATGTTATTGTGGATATTAAAAATGCTCACTTTGATGAGGAAGAATTGTACTGCAGACATCTCTAATATCCATTTGAGGTCTTCAATGTTTAAACCATTGGTCATTGTCATGCGTTTTGTTTCCAAGCCCATTGTCAGCATATTCGGATGCATTGCACACTCAGTTTGTGTGATGATGTGATCGTAAGGAGGATTTTACTTAAGAAATCAGCTGGTTTGTTTTGGAGATATCTCCATGCTGCTTTTTTGTGGATTGCTAAAGCTGGACTTGGCGTCTTAATTATTTGATTCAAGGATAGAATTGTCTCATAGCTTTTGCAGTACTATAGGGCACAGTAAGCTGCAGGCAGTTTGGTTTCTTCACGACGAGGAGGCAGGTGGCTGTATTTAACAACTAGTTGATTGTTCATAGAGCTGGCAAGGACAGGAAGTTCACTCACAAGCCAAACGAGGGCGCTGGTGTGCATGTAAAACCAAACCAAAGCCCCCTTAAGGGACATGTAATGATCTATCTATTAGCTTTACATTTGGTTCTAAAGGTCGCTGGAGCCAGTCCCATCTAATAGAGAGGGAGGAGGGATACGTCATGCATGGGTTGCGAGGCTGATTCATTGAGACAACTATTCACGCTCAATTAAGAGTCGCATTTAGAGAAGAGAGACTGGAGATATTTTTACTGTCTGTACTCAAATTTTGTCTCTAAATTATCCCCTGACTAATTTATTTGAATTGCGGTTTTACATCAAAGTAGATGTTAGTCCTGTCGCAATACGATAGGGCAGGACGTTGCAGTCTTTGGGGTTGTCAATCAAAAATACAAAACAAAAAACATATAAGGTTAATGCACAGGCGTCTTCAAGCTATTCCTTACATGCTTTCAAACTCCACGGAGCCATATATTGTATTTGTAAGAATTTAAGTATGAAGATGCCCAAAACAAGTGTCCACAAAAGACTAACGAGCGTGTTTTGGCTGTCCCTATCTCACACACTGACACAGAAACAGTCTGACACACCTCCCACCCTATATTAGTCTCTCTCTTCCCTCTGCGCTCAGTCGTTCCCTGCACGCGCTTCACTTGAGAGAGCAGCAGTGCGCCGCGCGCCTCTCTCCTCGTGCGCACTCATCCCTGATTTACGCTTGTGATGCCAAGTGGGGCACATCTGCTGTAAAAGCGGAAAATCACCGACAAAGAAGCCAATCCAGTTTTTTTCACGCAAGGGTTTAGAAGTTGGGAAGCAATAACTTCCGTCTCAAATGTGCACGAGTATGGACGCGAAGTTCAGTTATTTTACCACTTTAAAATATCAGACAAAAACTGAAAACAGATCTGAGTCGAACTTTCTTTAAGACTAGAGATAATCTTCAATCCAAAACATGGATCTTTGTGCGCGAAATGAGACCTCTGCGTCCTCGGCGTGCGTCGGAGCGCAGACTGATGCACTGCAAACTGGAGCCGGTAACGGGAGCCTGGAGACCGCAAACGTCACTTGCTGCAACGTTTCCTCCATCCTCATACCTCCGCACGCAAGGCAGAAAGGTGAGTGGATACACATAACTCATTTACCACCTGAAGGTTAATTTAAAGGTAAAAAAACTGGCCTTTTTTAATTTAATATCTTTCTTTATGTTTTCTTTTTGTGAGGTAACCTATGGAAACTGCTTTGATACATTCAGGCAACCCTAAACTACTGTAATAAAACGATTTAGATTTGCTTTAAAAATACCGTCAGCCTTGGTTTGTTAAGAGATTTATTTATTTGTATTTATGGTTTATTGGATAGGGACAGATACAACATACATAGACAAACGGAAAACAGCAGTCCAATGCAAGTATCAGTATTCATAGTGGATGCTAATTTGCAACACCTGTCCCTAGAAATAATAATAACATTTTAATTATAACGAACTTTACAATTGAAGCAAATCTGCTTATATAAAGAGATATTATAAATTGTCAGATAAAACTGACTCCTCACTTTAAACCACTTCATATAAAACAAGGATTTTTGTAACTGTTTGTGAAAGTTAGACATACTGAAGTACAAACCTTTTCATGAAGCTCATACACCTACTTAAAAAACCCTACAAATACCTTCAATGTTAACAATGCAGAATAGGCTCTATCAATTCAATGGGTGTGAGTTTCACAGAGAAAGCTCAATTTTTTGTGTCACATCCTGCTTCATTCTAAGGGAACTCTGGAGAAGTAGTGAACGAGGGATCAGGGAACAGACAGAGCGAGTGCGTGTGTCACAATCAGGAATCAAGTACCGGCCATGCAGGGGGATTTACTCATAAAAAGGTCAAATGGCTTCTGTGCCACATGTTCATGTATTTGCTTCCTGCCCTTTTTTTATTTTTCATATGCATGTCTATTTTTGCCAGTCGTTTCCATGCACTCTCTCAAAATTGACTAAAGACGTGCATGCGTGTCACAATAAATGACGCAGCCTGTCAAACCTTATGAGGCAAATGAGTGATCCTGATGTCCATGTTAATAACACTAACTTAACTTGATCTTGCGACAAGAAAGAACATTAAAGTGCGTCATCAGTCTTGCACTTTCCACTCTATTCCATCTCTGCCTACTTTACCAATCAACACATGCTATTTTCATCCATCTCCATCCCTTAACGGCTTCTTCTCTGGGTTGATGAGGTGTGTGTGTGTGCGGGTGGGCTTCTTGTGTAAAAACACTGCAGAGATGCTGTTGAGTGTTGACAGCTTAACATAATAAGTGAGAATTATTTTCTTTTGCACTGCGGATACATATTGTATTTTCACCTCAATGGTTTCGCTCACCTTTACACCTTTTTACCATGACCGCTGCACACTCCCACAGGTGTTCACTCCCTTATAATTCATTTTTTTATTTCTCTCCATTACACATCCACACATCTATCTTCCAAAAAAAAGAGAGGATGTTTGACCCTGTACAGCTGCCGTCACCATCACCACTCTCTCTGTCACTCAGGACTTTGATTACTTCTTCACCATGTTTGTTCAATCTCCCCATCTTCTTTCTCTGTCGATAACTCTGATATGAGTGTTTATGGAGCAGATTGTGTCACGTCACCTTCAGATTCCTGATTTGTTGCTGCACTTTTCTGCAAAAAAAAGGTATTAAAGCATGTGCCACGGACCACTTACAGCACAGACTTAATGAAACCAACTAGTCCACTAAACTGAATAACAAAATTCGTTATCCCCAAGTGCTTTTTCTAATGACTTCTAGGCAAGCGGTAATCTCCAGTGTTGAAAAATGAAGCCTTGTGAAAGTGCAAAACCCTGCAGTTCACTGAGTGTCTGCTTGAGGCTGGCTGAAGAACCACCGGAACATACTGTACGGAAGTTATGTTAAAAGCCTGGTACAAAAACGAAATTGGTCTGAGTAGCTCATGTCTCGATCGGCACACACTGTACAGGGGGAGACATTTTTGATAACTCACCTGTTTTGATTTAATGAAGGATAAGCGTTCACAATATGGCCCATGGCTGACCTGATTGACAGGCGAGCGCATTGTAATGGTTTGTCAAGAGGTTTAAAACCCACCTCAGCGTTAGGTTGACTGAAAGATTGGGTTAGACAGGATTTCTAGCATGGCGATACCTTCAAAACCAGTAACAGATGGGTGACATCACTCAGACTTCGTCCATAGATAATTACAGTCTATGCTTATATGTGTGTCCTCTGACCTCACACCCCTCCTTGCACGACTTTTGTCTACTCCTTTTTAAAAAAAAAAGGGGTAAGAAAAAAGACACATTTACATCTCAACAAAAATCGATAAATCAAATGAAAAGGACAAAAATCTGTCTGTCTTTCTGCAGCAGTCGTAAACTAGCCAAAGCTAAAGAGTCAGTTGCTTGCTGATCGAATCATCTTGCACCATAAACTAGGTGGAGCATGTTCATATGGTTTTGAGGAGTTACCTATCTTTCTTCTCTCAAAATGGACGCTAATGTCAGGACTAATGGGGATTTTATGGCCTTTTGGAGCCAGCCTCAAGTGGCCACTGGAGGAACTGCAGATTTCTACACTTCTATGTTGGCATTATTTTTCAGCTCTGGTGGTTGCACCTTGGTGACAAACAGGAAAATAAATAGCTGTCTTCCACGTTGAAGACTGGGTTATTTAAGAAAACATCAATGTGTTTTGGTTTAAAAAAGGACTTTGGCTAGGTTTGACGAGCTTTGTTGTCATGTTAACAATATTAATCACATGGTAAAGGAACATTTGTGGTGGTGCTGTTAGCAGCAGGAGCTAAACATGTCTCCTCCGGTATAGTCCACTTCCTTGTTGATCCATCCTGTCATTCTGACTTTCTCCCTCACCAGACTATTTTGCTCTTTAATAATATCACCTGACTTTCTCCTTTGCTACGAACAAACTGGAGCAATAATTACCCAGACCACTAGAGGACTTTTCTCTTGACTGTAAACAAAGGTTATTTTTAGGGCACACACTGAAACGATGGACGTTGTTGTCTTTTTCAGGAGGACCAGTGCTAAAACCAATCATTTTAATATGCAGTATGAGATCTCATGACGTCGTTTGTGGCTCTGGAGGAGCTTTTGAGATTAAATTAGATTATGTTAAATACAAAGGTTTATGCTCTGAGACTACCATCTACTATTTATTGAAATGAAGCCTGTGCTAGATACTGGTGACGTGGAGTTTGAGAGATATTCAACAGTCAACCTTACTGTCTGGTAAATGTCAAACACATTTGTCCTTTAAATTCTATCTGGAGCAAGTCCCCGGTTTTTTTTAGGGCAATGCAGCTTTAGATCACTGGATAGCTATTTTTTATTGGGGATTTTTTTTTAACTTTAATTCTTTGAAATATCACTGATTTGTGTGATTTTAACCATTCCACCCCTGACAGCCAATAAACAGGAGCAAAAGATCCCAAAGCATGAAATAAACTCACAGATAGCTAGACAGAAACATATCACTCTACCACAATCCTTCTAAATGGTTTCACTGGATGCAGTGAGGTGTTGTGATTTGGAAAAAAAAACCTGCAGACGTCATAGCACACGTTTTGACACCCTTGCATAGTCTTGATAACAGTTGAAGTGGCTTAAAAGGAAACCTGTCTTGTTTACTGCAAAAGACACAGGTGATAGACTATATTTATGGAGTCAATGAAATTGTTCGAGGATCCTGGCTTATTGCGGTACAAATCATCAAACGGCAGTAGAAAGTGATCATTTTGGAAATGCTGATGACGACAAGAACCTCTCCTGTTGGCGCATATTTCACTACCTCCATTACTCACACCCTCTAATCTCACTTCCTGTCAGAGCTGAGGTGTTTAATACATACCTGTTGCAACATGATGTTTTGAACCCCGACCACGGTGGGGGACTCTGTGGCTGGTAAGTCGTAGTGGTTTCTTTCAACAGCTGTTGTGAAGTGCAGTTGTATTAGTGACATGGCCTGGATGACATTTACCATGCTGGATAAGCCACTGACTATGACATTTACAGACACCACGTTTTTATAGAAGCAGAGCTGGCTTTTTCCTGATAGGTGCCGCGATACCAAAGTGACACTCATTGCATATGTATTAGACAGAAAGGGGCTCACAGGCAATATAATGTCTTCTATACTGATTGAGAGGAAAATGATAAATATTCATGGATGAAATATGAATTTCATTGTTAAATGATCTACTTTGTCACTGCATGCCTAAAAATAAAATGTTCAATGAACTTTACTATTAAGCCTTCATTATTGTAAGCAGGGAAGTTGCAGCCTTTCACATCCATCACCTTAATTGCTAGTTATCAAATAATAATGATCCATTCAAATGGATGTTACACAAGTGATAGAAAAGGAGTTTGCATTTGCACAGTTGAGCTTAATACAGTACAATGTGCAGAATGCATGGTCACAAAGGTGTCCTATAAAGCAGACATCCTGACTATGTGATGTAACCAAAAGTGATTCAACACATGAAGGTAATGTGCTCAGATTTTAACCACATGTCCGAAAAATTTAGAAAAAATAAATGCTTGAAGAAAACCTCTTTTTTCATATTCAGTTCACTTTTTCACACTTCTTTACTCTGTAAACCAAGAGCAGGCTGTGAACCAGAGCCAACGGGCAGCAATGGCTGATGCACACACACATAAAACTGTCTCACCACACATCCAGTGCTGCAGGCTTCCCTTCTGTCATTGCCTCTTTAAACTGAAAATATAGTACACAAATGAAATCAGTGGAGCTTAGTGTGAACTGACCAAGGCTAAACAGACAGAGTTGGTCTCAGTGATGACTTAATTGGACCTGTAAGGAATTGTAGAGTGGTTTGATTATTCTCTATATGGTACTTTCACTTCATGAGTCTTGCAAAGCTTTCATCAATCCTCCACTTTTATTGCAGAGTGGTTCAGAAGTGTGGGCTGGCAGAAACCGCAGCGGCAATGTGGGTAGAATCAGATGGTAATGAATCTGAAATCGAGGGGTAGAAATAAAAAGGAGCAGTGTGGGTTTGCCCTACCAGAACTAATCATTATTTAAAGGCATGATGAGTCAGAGTTCCCCAAAAAATCAGCAACAACATATAGACTCAAACAAAATAATCCCTCTCCAATAATCACTCATGACTCACTAGAAGTGTTTGGCGCTGTCCATCTCTGCAGATACTGTAGCTGTGTCCTAGTATTGCTGTATTCCATATACTTCTTTGGGATGAACCTTGGACAATGGTTTGTAGCCCCCACCTGCAAATATCAGCATGCAAGATGGAAATACAGAAAGAGTGATCAGGAGAGTGTTTGGCTTAACAAAATGTTGCAGGGTTGTACATGTGTATTTGTGCTTCAAGTAACCTCTGGGAAAGGCTTAATCCACTCTTACCCTTTGTTCACTCTCTAACTGTGCTGATCACCACTGCTATCCCTCTTGTTGAGATGGTGCCGTTACAAACAGGGAGCCACAGACCCAAGTCATTGTAACTTAATTCATCATTTGTTCCATTGTCTTAAGGGGTAAGACATTTTGGAAAAATTGCAGCAAGAAAGATCTAGCTTTTGCAAGTCCAATTAGGAAAAATTCCAAATCCACTCTTCCAAACAAACCATTTACTACCTCACAACCAGTGTAGGATGAGTATGTGACAGTGTGTTGAATGCAGTATTATAATTTTTCTAGCATGTAAAGTTGACAAAGGAATGTAGAGGAATAAAGAGTAAAACTCTTTCCTCTGTAAGTGAGTGCACTGTAGCAGAAAAATTAAGCCTACCTCATGTTTGGCAATAAGTGCAGGTAGAGCACTGGTGAGATAATTGATTAAATGAATGCCTCCGCCTAACACACATGAACAAGAACCGCTACCTAAAAGTCTGGCCTGCAGGAAGCGTTGAATGTGCTGAGCGTGTTATCAGTGTGTCCTGCTCCGCCAGCGAGTGCACATGAGAGCTAATTGGCTTCGATAAGGCAGGAGCCAGAATAACACATTTCATTAGGCGAGAAAGAGAGAGAGACAGAGTAAGTAATAAAGAAGGGAGTGATGGTCCCTCTCTCTTTCCAATCATTTGTCTTCACATTTTCATTATGCAGATGTATGTGCACTCACATGCATGCACAGACACTAAATTAAACACTTGCTGCTGCCATTTGCAAGCCTGTTCTCGTGAAGAAGCCCCGATGTTCTGTTTGCAGAACAGAAGCAGGCGTATCAGAGGTTACTGCTGTGTGAGACAGATGGTGACACCTCGTGTCAATAGACGGAAGACTGTGCCAGTGTATGTGCTTCTGAAAGAGAGAGAGAACACTGACTTTTGCTGACCAAGCTGAGCCTTAATCCATCGCTTAGCCTTCAAATTATACAAAAACATTTCAGAGTGGAGATAAGAGCATTAAATCAATTAAGGGACATGTTATCCTGCCACTTTCATACACAAAGCACACATCCGCCTGTATGGATTTGAAGAAGCCAAGTCCCATCTTTTATGTTCCTAAGAAGTAAAAAAAATCATATTAAAACATCTGGTTACCTGATTTTATGAAAGGGTTTTAACTCCATGCATGAAGTTGTGTGCAGGTTTCTCCGGCTGACCTTTAGAATATATTTGAACATTCTCAGAAGAATGCTATTTGCAATATTACTTTTAATAGATGTGATGCAGTCAAGGATAAAACAAAAAATGTTGTAAATGTTGTGTTTTTCATTCCTTTTTGACGTCACAATCCTTTAAGTTGTGAACAGTTTGACTCACTTTATGTCTAGAAAATAAAGTGATGCTGTATTACCCTCTGATTTGTACAAATTCATACTAACAGGTGGCCCAGACACATCCGTTGCTGAATTGCAAAGCTTTTTTTAAAGTTATTTTTAGATGAAGAAAATGTCACATTATATCAGCAGTGTAGCTCTGTGGCTGTATTTCATTGGATAATGCTGTTTTTCCTAAGCTTTCCTCTTTAAATTGAGAACAGAAGGACAGGAAAGGGACAGAAATTATTTTAAATTCAAAGGACATGGAGAGAGTTAAAGATCAAGGATATGTGCCTGAAAGATGGAGATAAACTGTGAATATCAATCAATCGATCAATCAATCAAGCTATCAATCTACGGCGCATATTCGAAACAAATGTTATCTCAAGACAATTTACAAAAAAGCAGGTCTGTACAGTTCCATGGGAATTAGTGTTAGTTTATTTTAAGGGGATTAAGGATCTTGTTTGGCTGCACGTGCCTCTACAACTTTGTCAATGAAGTTTGGGCATGTGGGTGAGGTGATGTGTGTCGTATGGATGTGCTGCACATGGCTTCCTTTAATCCCAAGGGTACGTACACAGCAGGTAACCTGTTAAAAAGTGTTGTGTCTAAAGCAGGGGGTGAGGCAGAGATAAGAGAGAGTGTTGATAACAGTGACTTCACAGGATATGATCTAGTGAAGCTGCAAAATGCAGACAGACAGACAGACAGACAGACAGACAGACAGACAGACAGACAGACAGACAGACAGACAGACAGAGAGACAGGTTGTGGGCGGCAGGCTGCAGTACTCTAGACTTTTGTGCTGGAGAGGCTAGGCTCAGTTTTGAGTGTGGAAATGAATCATGCTGGTACACAACAGAACAGCAGGAGAACCTTCGACAAAGGATTAAAGACACTGAGCTAATTAGGTGAAGTAAATGGTTAAGTTGCAATGTTTTTGTTTAAAGCCATGGTGAAAAAGAATGCTTAAGTAAAAGTAGCAATCCTGTTCTCTGTTAAAAATACAGCTGAAGAAAAAGACAGTGTTTGATCCCTTATACATGTTTTTATGTTTTTCCAGTTGCCAGAGAGGCCAATAAACTTTGTTTATTTTATCTTATGCAACACTGATTTCAGTAGGCCTGGCTTGGGTGCTTGGAAAAATTTTAATTATTGTAAATCTCAAACATATTACAGATTTGATCTGGCTATGATAATGTCTCAAACTCACATAGACGCCTCTGTGAGATCTACAAAAGCCAAACAATCATCACCCAGCAGATGTTTTGGGGATTGGGAAACACTGGTTGGTTTGGTAAATGTCCAGGTAGGCTCATTCTTTCCAGGTGATGGCTGATGGAGGCATGTTTACTGTGAGAATCTGTGTAAAAAGTGTTTTTTACTTTGTAATTTAATCATGAAGCAGATCCAGGAAAAAAAGACTGTACAGTTTTACAAGCCAAGGGTTGGAAAACATTTGTTATTAATATTTTTCAATTAAAGAATTGTACTTAAAACCCATATGGAAGAAAGACCACATAATGAACAATAGTTGTTCACAGCCATATTGGATTTAGGCTTATACCATCAATAAAGAAAGTGTGTTTGTATTAATCTTTTGTGAACTGATAGATCGTTTACAGGCTCAGATGTGTTCAGACTTGTTACATATCTACCACTCCTGTTTTCTGTTTGTAGATGGGGACCACACACTTCGGATCATGCTCTACTCGCTCATCTTCTTCCTAAGTGTGGTTGGAAACCTGCTAATCATTGTGGTGCTGACGGTCAATAAGCGCATGCGCACTGTCACCAACACCTTCTTGCTGTCGCTCGCCGTCAGCGACCTGATGATGGCCGTCTTCTGCATGCCCTTCACCCTCATCCCCAGCATCCTCAAGGACTTCATCTTTGGAGCCACCATGTGCAAAATAGTCTCCTACTTCATGGGTAAGAAAAAGAGTGAGGGGGTGGGAAAAAACTAAGTAAATCTATTGATGAAAAAAAGTAGCTAGAATTAAAACAAAGATTTGTCCCTTCCCTTAAAGTGGCCCAATGGGACCATGTTTTTAGAGGAAGAAAAAAAGAACAGCGAGAGACAAATAGTATTTTAAAACAGTTTAAATTTGTCAAATAAACGAAAAGAGTTACCATGTTTAAAAACAAGTTCAATATTAGCAAAGTGTGAAGCCACTCAGTAGACCACAGCTCTTGTCAGGCACTAAATACATCACCAACACCAACCCGGCTGTTAACTTGGCACATTGCTCGATTAAATGAGGTGAGAATCACTGCAAGTCTGGACATGTTAAAAGCTGCTGCTTTTAGTAAAATGAGAGTCTGTTGGTTTCTGCAAAAAAGAGCTTGCATAAAAGAATAGCTCTGCAAGATTTTGTGCGTGCTAAAGTTACAGGATTTATACAGATTTACTTTCTGGATGTGCAATTTTGTTTTAAACTGTCAAACATCAACTTCATATCCATTGCACAATTCAGGCAGGATCAAAAAATGATTTGTACCTTTTCAGAGGTGGTCCTCTGAAGGCAACCTGTAAAAAAACTCAAGAAAGTGGCCAAAGATAGGTACAGTGAACTAGGTACGAAAAAGTGAGGGATTCAGGATGATGTTTTCATGTTTTCATGTTTCATGTTTTCAATTCAGCTTATATTATTAGATGTTGTGAAAGATTCAAGCTTTTGTACATGTTTCTTCACTGGAAAGTTCACAGTGTTTTCTGAAACGAGCTGCGATTTCAGAGAAAACAAAAAGAGCTTAACCAATCACAGAAAGCAAGGGTTTCTGTCATAGTTTGTGTCAATTGTTGTTTTTGCTGTTTGAATATTTGAAGTTAACAAAGTCATATATAGCCACTTACTGTATACCAGAAAAAACCCTGTCCTTATAACCACTGCTTTTAGATCTTGTTTTTATGCTCAGGTTCTTAACTCTGCCTGATTTTAATTGTCTGACTGTTTGCTATTGTTTTTATTAGTCTTTATGGTACTTGTAGCACCTTGAGATTTTCTTTTAAATGTAAGGTGCGTTACAAATAAAATGTATTATTATTATTATTATTACCTTAAGTTTAAGTGTTTTTTTGACACATGTAAATGTTTATCTTTATATTTAAAAATATACTAACATCCCTTCAGTTCTCTAAGAATGAAAGAAAAACTACTTGTATAAAACACAATAGTGGCATTTCAGCGCAGAATGTAGTCTTAATTAAGATTATGAAAAGCAGCCTTAGGGAACAAGGGAACACTCTTTACAAAAAGCTATTTCTACAGATTGTGTTCTTTACCTTGTAGGTTAGCTAAGCTCTCTGTGAAGAATCGGTACACCAGTTTACATCTAATCATATAAAATCTCTTATAATGACATTCAGGTGTAAACATGCCAAATGCTGACATTAAAATCCTTTGTTTCATGGAGCATGTCTATTCAATATTTCCTATGATTGAATAATCTTTTCCCTGTAACCTTTGGTCACTGGAATAACACTTTTAGTTGTGATTTGTATTGAAATAGCGTTTATCTCTAACTCCAAGTGGATTTTTTTTGGCTTGAAGTCAATCACCTTTTTCACAGAGATCACAGGTACTTCTTACAAAGGGAATTTCAGTCAGAAGAACTTTTGGAGTAATTTCAGTGTGCGATGCAAGTGCAGGGTTTATTTTTTTTTTAAAAGTCCTGATTTAAATAATTAAAAAAAAAGAGAAATGTAATCAATGATATCACTCTTTGATTTCATGTATAGATTATCTCTCTTTTATGGATAAACAGCAAAGTAAGGACAATGCTCTGACGTTTGGTTTGAAAGGTTTGCATGTTTGGACATTTAGGGACTCTGAATTACAAATCTGAATCACCGTCTTTGTTGCTACATTCAGCCTTCAAACCTGACTTGATTTGCACACAAATGTTTTTTTTGTGTAATTAAATAGTAACAATTTGGATTTCTTGGCTAATGCCTTTTTGAGATGTGCTGTACATGCAATAGAAAATGAAGAATTGGCGACACTATGACAGGGGGGACTCTGCATTTGATACCACTTAAAATAAACTCCACTCAGATACAGGTCCTGTATTGATTTGTTTACCTAGTGAACCTGAAGTGCAACAAGTGTTTAAACAAGCTTCAGTCAGGAAGTGAACAAGGTCTCTGACCTGCAGAAGGCCACTACAGGTATAGATTACCATTAAACAGTCACCGCCAAACTAATCTCCTCTAATCCAAATGTTACTTCTGTACTCAAGCTTTGTCATAAAGGTTTGAAGTGGACAAGGGTCCACTGCTAATTAGCATTTTGCTATGAACACAATGGCTGAATCTCGATGTTCTCCCTGAACCCTGAGCCCTGAGTGAACGACTGCTTTGGCTCCACTTTGCACTTTGCTGTCCCATTCGTAAACATGACTGTGTGTAAACATGACTGCGTGATGTCATGTGGCATTAGGTATTTTAATTTTACATTTTTGACTTTAGTCACTCACAGCCCTGGCGCTTTTAAAAAGTTCTTACTTACAGTAATATATATGTACATTTCTCCGTTGTGGAATAAATAAAGGTTTATCTTATCTCATATAACGGGACTAATATGCTCTCTGTCACTTTTGTTTTTATTAAAAGACTTGCAGTAGAGTTCTGAATTAGCTGTATTTTCCAAATATACTTTTTTTGTTAAATTAAACATGGTTTCACCTTCCTGCTTATTTACCGTCTCTCCCTTTTTTATTCTCCCTTTTATGGCGTTTGTTTACCTTTCCATTATTGCGGGCTTCCCCTGGGAATCATATGTTTCACGTCACAATGCTATGAACTATGGGTGATTCCCTGACGCTTAGTCTGCAGTTATGCCCACTTATGGACAGGGTGCATAAAGGGTTTGAAAAGTCAGCGAGAGATCCCTCATGCACTTGACGATTTGACAATGGGACAGCCCTAAGCCCTCACAGACTTAGCGGGAACATGCATCAAAGTCAGTGAGTGTGTGAGGGTGGACATCGAGATTGGGCCTAAGAGCAGTGCATCTGGGACTTGTGCATGGTTAAATGTTACAGCTACAATGTTACTGTATGTTCATGCAATAAACAAACAAATAAATAAATAAGTAGCCCACAGTAAGCTATCAAAAGAAAACATCACTTTCTGATGATGTAAAACAGTGCTTTAAGAGTCTTAAATCGTACATACGGTTGCTTATTTTATATTATTGGAATATTTAAAGCCATGCAAAGACCATTCAAATGTAAAATAAACCTTATGGCTTGACAGAATCACATTTCATCTTTTGGAGTTCTATCATAATATCAAATATACAACACTAAAGAAGAGCAAAAGCCCAATATCTCTGCTAAAGATGAAGTGAATGATGAGAACTGTGTGTGTGATGAGTCATAAGAAATAGTTCTTAAAACACTTGAGTCAATGAGTCACCTTCACCAGTGACCTTGGCAGTGCACAAAGAAATTAAAGAGAGAGAGAGTTGCAAGATTTAAATCTCATTAAGTTGCCAAAGACTGAATCAAAGGGTTCAAAATAAACTGAGATCTCTAGGAGTAATACAGGTAATGGAATATTTTCATGCCCTCCTGCACTCTGAAATGAAATTCTACAGAGGACTGAAAGCAAATAGGAAAATGAAGAGTGGACAAAAATGTGGTTTAAGATTGAGGAGTAAACAAAAAAAAGGAATCAATGAAGATTGTAACAGAGAGAACAATAAAAAAAAAAGGTTAGAGATAAACAAGAAAATATTAACAACAGCAGGAACATTGTAATGGGTCTGATAGTAAATCCATCTCAGAAACAAATAGAAAAGGTGGATTAAATAAAGCGCATGGCCTTTAAAAGACGGATACACTGAGGAACAGGGGATACACCCAGGGGAGAGACCAAAGGCTGATTGCTCTTTGCTTCAGTTGAATCTGCTCTCTCTCAGGTACAGATGACATCCTGGGTTCTTCCTCCCTTGCTTTTACTCTCTCTCTCTCTCTCTCTCTCTCTCTCTCTCTCTCTCTCTCTCTCTCTCTCTCTCTCTCTCTCTCTCTCTCTCTCACACACACACACACACACACACACACACACACACACACACACACACACACACACACACACACACACACAGTTTTTGTTGGTGCTGAGGACATGAGAGAGGTAAAGAGTAATTTCCCGTCTTGCCCTGTCAGGAGGGAGATGACAGATCACATCAGTCGCCTAGACCAACATGATTTCTTCTACCAAGACTGAGCCAAAGATAAGAATCCCCCCCGCCCTGCTTTGTAATATATTCGTTTGCAAGCTCATCTCTTCAGAGCTCCACATATTGTTCTCTGTAACGATTGCAGATATTACGTGCACATACACAAACATGTTTGTCACATTTAATACAGCTCCAAACTCTATTCTGAGCTGTAATAACTTTTCATTCATCAAGAAAAAGATATCAGCCCACAGCCAGCAGCATGTTTGTTTACATTTCTCACTTAATCTGTTTTTGTTTTCTTACAGGTATATCTGTGAGCATCTCTACGTTTAGCCTGGTTGCCATAGCCTTAGAGCGCTACAGTGCTATCTGTAATCCCCTGAAGTCACGTGTGTGGCAAACGCGTTCCCACGCCTATAAGGTGATCGCTGTTACCTGGGTGCTGGCCTTCATCATCATGATCCCATATCCCATCATCAGTCACCTGGAGTCTTTTCAGCGTCCAGACAACACCACAGCCCATCAGTGTCGCCACAAGTGGCCCATCGCAAAGGCAGAGCAGACCTGGTGAGTAATCATTTTCATGTGTCTTTTCTTATAACTTGATGCAAGGAATGATGGTGGTTATAAAAAAATCTGTTTGTTTTTTAAACACACCGGTGATGATTCAGGGTGAATTACATCTTAAGATGTTTGTTCAGTTTGTAGGGACCTCTGGTACGCTTTGTCGGTTAGTCCGTTTGGTTTGGGTTGGTGTGAATGATCAAACAAACTCTGGTGCAGACCGAACAACCAAACTCTGGTCCGCTTAAAAAACGGGGGTCTCGATTTGCTTCCAAGTACGCCAGAGTTCCATTTGCCAGGGGTGAGAAAGCATTCCGGACTAAACAAGGGAAGTGAACCAAAAAAGCAATGCATTGTGGGTTGAATTTGGCCGTCTGTAAACGATGTCAATTAGGTTTGCCAAGCGTGGCTAACATTAGGATTGCTAACAACACCAGCCTTCAGCCCTCCTTGCAAGTTAACGTCCACATGCCTGTGCTAAATGTGGTTACACATTGCTGGTTGATATGCCAGTTTAACCTGACACAGCAGACATATAACTTCATCTCAATTTAATAGATCAAAATACTGCCAAACCGCGCCGCGCAACGGGATGCCATTCTTCCACTGTCCTATTGTTTACTTTCGGGTCATAGTGCCACTGACCGGAGCTACAGCCCCAACTAGTAGCCAGTGGCTCTGATTTAACAAAAGCTATAACGTGAAAAAAATACCCAAATAAAACAAAACAATAACTAGCCTGGCACTAATAAACTCACGCACACACACAGTTTCTTCAGTTTGTGTTCTTGTTTACATACATGTTTAATGCCATAACGACATAACAAATTATCTATCAATAATCAGAGGAGGATTTTCCTTTGTTATAAATAATCACATTCCAGCAGATTCACTTAATCGTAGGACACTTGGTACGTTTTCTTCATTGGAAAGACAAAAAACAGTAGAGGTTTTCTTCTCTTTGATGAAACACTAGGTGAATTTCCAGAGCAACCAAACATACAACAGCAAATAAAACACAATTTAACACTCACAGTCAGATCATTTATCTTTCTTGTAGGGCTTGCTGTCGGCACAATGAGCTGTTTTGTGTCAAATAAACTTTAGATGAACTGAGTCTGACCTTTGTGTGCACAAACTTCCGTAAGGCTACACTTGAGCATCTCATTTTTTTCCATGTTTGGACCTGGAGTCTGTTTCATATAGTATATCTGATGGGGGGGTTTGTAGAAACATTATTGGAGGAAGAGACAGGATGGATGTTTCTGTGTGTTTTGTTTTGGAATTAGCAGAGAACATTCTGTGAGGTTGTTTAAGGTCACTCTGTGTGTATATGTCTGTGTGTATTTTTGCACTCTTCATCGTCAGTTTTCTGTGTGTGTGTTCATCTAAGCACTTTTTTATTTGATTATGTCTTTATCTAATCATAGGTTTGCTTACTGGTGTAGTATGCATTCCCAGTTGATGTTGATTCACAGAACAAGTTTAGGCTTTATCAACATTTGATGACAACTAACATTAACCTCCTAGCAACTAAACGAATAATTAAGCAGTATCACACGAGAGAGAGTTATGTTGTACTGAATATCAGCACTGCTGTGATTTGGTCATAGGCACGAGGCCACAGGGAGAAAAAAGTGGTAAAAAGTGAAAATCAACAACAGATTTAACTCTCTAACTTAACTAGTTTCACAATTTAACTGCAACTAGACTGTCGCCAAGCAACCGTAACATTCTGTTCCACTGCACTCTTGCTACTCTCTTTGTGTCCATGGTTACCACAGATCAGTTTCTTTGTAGTATGAACCTTTGATTGTGTCTTAATAGAGATCGATGAATAAAGAAAAACACTGTCAGCTGTAAATGTCAATTAAAAGCATTCACAACTCCTGGCTTAGGAGGAGTGATACATATTGTGAAAAGTCCCAGTGATGATCTCATGGAATGCCTCTTGTCCTATCAGGTTGCTTGTTCAGATCTAACTGAGGTAAAATTACATTTAATCTATAAATAACTTCTTTAAAACTTTTTTTTTTAAACAAAAGACCTGTGAAGGCAGGGCCAGACTTTGGAAAGAGCTATGGTTTGTGTACGTTTGTTTTGACCAATTCAGCAGACTTTGAGGGTATGCAGTCTGTGAAGAGAGCAACAGAAGGCACAATGCAATTCCAAGTGATGACATTCTTGTACACATTGGCAATAATCTGAATGTGATTTATTCATCCATATTATCCATTCAAGATTAAAAGTTTCAACATGAGTGACAAATCTGCTTGATGTTGTTTTGCATATGCTGGTCAGCGTCTGGAATGCATCAGAATCGAACAATCTGACCTTCATTCAACAAACAAGCATTTTATAGAAACAGGCTTGACAAAGCTTGATCTTTTTACTTTTTACAAATCTGCACCATGGTGTTGTTATTTTGGAACACTTAAGACCCGTTAGTTGATAATAAATCAGTGGAGTATTGGTTGCTTTTCCTGGTTTGTTCCCTTGCACAAATTAAGCAAGGACTACAGCTTGTGTTTTGCAACTCTTGAAACAGGTAAGATATGGTATTGTATGAAGAGTCTTCCAGGACTTTGGAAATATCCTAAGAAAATTTTGCTCAATTAAATTGTGAATTGACATATTAGTGCTTTTTTATTGAAATACTGTGTACTGTATTGATTTTTAACAAAGGAAATTAGAAAATGTGTACACATGAAGACACGAAAGACAAACTGGAACTAGACGACTGCCTTCACCTTTGTTCTTATACATGGACATTACATTTATTATCTCTCTCATGTGTCTTTAAGGTACATTCTGCTACTGCTCGTGCTGTTTGCAATCCCAGGGGTTGTGATGATTGTGGCCTATGGACTCATCTCCAGAGAACTCTACAGAGGCATCCAGTTTGAGATGGGACACAAAAAAGACTCGACTGGTGAGGCCTTGTGCGCTGCATGTGGAAACTTTGGGTAACACTCTGACCTTATACTTGGTTCAAGGAAGATGATCATATAATGCTAATAATATTCACCAGCGGGGAGTTTACTTGCCAGTGCATGGACATGACATAAAGTAAACCTACATAACAAGAAGGACAAACTCCAAAAGGTCATATCAGCCCGCATATGAACCACATACTGCCACAGCCAAAGTGGTCACTAACTCAAACTTAAACATGCTCTAAGAGTACAGTGAAGCTCAAACAGTAAGCCTGACAGTTAGTCCTGTAAGAAAGCGATAATGTGAGGCGTGGAATAGAACCCCCTCAGGTTGAATAGGACCCCGATGCAAAAAAGGAGGGGTTTTGTCTTTTTCCGGGCAAAAAAGTGCTTGCTGTGTGATCGGGGGCGCTTGAATGAAGCGCTTTTGTGCTGAGAATAAAAGCGCTGCATCTTGTCCTTATGACACAATCTGTTGACAACGGCCTCTGTATGATTGTCACTGCTCTGTTGCTTTTTACTGAATGTTTTATATTTGAAATAGTTTTTTTTCCATCACTATGACCATCAAAGGGAGGATGCTTGACCTCCTACTTTGTCTGAATGATCAAAATAATAACGACAGCCGTTCTATCACTGCTCCGATACGACACGGAGCAAGGACCAACAGTATATGACCGGCTATGATTGGCTGTTTGAAAAGAGAAGCCCCCTTCTAAAAAGTTGAAAGGTTTTCAAGTCACACAAATGAAGTGGAGGCACCAAAAAGGTGGAGGAAAAAAAGAGATACTGGGCGCTGCACTTTTTCTCTGGGCAGCCGGCTGCTGCTGCAAACGCTCTCTCATCATTGGGAACAATTAGAAAAAGTAGCTGGCACTCGTAAAAAAAACACTAGATGGACGCAGGCCCTAAAAAGACTATCTTTATATCTGGAGTTATAAAAATATCACATGGCAAATATAAGTTTGACATGTATTTACACAAATGACTGCTGAAATAATACACTTTAAAGACAACTAAAAACACCAAAGGGACAATCCTCAAACTGAATATGATTTCAGCTCTCCTGAAGCTTCTCTTATATTTACACATTCATGCTGTCATCAAAACCAATGCTTTCAAAAATTCTTAATATTCTTCCTATCATTCATGAAACTGAACTTACAAATAAAACAAGCCGGACTGTGCTTTTTTCTTAATTATGTCATTGACATTTGTGGTTTGTTATTGTGATTGTGTGGAAATAACGTAAGTAGAAAAAACATTCTGATGAGGCAGAATTCAATGTTTGACTTTGTTTGATGGTAGTGTCATTAAATTGTTAGTCAAAATGCAATTATCAATAAAAGTCATACACTGTCTAGCACCTACAGGTGAGTCTCTAATGGTTTTTGCATGAATTATGCAAATGAAGAGGACTTTTATTTTAAAAAAAAAAGACATTTTCATTAATGCTACAATCATTGTAATGTGTGCAGGTTAAGTGAAACGTAACCTTTTGTGACCATATGAGAGTGTCTGGGATGACAGCAGTACATAGTGTGTTTGTTGATGCTCCATTAGAGGACGGGATTGGCTGGCAGTTGCAGGCCTGGACAACACCATCTGTTTGCTCTCAGAGAGAAAAGCTTGTCTAAAAAAAGAGATTACATAGAGCACGGGGTAATTTAAAAAAAAAAATTAAGACAGATAAAAAGTAACCTCTTTGATAACCATTGTGCTAATGTGTTTTATTTCCAGGTTTGCATATTCTGTATACCTTTATATCTTTCCTCAATAGATACTGTATTTGTTGTGCCTTAGGGCTCTTTCTACTGATTAGTTAATTTTGTGGAAGAAAAGTGGACTACTTTTTTTTCTCTGAAAAATAAAAAAAAATCCCCTGATTGACGATTAGTACATTGGTAGTCACGCCCTTTTCCGTTCAGATGTGCTGCTTCACTTTAAAGAGCACTCAACTAAACTTTCATTTGCGTTGATTTTGGTGACCCTTATATACAAGCGGTAACTCTTTTAGCTGTGTTGATCTTGCCCTGTACATGTGTAGCCATGTTTTCTGATTGAAAAATTCAATCCTGTGGTCTTCAACAGTCGATCGTGTCACTCATTGGTGTAAAATGTAAGCGAAGGCTGTTTCGGTAGCCTGCTGTAACTCACTTAGCCTGACACCTACCCCACTGCAGTGGTTACAGGCATTAAAAAATACTGTATGGAAATGATCAGTGTGTTCGCTGATGGTCTTATTTGCTTTTGTAGGTCCCATAGAGGTTAAATATCAATTCCTGTCTTTCATAACCAGCTAAATATTCCTCACAGGAGATTTACAAAGTATGATAAAAACTTTGCTACACTCATCTACTGAAACTCTCCTCTCTTTTACTTTGCTCTTACCTTCTACCTTGCAGATGTAAAAAATGGCCTGACCTCTGCCGTGTCTACTGGAAGTGATGATGGAGATGGTTGCTACGTTAATGTCGTCCACTCTCCGCACTCCATGGCGATGTCCAGCATGGCAACATCAGGCCGGGCAAAAAAGGCTGAGAGACCGCGCAGCAACACATCTGAAGCCAAGCTGGAGGCCAAGAAGCGCGTCATTCGCATGTTGGTGGTCATTGTAGTCCTATTCTTTCTCTGCTGGATGCCTCTGTACTGTGCCAACACCTGGCGGGCTTTCGATGACCTCTCCGCCAAACATGCCCTCTCAGGGGCACCCATTGCTTTTATCCATTTGCTGTGCTACACCTCCGCTTGCGTCAACCCCATTATATACTGCTTCATGAACACACGTTTCCGCAAAGCTCTGCTCGCTACCTTCTCGTGCTGCTCTGCGCCCTGCCATCATCGTCGCCGCAGCGCGTTGCGGGACAACGAGGAGGAAGTAATGGCAACGGGAGCGTCCATATCCAAGTTCAGTTACACAACAGTCAGCACCATGGGAACTTGCTGAGGCCAATGGATGCTGACACAAACTGGAGAGGCAGTTACTACGGCAACAAGGCTCCCCACATCCTTCGTCTTTTGCTGACTCAAAAAGAACAGTATGGTGGAGTGGAATAACAGGCCGTATATTGTAGCAGTATAGAAGCTTCAACCTTAACTGTGAGTAAATTATGTAGGGATGTTTTAATGAAACCTATCTTACAGTGTAAATACCTCCATAGCTTTACTGAAAAGAAAAAAAAAACATTTAAAAAAAACACAGTAATATTGTTCTCATAGATGTACACTGTGGGGCATGCATGTGTGTGTGTGTTTGTGTGTATTGAGGATGTGTGTAATGGTGGGCTGGGTGATATGCAAAGGAGGAAGTTTAACAACTTTGCAGATATTATGTAGCTTAAAAAAAGGGACACTTGCGATGTAATTTGAAAATGTGTTTTATATTTTGCTGTGAATTGTTGATCTGTGTGAATTATAGTTATGCAACTGCCTTGTGTACTAAGTGCCTGGTTCTAAATACAATATATGCTACTGCTGATTAGCCTCATTCATCACAGGCACCAATATGACAGAGAAATAGTTACAGGAGGGGTTTAGAAGTGGATTTTAAAGATCTTCTGAACAAATCTTCCTCAGAAAATGGAATTTCCATTTGGATTGGAAGTAATAAAAAAGTGAGCTGCTACTTGTGCATGTACTACAGTTTGCATAAAAAAAACACTTCTTTGGTATGAACAGCTAAGACAGGAAGCAGTGAAGCCTTGTGTTGCTGTTGTAAACAGAATGTTAGCCATAGAGACAGCGATTCAATGTATGCTGAACTACTGTTGAAGCAGAGGTGGATTCACCAACTACCAAGGTGCTTGAAGAGATCAAAAAGCTTGTAGTATGAAGATCAGCTTCATTAACAAATTAGATGACCCTGATGAAGACCGCAAGCTCTTCATACTACAAGTCTTGCTGCACTAGTCTAGGTACAAACAGCAGCTTATGTAGGCATCTAGTTAGGAATTTGTGTTATTTTAGAGACTATTTAGCAGTTTCTATGTTATCATATTCCCAGAACACATTGGCCATTGTCTGACAGCGATTACACAAGTCGACCACATTGTTTGCTTATTCAAGTCAGAAACAGTCTTTTGTCCTGCAGATAACCTGTCAAGTTTACCACTCTAAAACTTGTGGCCTTAAGGGTACATTCTAACTTCCAACACTGTACAAAACTCAAGACAACCAACAACAACTAATAACAGGAACAGTTTAAAAACTTGTCAGTTATACAACATATAACTGATGACATAAACCAACAAATAAGTTGTGCTAATAGAGCTAACTTAACCCTTTATAGGGCACTCATTGAAATACTTTTAAATTCAAAAATTCAACCTTAGAGTGTTATTGGGGGACATAACAAAACTTGATTTCTGTTGTAACATTTTTCAACATTTTTCAATGTCATGTAGAACCACAGTAATGTGTGCGGAAATTACCAAAAAATAGTCACTTGCCCGATAAAGGGCTACAGTCTTGGATGGGTATGTTGCATATTGGTTACTGGAAAAACTACTCACACATACTGTGATAACTAATGTCTCTGTTAAGCATATTGTGCTTGATGATGACAATAACAAATGATTCAAATATAGCCAGCAGAATCATTTCTCAATCTGACATTAAATATGAGTTAAGGCTTAAACAAAGAGTCACAATTGCATGTCAGTTCTGTTTTACAGTAGTATGTACAGACTGTAAATGCTTCTTACATGTCATGTCTTCTTTTTGACTGGCAGGCTAGATGCAGCATTGGCGTATTGCAGCCCCATGTTATATTTGTTACTATACATATTGTTTGACAGTCTGAAAGTTCACAGCAGCCTTTTAATGACTTTAAAGGAGGTAGAAAGAGGCAGAAGTTTATAGGAAAAGTTCAGTGACTGTTCAGTGACTTGCGGTCTCTGTTGATTTCACCTGCAGGCAACAAAATGGCAGCTCGGTTTCAGAGGTCTCTGTTTGTCAGACCTAGCGTGCCTGACTCCAGCTCCCCTGCTCACATGGCACTAATTGTGTTACAACCTCAAACCCTGCCAGGCTGAACGGATGAGCATATTTCACTGAGTGCAGCAAAGCACAATGCTGTCAGTCTCACAGCTAATTGATGTATGGGCTGCCTTTGTGAACTTTTTTTGGAAGATTCTGGGTTGGCCTGCAGCTTTGCAGGTTTCATTGTGAAAGCTGATCCCCAAATGTTTGAACTATAGTTCAAAGTGATGCATTACTGCAGGGGTTTATACTACAGAAAGACAAAAGTGTATTCAGCTCATACCTCAATCCATGTAATGTAAAAACAAAACTAATGACAGGAAAATAAAAAAAATGAATATTCACAGATTACGAAATCAAAAGGCAATTTAGTTCAAGTTTATTCTCTGACCTAACAATCCTAAAGTAAAAACAGACATTGCTTTACTGATCAAATGATCTTTCCTGCAGTAAACAGCAGGGTTTATGGGTCTTATTGCAAGATTTTTTTCCCACATAGAGAAATTTTGTACTGCAGCCGTCTGGGTTGTTGTTTATGAGCGGCCCTTGGAGTGATTTGTGAGCGGCTGATTTCCCTGCGGCATGACAGAGGCGCTTTGATATGACTAGCTCCCCAATCAACCCCAACTCATCCAGTTGCAACAAACACTCACACATACACACACCGAGAACTCCAGCATAAGCTCTTAATCATACACTTGCTCACAATAAATTATACAGATACCAAACCATAAAACGAGTATTTGCAATTGAAGATACAGCTCAGTATAAAAACAACTGTGGTGACAGATATGCAGTAGGTAGCTGTTGGCTTTTTAATTAGTAGTCTACTTGTGTATACCTTATGTCCATATTAACACAGGTGCTAAAGGTTAATGTAAATGTTCTCAAATTAAAAATGTCAGATCAGTGATCATCGCTCACACGCTTCATATTAACTGTAACATGTATGCTTCAATCAGAAATGATAATAGCAGAACATTGATTATATAATCCTGGGGCACAAGTTAAAAAATGCACTAGTCAAGACTATTTTTAATGACAAAGGATTCAACCAATATGTCTACTATGAAAGGGCAAGTCATAGTTATCAATAAACAAATATTACACCCACCTCTGCAGTTCCGGACAGACTTTTTCACTATATGTGTCGTAGTTTTGGTTTTCAACCCAAAACTCCCTCCAACCAATCAGCTACAGCAGTACCTGTTGTCAGCAAATAAAACAACTGTAAACTACCTGCTGAGCACAAAAGAGTGGATAGAGAAGACTGGCCAATAGCTGTTGAACATAAATATGAATGAAACTGTTTAAGATTTATCCTCAGCAGATGTGTGGTGGGAAAAAACAGAGCAAAAAAGGGCAGTGACGAACAGATTTAAAATAAATCGTTGACCACACACGTAGCTCTGTTTTCGGATAGTTTGCAAACATGTTAGCCATAACTTCATTAGATCATTAAAAGTCAATGTTGTTTCAAGTTTGTTTCTTTCAAACACTGCCTACAAGAGGCAGAGACCTGAAAGACAGGTGGGTGCGTTGTAGCTGTTTGCCTTGCCGTTGAAGCTTAGAGCCTGCCTCTGCTCCACCTCTGCCATTAAAAAATGATCGAAAGTTAGGTGAGGATAACATTTCCAATATGGCCAACCGCCAACATAAAGCTTCAGAAAGTCGCTTTAGAAGCCAATGGGGGTTGACGTCACTGAGACTAAGTCCAGGTTTTTTACAGTGTATGGTTCACACACTTGTACCTTGCAATAGTAGCAGAAATACAACAGACAAGTGAGATATCTAAAACGCTATCAAAGTAAAACCTACACTTTGATTGGAAAAAAAATGTGTTTGGTTGATTGAAATTCTGAATATCCCTTCATACTGAGCATATCAATCTAAGATGGGCAAATTGACAAATAGATGAACCGTATTTCTGCCACACATTGTGCATACTTTTGACTGATTACTATCAGGGACTCTTCTCATTTTCACTTAAACAATCAATCATGTTCAAGCTAGACAATGAGGTGGCCTTTACAGACTGACAAGCCCTCACTCATTCTGGTGATTATCATGCCCCAGCTGATACCCTCCCCACTTCATTAAGAGAACAAAGCTGTTTAATGATCCCCCCCCCCCCCCCCGCCATCCCTCTCTGCCAACCTGCCCTCTACATGTTCTAGCTTTTTTGTACCAACATTGACATTTCTTCTTCCCTCCCCTTTAGCATTATGAGGGCCCAAAACTTGGCGATACCTCTGTGGTATTTGCTGGAGCTCTCACAGCTGTTAGGATCGAATGAGAGCCAGTTCATCCAAATAAATGTGTGAATATTTGTTTCAATAAGTAGTCCTATGATCTTTCGCAGAAATGTCACTAACAAATGATGCAGGTGTGCTCAGGGGGAGTTCTGCTGGTGGATGATAAGGACACAGTCAACAGGTGCTGCGGAGGAGGTCTCTGGGGGGAAGGGGTTGACAGTTTGGGCAGCGTCATCATCGTTTATTTTGAGTAAAGCTGGTATTAGAGGAGCAAATTTGCCTGAGCTGGTATCACACCCAGGTGCATTGATGACAAATCGGCTCAGTGGTGGTAACATGATAGACAAATAAAAGCTTGATTGTCTGAATGGTAAATACAACTTGGCTGAATGCTGGGTTAATAAAAGATAGTAAAGATTCTCTCCTTCATTGTAACTGTTGGTTTTAATGGTTTGTAATACTTTCAGCATTTTGGGGAGACGTTATTTTATTATTAAGTAACTTATAAAGAACAATACATTTATAATTGTAGATCTGTTCTGACCATACATAGTCCTCTTTACATTTGGATTAATGTTTTATGACCTCCAGCAAATCCTGATAAAAACAATTCATTGTAATCCAACTCCCTTATTAGCAGGAATAAATCTTTAATCTGTCATCCCATATTGTTTTATTTACTGTTTTATTTATTTATTCGAGGGACAGTGTACATTAATCAACATTCAGACTTAGGTAAATGTACCCGTTAGCCCAAAGGCTAATTGTCATCGGCAGTCCTTTTGCCGGATGTTCTTTGGCATCATAGAATTACATATAAAACCAACAATCTTTCATTAGTATAGAAAAAGAAAAATACATACTGTACAATACAATTTGGGTAACAGAAACAAATAACATCCAACATAAGACATGATACAGTAAAGTTACCATGAGTAGGTATGGCATCAGTGTTGACATTGTTGGTTCTCAATAAGCCATTTTTAACATTATATTTAAATGAATAATACGATGTTGACTCTCTAACTGATTGCGGTATTAAATTCCACTGATGTGATGCTCTGAAGGAAAAGGCACCCTGGCAGAATGTGGTTTTCCTGAGTTGGATTGTGCAGTCCCCTCCTAGCTGCACCTCTAGTGCTCCTGTTTGTATAAAAGCAGACAGAGGAGGTGGAGTTAACCATGAAGAATCCTATAAACTAGGCACACATTTTTGTATCTGCCACATATCTGACACTTAAATGTCATTTTTAGATAAACAAATGATGTTCAAATCTATCTCAGCAAAACGGTCTCTTGAGATCTGCCAATACAAAATTCTCCACTCTCCGTTAATGCTGAAACCGTCAATGCTGCCGAAATAACTTTCTAACAAAAATAATGAGAAATTTAATTTGTTTTAGATAAAGCACAAGAAACAAAAACTACAGTCATTGACATTTGAACTGTTTTCATGGTGGTTTAAAATGACCTAGAAACCACAGAGACTAGAGTTGATCCTTTTTCATGGTGTAGCTTGTAATGTGCCATTTTTTTGTTAAAGAGCACCTTCGGCAATAAGTCTTAAAGATTTAGTCAAGTCGAGTGTTTGAGTATAGCATTGATAAAAAGGTAGTTCTATACAAGATAGCACTCGTCTGCACCTTTATTTGTACATTCAAATTCATAAACCAACAAATACTCACTAAATCAAAGTCACCACCAACACTTAGAGGACTGCTCTAGTGCAGATGCACTGCAAGCTGCAAAGAGAGTTGTTGTTTTGTCTTTAAGATTCCAGTTTGATTACCATCTATATAACTTCTGCAATCTTATTAATATGATCCATGTGGATTGTTGAAAGAATATCGTGGAATTATAATGATGAAGATCAAAGACGGTGTCGACTGAGAGTTATGGTAAGCATCGGGTACTGTTTCATTATTGTTGATGTTTCCTGTCTCTGTGGTGGGTTTAGGATTAGTGCAGCCATCTTTGCTGTGAATGTCAAGCTCTAATATATGGAGACAAAAGCCTTTTATAATAACATATTGTAAATTGCATCTGCTTCGTGCCCATACCTGCTCCCTTGTATCCCTGTAAGGATGCACGTAGAACTTTGAATTGTACTGAAATCAGGTGTCAAAGTATGAAACTCTTGTATATTTGTATGTGATGTTCTGTAAAGGAAAGAGCTAATCTTGTGATGCAGTGATTTGTAAATTGTGCCATGTTTCTAAGCAGCTTGTTCAGGCCGGAGGCTCATATGGGATGAACCGGGATGAAGGGTTAGAGAAGCGTATGAGGGCACATTTAGATCTACTCCAACAGCCACAGTTGCCAGGCCACCATTGCCTTAAGTGTGTTTTGAGTGTACAGTATCTGTCTTTGTATATGTATGTGTCCCTCATGCAATTACCGTGTATACATGAGTCACTGCTGTTTGAAACAACACAAGAGCTGGAGATAAAAGGCTTCTCTATTGTTTTCCCATACATGAAAAAAGAGTATAGCCGGTAATGGCAACCCCTCTTGGTTTTGACTTTTTCATGGTAGGCTTGACATCGTGAGCTGTCTATGAGTAAATGGTTACATTGAGAAAACAATCAGAAAAAAAAGTTGATGTGTTATCTTGGCTGCTGTCCATGCTGTTATCTTGACATGTATTTTTGTGCTGCTATGACGTAACAAGGCCTTAGGTGTTTGTCTTGGTCTGGAATGTGTAGTTTCCGTTCCCGTTAATGTTCCTGATACAGGAGGTTCAACAGGTCTACCTCCCGAACGACAGCAGAGATTCATTGCTATTATGATTGTCCTTGCAGCCACTATTCATTGCTTCTGACTTCGCAGACAGGAGAGATGTAGTATTTGCATTTGTATATTATTAGTATTAAAAGTCTGAGTGTGTCTGCGAGTGTGTGCGTATCAGAGAAGGAGCCAGGGTCATAACACAGAGGCATATTTTTGTGCTAGTAATATTTGATCTATTAGAATAAAATAGGGATTCTTGCGTCTGATGGATGCACATTTTGGCTTCCTGTCTGTCTTAAAAAGTCTCTGTCACTCTCTCTGAGACACACACACAGTTATAAATGTGTATGTAAAACCGGGCGACCATCCAGCTGGCAGTGCTCTACTTTGCTCTTTGTATAATGTTATTTAATGCTAATAAAGTCTCAATGTAAAAATACCTCTCTCTATGTTTTCTTTGATGTTCTCTTAGTGTTTTAAGTCAGTTTTGCGATGGCCGTGGTTGTTGCCACTGTTTTTCTTTGTAGTCTTCTATACAACTGTTCCACTCTTGTGAACACAATATCTAAGCTATGGCAGCCGTAAGTAGACTTTCATCCATACATTTTAGTTACTTCACTTTACTGTGAAAACGACTAATTTCAGGTTGTTTCACAAGATCCTGACTCAATTATCTTATTATCTAACAGCTTTGGTTTTCCGTTGATAATGAGGTAACTTCAGTTGTTTTCTGTCTACTTTTCACATTATCTTGGGATAACAAAGCTGCTTTTCCCAATATAACAGAAGAATGTATCTCTTTATAACACATCTTGTTTTCTTGTGATAAGAGTATAATTTGCTGATGGTCTACAAAACACAAAAATAGGTTGACCACTGTGATAGGCCAGACCAAGATATGCCATACTGCCATTGCCCATACTAATGAGGTAAGTTAAACCTATCGATGTTTGTTAAATAAATAACCGGAGATTGCACGTTATCACAAGAAAAGGGAAGTTGTAGGGATGCATGTGCGCATGGATGCAGGGCTTTCATAACTTTGGACTCAAAAATGTTTTGATTAGACTTTAGATGTCAAATGTCAACGCAACTGTGAGTTCTCGAAAAACTTTTATTTTTTCCATAGTGTGCATACAGTATTAAGACATCATTTCAACCAACCGTCTTTGGGGATAAAATGGTGAGGTTATGTGGTTTTCAACCCAAAGGGTCAAATTTCAACTTCACTTTGACATCACAGGGAATCATAAAACATCTGGTGTATTTTCATTTCACACAATTCTGTAAATGAATTTGTATAAATTCATATTTATACAAATTTCTTGTGTAATGTAGGCCAATTTATGTAATTTATGTTTGTTTAAGGCTTAAGTATCTTCCAATTTTATATTTTCAGTGAATAAATCTATCCTCATCCTGTTCAAGGTTCCACTGTGATTCTGCGGGCAACACACAAATTGATCTATAATGTGGCTGATTGTTTAGCCAACACACACACCTGTGACGGGTTAAATCCTATTGTTTATGTTCTTTAGATCCTTTACTTACTCTGAAACGACTTTATTGACCATCTAAGAGCATTCAAGCAGTCAGAAATGATCTAACCCAGCTCGGGCTCCTGTAAGCACTTTGAGCAAAACACAAGGCCAGGCTGAAACTCGAGAAGCTAAAGTGCTCGGCTGTTTCCACTGACTCATTGTCTTGCTTACTTGGTAGATCTGCTTACAGTGCTCTAAATGGAATCAAAAGTAAACTTCATGTTAGCTTACAGCTACTCTTTGTATCACTCCTGTTTACCCACTCGAAACATCAACAAGATCAAAATGCAAATAAATCGATATCATGTAAAAACCACTCTTCCGTAATGGACAGTAAAGCATAAGAGCATTCCAATACACACAGCAGTGAAGGATAGTGCCAGCTAAGCAGAGATGTGCTGATTTAACACGGTTAGCTTGACCTTCAAAACACAATTCTCTTCCTGGCACCTCTTGACAGCATTTTAATTACAATAGATAACTGTGAGCACATGTAGAGGTACTCACCGTAAACTGGATATCATTTAGATGGCAAGCTTCTGGGTAATGGATGGTTATTGATGAAGGGACTACTTGTTATCGATATAGTGACTCTGAAGAGGATTAGAACTGCCTGATTATTTTTGAATGGATGAGCATTTAGCCCAGCAATCAATGAGGAGTTAGAGGGATTTGATATTTTCAACCTGTGAATAATGACACACATCCCTTTGGCCCCCAGATATATAGAACTAGGATTTTCTTGTGTGTGGCTCTCAGTGAGACACAGTGGCTTGCATTATAAAAAACTCTAAAAAGACTAAAAGAGACACTTCTAGCAGTATATGGCAGGATTTGTTGCGTTCTGCGCAAGCAGCTTTCTTGATCTCCAAATACAAGAAAAATAATATTGATCTCTCCTTTGATCATTAAAACATCTATATTATCAAACCTAAGCACAAACACGCACAGTAAGCACATCCGCATGAACACTTCTTCATTAATCAGGACCTGTATAACACTATTGCATCCATCAGCAGAGATCATGACCTTCTGAAATACCACTCTCACTTCATTGTGCTGGCAGATTGCTTTGGAAGCACCAACATCTATTAGCCGATTTCTGTCAAAAGATATTGACTGTTTACGCTCACCCTGTTGTACCGATAATACATTAAAATTGGATGTGAAATTGCCTGGCACCTGTGTTAGTAACGTTTCATTCAAAGTGATCTCCCCTGAATGTTAGATGTTACTTGAGTGAGAGAATACATGTAATGGTTCTATGAACTTCTTAGACATTGATGCAGACATTGATGCAGACCTATACTGTGTAAGCAGATCAGTCAAACCCTTGGGGGGTGGGGGCTTTTTATGCCTTCATTGCAGAGATAGGTCAGTGGAAAGAGTCAGAGATCAGGGAGAGAGAGAGTGGGGAATGACATGCGGTAAAGAAGCCACAGGTAGGATTTGAACCCCAGCCGCCCTCCTTTAGGGACTTCAGCCTCTGTACATGGGGCGAGCGAACTAGCCACTAGGCCAAAGGCACCCCATTTCAATGGTATTTTTGTGATGCATCTAAAGAATTGCTCTCTATGCATTTCTGAAATATCCTGATCCCAAAAAATTAATAGGAAATAAAGGCCCAAAAGTACAGAACCTCTAAGTGGACATGCATCCATACGCTATTTATGCTTTGGAACAACAAGTGCTCCTCCCAAAACAAACTGCATCTCCCAGTTATTTACACTCTTTAGATGGCCTGACTGGTACTTGTTTAAAGGAGGAAATAGTGATGCCACATTGACAAATTGTAGTCAGCTAATCATTGAGTGTAAGTGGACTTTGTGACCAATTTGAGGAAATTTCCTCTAGGAGTTTTTGAGATGTAACGTTTATAAGAAAGGGATAGGATGTAAACACAATGCCCACACAATGTATGTTTAGTAGGGATGTAAATGTATCTTCACATTTGCGAAATTGTGAGAACAAAAGTACAAAAATACTGTATGCGAGATAAAATTGTCGTCCTTACAAAATCAGCTCTAAAAAAAAGAACGGTATGACATAGCGACTTATTGTAAAATCCACTTGCTTTGAGAGATCGGCAGCTTCCTCGTGATAAACTCTGTGTGTTTCTGCGACTTTTCTATCCCACTGAGAAGATTAGCGAATTTTCAGGGACTGTCCGGATCCAATCCCCACAAAAATGAAGGTGATCCTTGGTGATTTATGTATAAACTTCAGTGAAATAGATGTTAGCTCTCTCGGCTGGACGGATGCTGCCATCTGTTTTTGGTCTGTCGACCAATCAGATGCTGTATCTGCGGTCAGCTGACTTGTAAATCCCATTGAGAAGCCAGGTGAGCCTGAGACGGACTTCACAAAAAACTATGCCACCCTTCAGTGCAGATAATTGCCAAAAATGTACGTTTGGTTAGTGAAATACATGAAGCTTAAATACTGTGTGGCATCGTGCTTATTAGACCTTCCAGTCATTCAGAGATAGTATTTTGTATACCCTAATCATTTTCCAGATGTGTATAACCCTGCTACAAAAAAGAGCAACTGGGTGTTGTGTCTTACAGTAGAAACCTCTATCACTCTGGTTTAACGATTCATCCTGTTGCCTATAGCAACAACCCAACACAGACCCCTCTAGTGACTTTGGCAAGGTGCTGAGGAAGCCTTAGTTCAGTTATTCAAATAAAGAAGAGCTGAACTGTCGATTTATTCTGTGTAAGAGGGGCCGATGAGCAATTGTGTACCTCTTTGACCTTGTGTGTCCCTTAGGAAATGTCCTCTAATGGAAAAATCTCATCCCCGGTAACCTTCCTTGTACTCTGGACATAGCCCATACTGTGGATTGAAGGAAATGTTGGCCTCTGCTTGTAGAGAAGAAAACCTGCACAGTGACAGAATAATTCAACACCTATAGGCATAACCACGGTTGAAGGCAAACACCTTCAGAGAGAAGGGTGCGAACTCCATATGAGCAGGATGTATAGAAGGCGGATGTAAAATGCTAACCCTTTCAGCAGAGATGAACAAGATCCAACAATACAACACCTGATTTACATTATTGAACCATTGTTGACATGTAAATGGGATATTGCAAAATGCATTTTCTTGTATCACTGTAGTGTTTTTGCCCACAATTCACTGTTGGTTCAAAGACATTGCTTTTTAATAAGAAGACTGGAAGAGCTTTAGCATAGATAGTCTGCATGGCTCAGAATCAAATAAAATGGCTTTGAAGGATTGTTGACGTTCTTTAAACATCTTAAAATAGTACCTACAGTGAATGGGTTCTTTAAGAGACATAACAATCCCTGGGATCATTCTTACTGCCCATATTTGCCTTAAAGCAATCCATTTTAAAGTGCAACTCCACTGCCTGATGCAAGGATCCATTGTACCAGAAGCTAATGCTGCAGATTCTCCAGTCTGAGTTTAAAAAATCAGGTGGGTGTCCTCCAAAGTTGGGCCCTTAAAAAAAAAGAAAGTTGCTTCTTTTAAGATAAGCTGATAACTACATGTAGTTTTCTTTCTTTGCAAACATTTACAGTAAACCTACAAATAAAGAGATTTACCCGTAAAATGTAATGGACAATTGTCCTGTATACTGGCTGAAAGAAAACTAGAGAATGAAGTAAAGGATTCGTGACCTCGGAAAAATATCTGGATTAATTAACAGAAAATAAAGTGTCCATGATATGAGTGTTCAAAAAAAAGCTACAGCCCCACTTGTTCTTGCTGTGAAGAGGCATTTAGGTACCAGTTGATATGTTGAAAGAATGTTATTGGGACTAATTGTTATGACCTTCTGCCTCAAGTTCCTTCTGACAAAAAATGTGTCTTGGCTAAGGTAACATATAGGGACGTTAGATTATGGGATTTTTCCAACTCATTTTGTCCGATTACTGCTGCATGTAACAATAAAGCCTACTGTTTTACAATATTTATTTCATGTAATGCAGAGACAATCAAGTCTCTCTTGAAGACAATTTGACATATTATTAAGCTGACTTGTATGCTGATTAATTAAGCAATGTAAAAACATTTCAATGCATTTTAAAGGATCCAGTTTAGTTTAAACATTCAATAGTGATATCATAAAAAAGTTACCCTATATAACACCAGCCACGGAGGCTGAAAAAGTGTCAGATCTACAAACATGCAGCAGGAAGTCATGCTAAAGGACACAGAGGAGCACGTTTACACACAGGAAAGGTGAAAGAGAAACAAAGCAAGCAAAAGAATGAACCACATAACCTCACATTACCTCTGCAGTTAACAGACGTTATGACAACAAGACCACCAGAGAACCAATAAGAGAAAGAGAAACACAAAGCATTTCGGGAAGTGTTTCTATTAGTAGATTTGTTTCTGAATGCAACATTTTATTAGTCGTTTTTGGTAACTTAGCAACTTACTCTGTGATAAAAAGAGGGTAATGACATCTTTTGTTAGTCACCCTGGTGGGAGGCTTCCAGACATAAAATATATATTTGGCAGCTGACACACAGAATAGAAAGTGTATTATGTCTGCCATTCCTTACAAGGCAACAATATTCTTATTCTGTACGAGACAATTTTATGTTAATGTATGTGTTTTCTACTCGTCATGTTGCTTTGAAACTCAATTTGTTTTGGTTAGTTGAGTGTTAGGAACTCGTTCAATTTGAAATATGTTGATTCTTCTCTAACTCTTAAGGATTATATCCTTCACTTTAATTGAATTGGCAACTGTAGAGGAGCCTAAATGCACTTTATGATGTTTATCTGCTCAGCATGTGCACTGCATAAAAATGTCACAAGTAAGTAGGTAACTATATCCTTGCTTCATAGTCTGAAGTTATGTGTCTTTGTGTAGTGTAGTAGTGGTCATTAGTTAAATATAATTATGGAAGAGCTATATCACAAGACAATATGACTTAAATTAAAGAAGAATTTGATGCATTTGCATCAGTATTTATGAGATATGTGATAAAAGGACAATAACTTGTCTATCATACCCAGAAATAAGGGCAGGCAAGAAAACAGAAGAAGAAGTCAGAGCCAGGGAGCTGGCTGTGTAAAGAAGGACAGCAGAGCTGTAAAACGGGAAGAAAAGGGGCATATAGAGAGGGTGATTGGTCGGTGACTCTTCCATCTCCTCTTGCCTAATTGCCACATTAACAGACCGGATGGAAAAATGGACAGAGCCCTCTGGAAGGCTGTGGAAAAATAGAGAAGGGTGAGTTTTAATGCGTAGCACAGCAATTCTACAGACTTGATGAAGCTCAGTGAATATATTATTACCGCAGGGCTAAAAGCCTTCCTCAAGGACCACTGAGCTCTCTCGTTTAAAAAAAAAAAAAAATCTTACAAATCTGTAATGGAGCCTTTTTGTTGTCTGTCCAGGCCAAAAATGTCCACACTTCATTGACAAAATTAGGTTCTTAAAGGAACTTCAATTCTCATCTTAAATAAGTCATAGAAAAACAGAATCATACTTATGCAGAGATAGTGGGCAACATTTCACAACAAATAGAAATGATGATCTACAACCTCCTGAAGAGGAACAAAGTGTATCCTTTACAGTTATGGAGGTAACTTCAGGGTTAACGCAGAGTTTTCAGTACTATGACGGTGGTTCACTTCTTATCGGGGTAGATCACCATGGTAACTGAACATCTCATCTGCTCCGGAGCAGGTTATTTTCAGGATGAAGTTCAAAATAAGAAATCAACCTGTATGCAACTCAGTACACTGACCAATCACATCTCTTGATCGTGGTACTCTGTGAGCTGAGCATGAGAGTAGAAGAGGGAGAGAGACCAACATACACGCTGTGTTTCCTGTTATTATTTTTCATTTTAAATATATGATCGTGAAATAAATTAAACATGCTTTACAGTTATAATCCTACAACAAAAACTGAGCAAAGCACTGAAGCCTTCTTCTTTTTGTACCTGATATAAAATTAAGCGTACTTCTTACTTTCAATTATGTTATCATATTCATTTTTATAAATCCCATACCATTTCTCCACCTAATATAATTTAAAGGGCGAAACAGGGGTTATTATATTCAGATCAATTTTGCGCTAAGTGATATCATAAGCCTTCATATTTGCTGTCACAGTCAGATTTTGTATCTCAGCTCTTCCTGCATTCATCACTGCAGCTGTATTTTTATTTGGGATTATGAGTCAAACTTCTTTGTGTTTTTTAATATCATAGGGCCTGGTTTGCTCTGAGATTGTAAATTTGAGTATGTGTTGATGGCAGACTCGTCCAATGACCATGAAAGCTTCGGTCTGTTGAACAGAGTTTGTCATGTGAGCCCCCCTCTCCCTTCCCAGCTGCCAGCAAATAGCATCGAAGTTCCATGCTTTCAAACCTCGCTATTCAGACTGAGGTCACATTGAACAGATTCCATGTGACTTGTGCTGTTTTCACTGTCATAAAAAAAACAGATCTGAGTCACATAGGAGCAAAAAAAATAGATTCAGGTTACTTTTGCCTGCAGCGTGACTGACTGATTCTGACCTGGTTATTGCTGAGTACTTTAGACCATTGTTTTCCGATGTCATTTTTGTGAATGCCTCCATATGTTCCTGTAACAGAGTGCTCCTGATTCTGTTCATTAGAATTTCCAGCCTCCGCGAACAGTAACGGTTCAGTTTATTCTTGGCTCCTTGTCTGCCAAGGGCAAAGCATCTGCTGGGTTGCCAGCATTTACTACATTGTTAAGTACAAGAAGTCAGCTAAGTGGTTTCCATGGGTCACAAAACATCAATGGTAGCTCTTTGTTAAAGTGTTTGTGATCTG
Organism: Tautogolabrus adspersus; assembly: GCA_020745685.1. Lineage (NCBI taxonomy): Eukaryota > Metazoa > Chordata > Actinopteri > Labriformes > Labridae > Tautogolabrus > Tautogolabrus adspersus. Next base: position 10,658,257 of record CM036548.1, on the reverse strand, counting down.
GCTATGAACTCTGACGTCTTTGTTTCTGTTTCTTTCTTTCAAAGCATCTTCCCCAGTTCAGGCGCCGAGAATAACGGTACAATGAGAAACAACTTAAGAAGCATTTTTTACACTATAAAGTAACATCTTTTCAAGTTGTTTAGGCGATATTAGAAAATGGTAATACAATGTCAGAATGCTGGCCATTGCTGAAAGAGTGAAGACTCAATGCTTTTTGTTGGCTATCCATAATGATTCATATTTGTGTTTTAGCCAGCAGCTGGTTAGTCTTGTGGCTTGAGTCCAGTTGGTAGCCAAAGGATTCTCAACAAGTTTTGAAAGGAACAAGCATGTTTTGCAATATCACAATGTGGTTAACATAACACTTAACAGATAAAATACAGCACACTTACACCACTGACATGTAAGATGTTTCAATTTGGTTTAATATCTTCTCTTCTCAAAGACGAATAGATTTGAAGCCAATGGCCCAACAATATCTCCACTAACAGAAGCTGGATCAATAGATCTAACTAGAATGGTTAGATAGGTGATTGAGTGACATCACACTAATCAGCAACTGGGCAGGATGTCTTCAATATTTTAAAATACTGCTGAAAAAAACATACAGCAGTAGCCTGGCCAGCTGACACCAACGATATCCATCATGTCAGTTCCATCATCTATAGTAACTTTGTCCTAAAAACAGGAGGGCAGCATGGGATTGGAATAGCTGTGAACCATAACTTAACTTTATTCACTTCCTCTCAACAAATAAGCCTGAGCATCTTTGGTTACACTTCTTAATTTGGTTTCTTTTCATCTGAAAAAGCATCAATCTCAAAGTATAGGCCTATTCGCCAGCTGAGCAAAACTGGAGATATTGATCTTGCTTGAGTTAATTTGTCAGTGGAAGGATTCTGACAACTCGGCCTCATGGGAGTTGTGGTTGTTACAACAGCGTAACCTGCCCAAAAAACCAAAAACAATCAGGGTTCCTTTTTTAAGTTTAATCATTTAACATAATTTTCCGTTGAGAAAATAAAAGAAGCCTGATTTTTTTACTTTTAAACTGTGTTCCTGTTACCTTGACTGCTTGATAATCGATTTAGTCATTTCCATACAGACTGATGCTTTCTATCAAGAACAGCGAAAAGACAGTTTGATCAGAATGACTTACATTGTCAGGAATTAATGCACAACCATTAAGAAGAAATTATTCAGTGGTAGATTTCATAATAAGAAATGTATCTTAGAATGCTAGACAGGGTGAGCATGTGATGCTTAGTATACCTTTTAATTTATGAAATAAACAAAAAAAATTTAAGGCCAATTTGCAGATTAAGTTTTGATATCTCCTGACAGTAAACAATGCAACTTCTACTCCGAAACATTTGGCTCGTCCTAACGGTCTTATGTAAGCAGGAGCAACTGCCTTATTGGGGGAAAAGGTTTTAAAGGGAAAGGAGTGCTTAAGGTAACCCAACTGTGCAACAGACAGATGACCTTTAGATCGTTTCTGCATGCTAACAGGATGTCTCTGCAAGGAAAAGGGTAAAGTGCATTAGAGACACGGATGCCCTCATCAGAGACGGGATGTGATGGAAAGGCTGACCATTGAGACGATCAGTGGTTTCTGGCCACTTTGAGGTCGCTGGATTTCTGGATGGTAACAACTGGGAAATAAGGTTGCCTTTTTTTAAATTAACAATTAACTTCTCTAATAACTGCACTGATGTTAGAAATGCTGCATTTATTGAAACTGTGACTTGTTATTTTGGTGGCCATGAGACCACAGACAATTAAACTGGATCATTATTGGGTAGTTTCTTCTTGCTCTTGTAGTCCTTTTTGTGAAAGATGTATTGTGTAGAATGTGTGCTCTGCATATGTTACAGAACAAATGAAAATTACCTGGACAGAAATTACCTTCATACTCCCAAAATAGAGGTGGGAAAAAAATTGATTTATGTAAAAATCGAGATTCTTATCTTCTAAGATTTAAAATCGATTCATAACTTCCAAAAATCATTTTTTTGTTGTTGTTGAGCTAATCAGTCACTCCCTGCTAAGTGCTAAGGCTAGCTCTTTAACTCAGTAGAATTCCAAATGGAGCAGCAAGAAATTCAGCCAGTCTCACAGAGGACTGGAGTAGATCCTGAAGTATGTATTAATTCATAAATAGACAATAAATAGATCCAGAATAGTTTTGAATCGAAAATCAATTCTGAAACGAATCGTGACCCAAAAAATCAAAATCAAATCATATCGTGAGACACCCAAAGATTCCCAGCCCTATCCCAAAATAGCTAATATTTATATATTTCTTGAAAATGAATAAAATAAAAGTTAAAGCTACAATCAACCTCTTCATGTATCGAAAAATCTGCTAAGCAAGCTACCTGAAAGATTAATGACCTTCAGAGAGGTGTGTCCTTTCATGTCCAATTAATGGTAAAATGATAATCTCAATGAACAGATTCTACATGAAACGTGGAATCTGTAGACGGGGATCTATTTAGGCATATTTAGGCTATCAGATGATGACAGGCGATGGTTGCTGATGGGTTCAGAAATTTACTGATCTGAGACATTGTTTTCTTAATGTAAAGCGAAGTGAAGAAGATGGTTTCACATCCTTTCTATCTTAGAAGTACAATACTTAATCATATTTAGCAACTAGATCATGCATAAGTCTTCAAGGTTTTTTCCCCTGTCATGTATTGCAATACTGCACAAACTTTTACATACAAAAACACATGTAAAACAGATTTGTTGTTGTGGAGGTAAAGTCCTGTGAAACATTACCTTCCATGTGGCATCTAAAGTCTGCTCTGACCGTTTAAGTTCTCCAAAATGATTAAGCTGAAAGCAGTAGAATTGGATCTATTTCATTTCCTGTTTGTATTAGAACCATATGAGAAGATTTAGGTTCTGATTTAAGCCACAATTTATGATTATAAGATGAAAGACGATGAATGAAATGCTGACCCTCCATCTAGATTATTCGATTAAAAGGAATGCCAGCAAGTTAAATTGACATTGAATTAATTAGTGTCCAGAGAGCCACACATGCCTGCACCAAAAATGGTTACATGTTTGTGTATGCTTATGTGCAGACTTCGCCACACACATGCATCCTGATTTCATGAGGAATTCATCTCATCAAAATAGTTAAAGGTAATTACGGATGTCAGCTGCTCCTCAGTCCCTAATGATGACTGATGCAGTCATGGGAGGCAAGGAAGATAAACACATGAGCAATATTTCTCCACGTGTTCAGGATTTTCCCATGTCTGTGGGATGCTGGTAAAGGACAACGACAGATCTGAAGTCTAACATATTAATCAGATACTTGTGTTGTTTCAACCAAAGGGAAATCAGTATTTAATTAAGCCGAGAGCAAGCATGCACAGACACCATTTATTCAGGTTAGACACAAGCTGGTGCTTTGGAACGAATACATGCAAACAAAGAGACAAAGAGCAGCCATAAATGTCAGTGACATAAGGACTTAGTCAAGGAATCTTGTTTTATTAAACAATAATCTGTGCTATCAGCCTCTGGCATGAAAGATCTCATCAACCTTCAATTAACCCTGCTGCTCTTCATCTCCTCTGCCCCCTTTCTTCTTCTTCTTTGAGGATCAGATGACCGGAGGCTGTTTTTACACTGAACGCTGCAGGTTGACAACACAGGTAATCAAGTCTATCAGCACTAATTACTGGCTTCCCATTAGTGCCAATTACTATTCGTAGAATCAGTGCAGGGATAAAACAGTGAAGGGCGATGCCACCATAGGTGAGGAAGGTCACTTTGTTTTTCATCATTCTGCCTCCATTTTTTACCTCTGATCTCAACCTTTTCTCATTTCCATTTCTGACTCATTTGACCTCACATCCTGCTTCTGTTTGAATGTAATTCTACTGCTGCAGGTTGCTGCAAAGGAAAATAGACCTGATGTTGCCTTAATTTTAATGTATAGTTAGCAGGGTTTAGAATAAAAAAAAGAAATCCGCCTGCCAGACATGAGGCTTTCACCGAACTATTAATTCCTCCTCCAATTCGAGACAATGATAGGCGGCAACACCGCCGGTGTGCAGCCCGCTGCCTGCGAGTAGAGTGATGAGGTCCACAATATTTTATTTATTCATGCACTCACTAAGGAGACTGATTAAAAGTACATGAGTTGTTTTCAGAGTTGCATTGAAAGTATTAATAGATTGACAAATATTAATATTCGTCTAACCCATTACAGGCATTAAAGGAAAAAACACAATATCTTAAATTCTTTTTTAAAGAGTGAGGTCTTACTTGACCTAAAAATGTCCACACATCAACAGATGCACATTAAGCTTTTTTGAAGGACAGTTGGCCCATCTAACCTGTTATGGAGACTTGTTGTCACAAAGCCTTTGCCTTCTGTCAAAAGAATAGCCCAGCCTTGGGATCTCCGATGGGCCTCTCTGATGGAAACCACTGATGGCAACACTGCAGACTTTGATTAAAAAAATAGTGAATAAGTGATACAGTTTCTTATTATACGTGGAAAAGTGCATTAGATAGACAATGCTTAGCCTTGACGAGTGGGTGTCCACCCACAGCAGCTTAACTGACTGGAATCCCCACTGATCTGTCAGGGCTTAACTGTCAAGTCAATACAGCAAGCTAAAGGAATAAGAGCATGGTCAGGAGAGCCATTTGCATTACAGCCACAATCAAACTGTGATACAGAAACCCATAACATGTATGTCCTAAACCAACAAAAATTACTCATAGGTGGAAAATGTAAGAATGAATAAAGCAGTTCTCTATTCATAATGAAAAAAACAAATAGTAACAGACAGGAGAGAGAGAGGGATCTATTTTTACATCTTAATAAAGGATACAAATATTGAATTAAAATTCTTAATTCTGAAGACAGTCAGGGCCCTAGTGACACCCGGCACAAAGCATCTTGACACGCAGCACAAGTGCCTTTTTTATTTTCCATCTGACACAGTTGATATTTTCTTGCCAGCACCCATGTTGTGTAAATAGCAAATTAACTTGTGCCCTTGTTAGTGCTCATGGTTTGTGTTGGTATTACAACGTGGTCTGCTCAGGCACACAGGTGGCACATTCCTATCTTGAGGACACAGAAGTCAACTGCTCCTCAGATCTGGTCCAAACTTTCAAGCCAGAGGGCGCCTTGGAAAGATTGGCAAACATAAATCTGTGCAAAATTGGCTTCCACTCTACCTGTTAAATACACAAGGAAGCACCGGAGCGCTCTAACTGCTCTGTTACTGTAAATATACTTTTGCAATTGCATATTGAGTTTTTAATGGGACTAAGGTCTGGGAGATGTCAAGCTTTTGTTTTTTTTCCTCTCTTGCCATCTGAAGGCTGCATTTCTTTTGACATTGGGGCCGGTGATGTCAGAATACGATAAGCGCTCACCACTACCTCTTGGAATCCAGCTCGAGTTGCACAAGGCCAAAAACTCCAGCTGACAAGGACACCCAGCTCAGCCATCATGCGCACTCCCTCTCATGTGCAGTCTTCTGTCTAATAAATGTGGACCACACGCAGAAGCGCACACACATTCACACCACACAGTCTTATGCAACAGAGAGTTGGATTTAATAATATAAAACCATTTTTTCATACAGAACTGTGCCACCAACAATTACGCCAACGGTTATTAGTACAGAATGACCAGTGTAAACACGCATTAGAGAATATAGCAAAAGCTTCCAGCAGAGAAAGAAAGTAAATACATGTTCACAGCCTCCATTTATTTGATGTTGGGCACACGGAACATAAGTTTACAAGAGCTTGGCACACATCCGTTGATCTGTTAAACTTTATTTATCAGCATTAATGTTTTTATTCATTTTTAACCTGGACGTTAATTTCAAAAATGATTATCCATTGCTCCAGTTGCTATGCCTTTTTTTGTACTCACACATCTGTATCATGCGTAATGCCCACCACAGAGGGGAGAGAAACAAAGTCCTGAATATACTCACGCTCTCATTGGCTAAAGTAGCCTCAGAACAGTGAATGGAAGGTCCTCATTGGTAAAATGAGGTGCCAGTCAGAGTGCATGACTTAGTGCAGAGAAAACAGTGGCAGAAATTTTGAATTAATCCGTGGATCTTTGGGGATGTGTGTGTTTTGATTTGATCTTTTAGTGGATTTGGATTGTGGGGACTGTTGTCGATACAACAGGACCGATTGTGTTGGAATATTATGACCAGAGGAGCAGCCTACAGTCCTACAGACGGTGAGAAGAATGTATCAGAAAGACGTGTTTGTTTGTTTGTCGGTGGTCTGACAGATGTGTAGATTGTGGATGCTGTGTTGGTTGGATCTTGGTGTCAGAGTCACAAGAACTTTAACTTTTATAGCTTTTTGGGAAGGCACTGATAATCTATGATGAGAATAAATCAGTGAACTGTAATCCGCCATCAACAGATTTTACTCAGTGTCCTGTGAGCGCTCTGTGTGTTCGGTGGCACATGGGAAGGAGAGAAGGTGAATGTGACAGCTGGGTTCGGTCTAAGAATAAAAACATAAAATCCTTTCCTCTCAGCTGAAATGAATGAAAGCTGACACTCTGATTGGTTGGATTCATGTTATGCCCAAAACAGACCTTTGAATAATCAAGCAACTCAATCCAACCTCTTTGGGCCCTGCTTCAACTGGTGCCCAGATTGTAGCATAACTATCAAAATGTAGTCAGAGATGCCCTAAATCACTTTGCACAATGTGTTTTAGACAACACATTTAATGACTCAAAATAGGGCCCTCAAATTTTTATTGCAGGTTTGGACCAAGTGGCAACCTTCTGTGTTGAAAAATGAAGCCTATGCGAAAGTGCAAAGCATTAAAAATGCCAATTTTTACAGCAGAAATAAACATGTTTACAGCCCAGTTCAAAAACAAAACTGGTGTGAATACAGTAGATCATGTTTTTATTGTAATACACGAGGGGGGAAGTTTTTACAACTCGTATGCTTTGGTTCTATGAAGGATAAGGGTTATGGATAATTTGGCACGTGGCTGATCTGACTGAGGTGTAGCTGTTTGCCAAGGATGCTTAAAACCCTCCTCAGCTCCATGTCTTAGTCTGTTATTAAATGTACTGAAAGTGAGCTTGAGACAGACTTTCCAGCATGGACGACAACCATCAACAGCAGTAACCAATGGGTGACGTCACTTACTGTAGGCTTCATCCATGTTTATTTACAGTCTATGATATAGACAGGGGATTATATTTGACCTCAGCAGTGGGATATATCTGCTTTGCTTTCTTTGATAAAGTGACAGGCAGAAAAAGCTTTGAATACCGATTAAATAAGAGTCATCCAGATAAAATAAAATGAAGGATAAAGCAACAAATAGTTGAACTTCTTTTAGTATGAATTTGATTTTAAGTGAACTGCAGTCTGCAGTCTTCTTTGAATACATGACTGTGAATGGAAAAAGTAAACAGAGAGCAAATCTACGAATATTAAGAGAGCTGCAGAGAGAAGACTGCACTGGGAGCTCAGTTAGGGTCAGAGCAAATACACTTGTTGTTATTTTTACTCCCTAAGCTGCTTGGAAGTATTTCATAACATGACTTCACACCACTGAGATAACATTTATCTTATTTCTGTCATCCTTTTTTTCAAATTCAAGTATTGCTCTGGGTTCCGGGTCATTTTTCAGTCTGCCAAAATACTGTAAGCTTCTTTTGTTGCTGAAAACATCAGCATATCAATTCCTCACAAAGAGGTTTTATGAGTTTACTCTTAGCCATTACATTCTGGGGAATTTTCATCTACAATGTTTGTGAATTATTCCGAATCTTTTTAGGCTGATCCCTGGAAAAGCTTTGCTTGTATTACATGTTTTTAAAGAACTTTGAACTACCTCTGATATTGACTTCAAGCACAACATAACATTTCAGGTTTAACAATAGAATAGAAAAATAGGACATATCATAAAAATGTCTGTATATTTCTTTAAAGAATAGAGTACCTGGAAAGAATGAGATGGCTTGTTGAGATGTGTTTTATTCAAAGTCATGCTCCCTCCTTCCTGCACACCAGCAAATACTCCCTTTAAGGTGAAGGTTCAACCTCTGCTAATGAGTTAATCAGGCTTCCTCATGTCATCCATACAATTAGATTCACATCCCGTTATAATGTGTGTGAAGTCTACACGTTTGCAATATGCATATGTGTTTGTATGTTTGCAGGGAAAGGGCTACACTGAAAAGAAGTCGTATGACAGATGAAAAATAAACGTCCCTATAATCTCCATTGAAAATGTAACCGTTTGATTCCTGACTGATTGTTTTATTTCCTTTAACAATAGTTTCCTTCCCTCTTGATGCAATTTGTTATTTAAAGCATTTGTTCCCCCAGAGGCAACAGATACTGATTACTTGTGAGGCAGCTGTCCCTCAGGTGTGTTGCTTTGCAGTCAGCATGTTTCCTGCACAGTATGAGAGCAGCAGCTTGTCTAGTGAACACTAGGCATGCAATAAAGCTCTCGGCTACTTGAATCACATGTACTCACCTGAGTGTTTTAACCGAAATGTTCATGTTTTATTAGTCAACATCTGTGTTTGTATGTGACAGGAAATCATCATTTTTTACATCACAGCTCCTCAGAATATAAAATGAGTACGGTAGTTGAGTGCAGTACGGTTGCCATTGTCGGAGAAGGAAACTATATTAGACCAGCAGTAATCGACTCAGACATGAGGCTTATTTGTTACAAAAAATGGCGGTAAAAACTACTGCAGACCTACAACATCAATCTGTGAAAAAGCAGCAAGGAGTTAGTGAGACATCTGTTAAGTCATTGGCCGTAGATTTGGAAGGTTTTTATACTTTAATTAAAGTTGTTTTTTAATCAGTTTTTTTGTTTTTTGCAAAAAAATATAAGCTTAATCATTTATCAAAACTTGTCCAACCAAATAACTAACATAAGACACTATGCCCTTACCAATAAGGAGGAACTACCAGCTTAATGAACTGGGGCATTTATAGGGGGTGGCCTGAGGTGGCTTGGCCCCCCTTGAAACCTGATTTGCAAGACATCATCCTCTAAAATATGATTGGCTTTCTGCCCAGTTAGAGGCGGGACTTATGTTTAAAACAACTTATTGGGCTGTGTTGCCACAGGCTGCGAGAAGCTTTTGTGGCATTTTGAATGTAGTAGGCCTACTATTCCTTTTTTCTTTCTTTTTTTTTGTGAGTCCTCAAACTGGTTAAGTTTGACTTTAAATGACACAAATGTTCACATATACGACACATTACATCTGTGTGATACTTTAATGTTGATAGTTGAGGTAGATAATTGTAGTAGCAGCACTAGTAGTAGACTGTTTTGGTTCTGTCTGTAAAGTGTGATTGCATGTGTTTCTGCCTAAAATAAAAAATGTTTTTAATTAGACACAGACAAGTCTGAAAAATAAACCTGAAAGTCTGGCTTGTCAGATGCAAACACCCTGCAGTCATGAACAGACATTCACAATCCACCACTATCAAAACAGCAGGACCCTGAAAGTGTAGCAGCTCAATGGAATTCAGCCATCATTAATTTCATTAGTCACACCTGTGCTTTTCATTTGGAACTAGTCTAAATAACTCCTTAGAAAAGGTCAATGATGGTTTGAAAACCTATCCATGTGTTGGTATCAGCCCCTATAGAAGGCAGATTACAGGTGTTCAAGATCACATGGACAGGAAAAGGTTTGTAGTTTAATTCAACAAAATGTGCATTCAAATGTTTCTGCACTGAGGAAACAATGTTATGCAACTCACCCAATAAATACTGCCAGATGTATTTATTGTGGTCACTGTCAGCCCATCAAGAGCTGATATCTGCGACAGATGGCATTAGAAACAGATGCTTTCAGTCAGGGTTGAGCTCCATTTGGGTCTAATCACTGATGCTCCATGTGACCCCTGTGTGCATATGCATCTGAAAGTGCTTGTATACGTGTGTTTGTGTGTGTGTGTGTGTGTGCGTGCGTGCGTGCGTGCGTGCGTGCGTGCGTGCGTGCGTGACAGACAGACAGACAGACAGACAGACAGACAGACAGACAGACAGACAGACAGACAGACAGACAGACAGACAGACAGACAGACAGACAGACAGACAGACAGACAGACAGACAGTTGAGTGGGTTTCAGTGTCAGTGAATTTAACCTCTCTACTCCTCTTAAAACAACTGAAATTTGGATTAGTCTGTTTCTAAAACCAGCCATCCTGCAGCAGAGAGCTGAACCGCATTTTATCCATTCACCCATAAACTTTAAAATCGTCTGTCCTTTCCATCTGTGTGGCCTTCAACCTCAATATGTACAGACAGTGCCAAAGCCAATAGCTGTAACAGTATAGTCACAACAACATTAACCACCATTAGACTGACTGGTACTGTAGTGATAAAAAGTCAAAAGACATTTCAAAGAGCACAACAAGATTTGATTCGGTGATCCTGCTCTGGGATTTTTCACGTTTTCTTGTCCATTTGTAACTCTCAAAGTGACAGAGAGTAAGAAAATGCATGGTCTTTTTAATCTGGCTTTTAATTGTTAATAATATTATGGCCAGAGTATTGGAAAATAGGCACTTTGAAGTTTGACCAAGGTGATGAGATGATGAAAATGAGGAATGGGACTCAGACTGGGCTGTGTGTCTGCAAGAGCATATTTACAGGTGTGTGTGTGTGACAGACCCTCATCTGGGCCATGAACACCTGCACAGCAGCTCCATTAAAGCTGTTTGAGATGTGTTCTAACTTTATTCTGCTGTTAAGTGCAGGGCCAGGTCTAGACTTTTTTGACTATAGGGTGGCCCAATTGGGGCACTGACTTCTGCAGGGGTGACATAAAGTATGCGTCCAAAGTCACAATTTAAAGTCCTTTGAAAAATCACAAATTGCAAAAATGCTAACTCCAGCACACTGTCTAACTTGCACAAATACATTCATTGGCAATGTGTCTGAAACATAGTAAATTCACTGCAAGTTGGGCATTATGCAAGAGAGTGACATACCAAGAAAACTACTAATAGCCTGTTACAACACAGCAAGAATACCTAATTGGAACTTAGATCCTGCCTCTGACGAGGCAAATAGCCAATCATAGTTTAGGATTTTGGGGTGGCACCTGGGGTGGCCAATCAGATTTCAAGGGGGGCCAATGCCACCCCTGGCCGCCCTTCTGGACACACCCCTGGTTAAGTGAGAAAGCAGGTAAACTATCATCTGATGGGATGTGAAAGTTATTCGGTTAACAAATTGGTATCAGACAACTCCACTAGCTCTCATTGGCTCCATGTCATCCTTTGATAATCCTATCAAATCATTTGAACTATCCAGTTACGAAACAGATTTCTATCTCATAGACCAGCTGATGCTGGATGATAAATGGGGCAGAACGATAAGCCTTTTAGAATGAGGTGTCCCTGCTGTGCTTCCAGTTTATGTGAAGAAGGAGAATTTCTATAAAAGACGTACACATCGGTTGGATGGAGGCTAGCTCAATGTGTTTACAAAATGCTTGTAAAACTGACAAGTTTTTATTTGAACTCAGGCACTAATACAAAATATAAAAAGCAAGGTTCCTTTGACACAGACAGAATAACTAATTCCTCCTGCAGCTGGTCTTTTCTAAGCTCCGATTACCCTGGGTCTTTTCACAAATGCATGGACGTAGATTGTGTACAAAGATGGCTAAGAAAGAAAGCAAGCACATTTCCCAACCGATGTTTCATGAGATTTTCTTTTAGTCAGAGAAACAGTAGTCATGGAAATAAAGATCTGTGAAAGAAAAATGGTTGGATATTTCTAATTGCTCTCAAATGTGGGCATACTTTGCTTGAATACAAAACAAGCTGTTCTCTAATTAACCCAGCAGCACATCAGCAAGAGTTCCTCTGTGTCTATGTGTGTTCTACTAGACTTTCTGAAAGATTTAGGTAGCTCTTTAGCTTTGGGTTATTCTGTTTGGACTAAGCGCAACAAGTAACGTTCTTATTGGCTGTAATGTACTGCATGACCTGTCTGGTTGCCTTGACAACAATACAAAATACTCAGAAAAAGATTCTGAAAAAAGCCTTATGGCTCTTTTGAAGTTAGACGTGTGAGCTCAGTCTAAAGATCCCTCAGGGATGTTGTCATGGTGGTCTTTTACAGTGGAATTAAACTATCCACGTTTAAAGTAATCCATAAAAAGTAAAGTAACATAGCACGTTAAACCTTCAGGCTGATGGCTTCATTTTCGGTCTCATTTCTGTCCTCCCATAAAAACTGTTATTCTTTGACCTTTTTCTAACATGAAACTAAACATTCAAGTGTCCAGATGTGAACAGGCACACTAACCCATTTTTTTTAAAGTGATTCTTTGACTGCGGATAGATGGAATCAATAGATGAGGAAATATGTTAGAAAATATTTTGTGAAAATCGGAGTCAGAGGAAGAACAACACAACACCAGTGTGAGACAGGGTTAAAAGCTGTTAATTGGCTCTTTTCATTATTTCTTTCTACATGCAGAAGGACGTAAATTAGGTGGGGGTGTGAATGCAGCAGTCACATGTGACTTGTGAGGTCTCTTCACAGATTATATGTTCAGCTGATAGAGAGGGATTCTCTGACAGAGCGTGCTTCTGCCTGGCAACCATATATGATCTACTCTGAAAGCTTTGGACTGGGTGTTTGAAGTATTTCCAGTTCAATGGCACCAGTATACATCCCCACCTCTCATTCTATTGCCTCAACAGTTTGAGGACTCACAGCAGCTCCACTGAAAATGACAGACGACAAGTTACATTGCATAATATAGATATAGAGTGCTGTAACTGTGACAAAAACATGTCAATTTATCCTCCTTTTTATTTGCTTATTTCATAGTAGAAAACAGTAAAATGCATTCATAGTGCTCATGTCATGTAACAACTATATAAACACTTTACATCTCTTTGATTAATGTGGAAATTCCCTTTAAATCACCCAGAAGTTTCTTTCGATGACTTTTGGCTGACATCCATGCTGTAATGCTTTGCTTTGGTGTATTTCGATTTTTCTGTTTTTTACTCTAGGGGTGTGTGTTCTTTATATTGTACAGTAAGTCATGCAATATAAGAGTAATGTTTGTTATCTTTTTAACTATGTTGTGTTTCCTGTGTCACAAGGCACATGGTAGTGGTAAATTAGATTAGATGTAAGAAGAGATTTAAGGCTTCTGTGAGGAACTTTCATTTTGTGACGACCTCGTGGATAATGATGAAGTCTTATCTCTTTGCTTTTGTTATGTACAAGCATATATGTAGTATTATGTACTGAAAACTGCAGGCATGAGTGAGCGTCGATAGTGCGTTTGCTATAGAGGAGGACAGTGGATAGTTGAAAACAGTGTGTTTTATGTCTGTAACTTGTTTTTTGTGCTGCTGCCCATCTTGGCCAGGCCACTCTTGTAAATGAGATTCTTAATCTCAATGAGGTTCTTCTGGTAAAATTAATTTAAAAAAAAAAAATTAAACATATTGTAAAGTGCCGAGGGTAAGAATCAAACCTAATCCACCTGCTTCGAGGACTGTAGCCTCTGTACATTGAGCACGCAACATAACTGCTAGGCTATCTGGCGCTCCATATTTTTCATTTTTAACGTCAGAGGATTAAAGTTATAGAATTATATTTATTTATAAATTGACTTCATATCTTTTTGTTAATGAGAAAACCGTATTGTGAGAAAGTCATATCAACCCAGCATCATGTTCTAAAATGTAAATTGAGTTCAAATTAATTTGTTATACTGTCCTGAACACAGGAGAGATTAACAAGGAGGGGATTATTAAGGTAGTTCTGGGGCTAACCTGTTTTTTTTATTCGTAATTAATTTAAGTAATACATTTTTACTGCCATGGGTTGTTTTCTCCCTGCTTTCTCTGTAAAATCCAGGGAGACATACGCACATCAGTAACTCAAGGTTGACATGAAACAATTAGCTATATAATTGGGCTTTACTGGATGCGACTGACACATTACCATTCACCCGGTCCCCAACTCTGTTCATGCAATCAGCAATACTTACGCATCTGTTTAATTATGCCTCATCTATTAAGCCTTCAGCAGTGACCAAAACTGATGATTGTAGTTCAGGATGTCCAATCAATACCCCCCCCCCCCCCCAACCAGCAATGATGCAAGTGACAGTCTGTGACTGCTGTGTTTGGATTTCCACTGAGGCAGATCATCTTCTTAAATCCCTCTAGTCCAAATGTTGAGTCCTCTTGTTATAAAACACTCATGGTGGGGAAAAAAAGGCGGATGCACCCGAGACTTGGCTAAAAAACTGTTACGAGAGGCCGTTACATAAGACTTCAGAAGCTTTGACTTTTTGAAGTATTCAACGGTGCAGAAAATTCTCAAGTCTTTTCCCTTTCTTTATGAGGGGTGATAAAGTTGATGCCGAATGAAGGCTTGGGATGTGAATGATTTAAAGTTCTGACATCTGCAAAAAAATGACAAAGACTTTTTCTTTAGAGGATTAGTTTACATGAGATCTGCAGTATGCAATCTGGGAAGGGGGAATAAGCAAATAAACGTCTCAGCTCAGCTCTGCGGTTTTGGTATGCCATGACAGTCCAGTTTTTTACTTTTGGTATGAGGATTGCTGTAGAAGCACAGGCTTTTCTGATAGTTACAAGAAGCAATTATATATAACATAATTCAAGGGATATGTTTTCAGAATTTTTTTCTTCTTGTTTTTTAATAACTAAGACTGATCTAAATGTAATCTGATGTTATGTTTAGTTTAATTCCTGCATAGTGCTGACCTCTGCTGGTAAGTATTTGCAAGCAAAGAATTGTGTTTTGAAAAAACAGTTTTTAAAGGAAATTACATATAGCAATGTTTTTTGTGAAAGATCTAAAAAGAAAACACAACAATAACATTTTAAATGTTTTATGGAGTATAAACAATGTGTTTTTCTCATCAAGAGTCAAAATATTTTCTTTCGATAGCTCTTCCACATGCACATCAGCAGCAGTCTGTGCTCTGAGTGACAGGTGGAATATTGGATGCTGACTGTTGGCATGCTAGTTTAGGATTAGTCAGCTGAGCACATCATCCCCCTCCAACAAGCTGAAATAGAAATGAGGGCTTTAATCCGAAGTGAAGAGGGTCAGCGGCACAGAGAAGAGGACAAACGTGAATATGCATTTTGGTATTGTTCCTCTGTTATGTAATCAACTATTAGAATATCATTGACTTTCAGGATGTCTGCTGGCACTATATCTTTCCAGAGGAAAATAAAGCTGAGGCAGCTGCAGTTTACTGACCCACAATAATCTAATCCTGAACAGGTGACACAGGAGGTGCACTACAGAGTGGATGAATGGAAACAGCTGCTGCTTCACTTTTCAGTTTCACATAAATGTATGCAAACTCAGGAGAGTCATTGACTAAATGTCAATGGTGCCTCTTAAACCGCTGAATAAATGTATGTGCAGTGGCATTAAATATTAAAATGTGAGTGTGAACAGTCTGGCCTCAGCTGGTCTCCATCAACAGATTTTATAAAGTATGATTTGAAAATAGATCCAGGCCTGAAGATGCACTCTCAGCCCCCCCCCCCCCCCCCCCCCCCAAAAAAAAAAAAGTATAATAAACTAAAAACATAACAGACTAAAACCAGGTGGATACAGCTAAATGAATCCCTCTGTTGTTGTAAAGAATCGCTGAATTCAGCACCAAACTGAGTTGATAAATGGCCGTATAGCTCTCATTTCCATCCCTGTGGTTATGCTGTGCATTTTTTTCCAAGGTCTAGTTTTTCTGTTAGATTTCCAACATGCTCATACTGCCATCTGGTGGTTGGATTTGAAAACAAAAAATGTAACAGTAATGGCAAACCTTACACAAACACTGTAGTATAGTAATGTATACTATTGATTATATTACTCTTTATCCCAATCATGTATGAAATTATTTACCAACTTCACTAATATATAATACAAAAGAATAAACCTCAGCTCCACCTTTTTTTACAGTTTTCTCTATACATTAAAGCAGAGTTGCCTTGATTTGATGAACAGCACATGTCAATATAAAAAAAAAGGAAATCCACTAGTTTTACACATGGGGATTGGTGTAATTGCCGTAATGGGAAAAACTTTGTTCATAGAAGGATCTTTTCAAACCCTTAAAAAATGAGAATGATTGCACAGTTTCACCTCAGCTGAAGCTTAGAGACACAGAAAGCCATTAGACACAGGGGGTTCAGGTTAATTTGACTTCACAGGTATTGATAAGCCTACTGTAGGGGTCTCTACAGGATATTGAGGGTCCAACGGGATGTTATAAAGGTGCATTAAGGGAAGCATATAGAATTCAGGATTGTAGGAGCCGAAGATATACTAGGGTGCTGAATCAACTTATAAATATAGATGTATCAAACAGCATTGCTGATTCAACTTTGATTTTGAATGAAGTAAAGACATCTTGGCCTCTGAAACACCAGATTCACCCGATGATTGTTAAGCAAACTGTGATGTAAAAAGTGAGAAAAAAATACTTTTATTGAGGTTAACTTGAGTATAAATGATTTAATTATACACAAATGAAACGTGAACTACTTTTTCTTCTCATGTTGCATAAAGCAAAAAACTTACTTTCCCCTTTGTGCTCCAGCAGCTGACAGAAGATATTACCGTTGAAAAAAATCGCAGATTATTCAAAAACACAACAGAAGAACAGATTATATGTCTGTATTTATTTTCATCGGAACACAATTTTAATCATTGTAGCAGTAGTTTTCATACTTTTTGAAAAGATCATGACTCGTGAGACTGTTTTATAAATCATTTCATCAAAGTTGTTTGTAAAAAAATTAAAGAAGTTACTTGAACTAAAGCATCTATAATATTACAATATACTGGTAGTATAATAGTAATCATAATAATCATAATCGCAATGTTACTTCTATATGACTTTGAACCTTTTTTCATTTCTATAATCATAAATCTTTCGCGTTCACACACACAGGGCCACAACCTTCCCCAATAAGGTTGTGAAGCTGAGGACGAGTCTATTGGTTAAACCTCAACACATTCTCTTTTAACATCAATGATTTCAGACGCTCAAAATAAAACCAAATCAAAAAGATTCAGAAGAAGAAGAAGAAGGAAGTAACAGCATGACATCAACTTAAAATACACAAGGAAACCTGGACGCAAAGACACACATTGTTCAGCATACTAGGGAACATATTTACAACCAAAAAAGGAATGGGCTTCTGCATAGATCCACAGGATAGAGAACAGAACTAGTGTGAAAAACAGAGAGAGGCCGAGTGAAAGAGGGCAATATTTGTGTACATAATATTTGGTGGGGGGGTGCAGGGGGGCTTACATAGGCTATATGTGCAAGGATTAAAAAAACAAGATCAGTTTTTGTAGTTTGGCATCTTATGGAATGTGACAGACCATACCTTACGACTGCTACAGACCACTGTTCGAAATCAAGACTGAATCTATTGAACCTCCCACACTTTCTTTGCAGTTTAATGCAGTAAAAAAAACTGACACACCAAAACACACAAGAAAGTAAGTTATAACAGCAGATTAACTGTCGTGTGCATGCCTAATAATGTTAATGTTGGGGAGAAAACTTTCCGTACAAAAATGTCCATCCTTGGTGCAAACATGTCTGAAGGGGCATGAAGGACAACACAGTTGCATATAAAGCAGACACGGCCTCTGCATGACCTCTGAATGCAGGACTATTGTATGAACACATGTCCAACGGTTGGTCTGTGATGGCTGGTACATCACAGCATGACCGTAGACATGATAGGCAGAATGAAACCACATGTATGTCTTCAAGAGATCCCTTACATGTGTAATGGGGAGAGCTTTGTGAGGTTTATGAGGTGCAATCCATATATTGCTAACATGGCACATTTCTAAGACACTGAGGAACCCTGTTTCACTCCTGTTGCCTGTAATGTTTGATCTTGAATAGCAGGGGGGTTTGAACTGATGATTTTTTGACACAATACAAGCTTTGGCACCATTTTCAGGTCATTGTCACCTCCTGTGCACCGCCTCAAACATCCTCTTTTTAATTTAAGACAATGAATAGAGAAAAAGTCTATCAGACAGGTGCAGAAGAAAAGTAGATCCAACCCTACCCTAGTTTGTTCTGGGTCTTGGGGCATTGAAACCGTTATTGCACATTGTACGGTACGATGGTTTCACACTACAGTCCATGTAGCTTTAGGGCTTCAGTGATTAATGAGACATCTAATGTAGCAGATCCCTGTGGGTCTACAGGCAGCGGTGGTTTGCCACACCTGTCCTGCAGGTCCCAAGGTCGTGGCAAAGCTAATGAGCTCCCAAGAGAACACATAGCTATTAGCAGGAGACAGAAACACACTTCCGCATATGCCCATACGCAGACGACACACATACATACACACACACACAACAGCACACTTTCCCAACAAGCCCATCATTTTTTCTTCCAGAGCTCAGCCTTCCTGATTCTCGTGTAAATGACAGTCTATGTGTGGTAGGTCCTCAGCAGCAGTAGCAATGTAAAAGAATACAAATAACTCCCTCTACTGGTGGCAAAGAGAATAGCAGCATTTTTCTATCACTGATTCACTTATCCAAGATGAGTATGGGTGGGCTGTGCAGAATGACAATGAGCAGTTATGTATTTCATGCAAAGCAGGAATGATCAAGTCTCGAGTGGGTCAGGGTCTAAACAGCATTAAAGTCAAAATAGGCCAAAATATTGATTATATAGACAAGTTATGATTAATAATAATGAATTTTAAATCCTCATATATGCTGTATAATAAAATTCTTGACATCAAATATCCGATTGGACATCTCATTTAAGTAACATACTTGACAGTGGATAAAAATGCATTCAGCAACATCTGATTTTCTTCAAATACCTGATCTCACAGCCGTGTTCATCGAAGAAACAAAAGAAACTTTAGAAACTAAAGAAAAGTCAGCCCTTAAGGTCACACCATTTCTTTCTGTTCACATGCTGGTCAATACTTATGAATCAAACAGAGGTGTCAGCTTATACTTAGACGATTATCAGGTTAAGCCATTGGTGCTTCCACACAAAAAATGACATGCTCGTCTCTCTGGGTTTGTTTCTGTTCCTGCTCTTCAGTAAAAGACAGTGGAGTCCCTCAGTGCTGCAGGTGTACAACGTCAGAAAGAAACACGAAATGAGCCACGTTTTGACCATTTGTCTGCTAACAATTTAAATGTGTATGTTGTTCAGGGTTACTGGCTGTGTTGATGATGATGTTTGTACTGTATATCTTAATAAGCCCTTTTACTTAATGTTTTGAGGAGAAAAGTACGAGACAGTGGCCATGCTACAGGAGCTGAGTGGAATCCGATGTGGTGCAGAGTGGGGCTGAGGACAAATAACAAAAGAGGCTGCATATTCTTGCAGAGAGCCTCCAGATGCAATTCATGAGGGTAGATTACACATGTTAATTCACCAGAAACACACTGACCGTTTTGTCTCTGTGAGATATGAAAATGTTATTCTATATAGGTTGACTGGCCAGCGTAATATACCCTTTAGGTGGTCAGAGGATTTTACTATATATTACTGAAGGTATGCTTCCACCCCTTTTGAGATGTTGACACTTTTTCTGCTCCATTTCATAATAATTCAGTGGAATTGCATTTCCTGATTGAGTAAATTCACCCAGTAACACCCAGTCAACATGTTTCCTGTGAATTAAAAGGCATGAGGTTAAAATGAAACCACTGAATTAGACATCAGTACCATCGACTGTAAAAATGAAGGGGACATAGCCTATGAGTCTAAAATCTGAATCTGATGTGAAAGTGCCTTAAATCTACATTTTTATCAAGTGGTCAGAAAGAGGCAACTGCAGTTTGAGAAACCAAGTCCAACAACATGGAAGTTTGTGTGAAAATTAGCCGGTTTCCAATTCTGTAAATTGCCTTAGTAAGCTTCTCCTAAGTAGTTTATGGACTTAATCTGTCATTTCAAGTCTGAACAGCATCCTTTTCATTTTGTTCATTATGGTCCCATGTATAGAAAAATTGACAATAAAGAAGGCTAAGCTTTTGGGCATGGTTAGCTAAGTGTAGAATCACACAGTGGTGATGGATCCACACTCAGGTACAAATGATAGCCTCGCCAAAAAATCAATATAGCCATGGCCGAAATGCCATCTTCAAGGCAGTAACCTGCAAACTGATGGGTAACACAGTTGCTACGTCCACTTCTTTCATACAGTCTCTGGCCAGTGTTGATTCAAGGGCAAACAATTAATTGAGTTTTGTTTTCAAGTATTACTGATTATCAATCAGCAGGATGAAAGAGATGAACCAGGATCTGAGGACGGAAGACAGAGGAACCTTCAGTAACCATAGTTTTTATCTCACCGATATTAAGTTGAACGGACATTTCCTATAAACTCGAAATAAAATAAAAAAGCCTTTGTCAGGAGCAACATTGATTGAAATAAATATTGATCTGGTGCTTAAGTCCTGATGTCAGTAAACTCTGCTGAGCCATGATGCTGAAAAGTGACCACAATCTGGATCTGAGCTGGGTTTTGTTAGAATGCCTGAAATCACATCTTTGGTTAAGACATGCTTAACACAGAAATATGTTGTTGTTGTTGTTTTCTGTGAAAATAATAATATCATTGATATACTTTCTATTTAGATTATAATAATATATGTATTAAATATTATAATTATTGTTATTAATGATATAATACACTAGTAATTTTTGACATACTAAAGAGACTAATTGTTGTAACCCTGCTGTTCATTGTTTTAGAATAGAACAGAATAGAATAGAACAGTATAGAGTAGAAAAGAATACTGTATAACAGAATAGAATAGAACAAAATAGAATAGAACACAATAGAACAGAATAGAATAGAACAAAATAGAATAGAACACAATAGAACAGAATAGAATAGAACAAAATAGAATAGAACACAATAGAACAGAATAGAATAGAACAAAATAGAATAGAACACAATAGAATAAAATAGAATAGAACAGAATAGAATAAATCTTCATGGTCCACCAAAGGTGGAAATTTGCCTTAAGCTCTCCAGATACCAGCTGCATTTATTAACTAGCTTTATTTAAATTTAGTGAACTAAAAAAATCATTCATTGAATAATTTAGCTCATTTCAGTGTAGTAACTAGCAGGTTCCAACAAGTTCTTTGGCATTTTATCATGCACTTCTGCCATGTCTTTTGTTCATCTATGACTAAACACAGCAGTGAACATAAAAAGTGCTAATCTCAATGCTTTGGTTTAGCATCTTGAAACAAAGATCAGTCAGCACTTAATGTGCAGAGCTTTGAGAGAATCCAGTTTAAATAATCGTTACTATGCCATTTATCAGAATAATCAACTTTTTATTGTAACGATTTTGTTCACATGGCTTAGCCCTCTTTCATGTTAGCTTGAAGATGAATTAACATCTGAGTGTTTATTTTGTGCTTTTTTGCCATCAGTTCTAAGAACGTTTTACTCAACAAGGGACTGCTGAGATCTGACGACACATTCAGAGGCTTTGAGCACTGGAGGAATGAATCCTGTTTGTACCTGGTGTTTCTCACAGTTAGCCTAGTGTTAGCTTTTAACTGATGCTAATCACACAAATGGTGGTTTTGATTCTCTAATACAGTGTTATCTCAAAGTTATCTCACAAAACAAAGCTTGGGGAAACCATAAACCTGTGTTAAACACAGTGCTTATTATGGACATCAGAAACACGTTTAAAACCCAGATAAGTTCCAATCAGATTGTGGCCAACAGACCAGCATGGCAGAACTGAGTGACATCTGGGGGCGCGGGGCTCCTTTAAACATCACTGCTGCACCTGCCTGTTAATCACACATTCATCCTTTCATACACACATGTGTAGAGACATGCATACAAGCACACACACACACACACACACACACACGCAACACACACACACACACACACACACACACACACACACACACACACACACACACACACACACACACACACACACACACACACACACACACACACACACACACACACACACAAGCTCGTACACACACGGTAAATCAACACACAAACCCTCACACATGAACAAACTTACAGCTTAATTTTCTAACACATTATCCGTCTATTTTAGAGAGCGATTTTCTTCCTGTATGAGAGACCCAGAAACAAACATAGAGGATGAACATTAGAAAGAGAATATGATTGTGTTACTCCATAGTCAGCCAGTGCAACAGAAACCAATAATTTGAACACAGTGTAAAAAGCGTAGTGAGACAAACTCAGCCATGAGGAAGCCGACCTTCCAACTCAACAAAGGCTGTGGCATTGTCCCCTTTCTATCTAAGGGACAGCTTGAGTCCCTTAGTATGTCTGTATGTTTGTTTATTGGTTTTGATTGATTTATGTGTCTCTTCGTCCCAGAGCGTCCTACATTTTCCATTTGCCAGTGAGCGTTGCAGAATGTCCACAGGCACACAGCTCCTGCAGCTCACACAACTGTGGCTGTATTTTTCCACACCGGTTGCCATGGTGAGGGAATCCCCCACCCCGACAACCTCTCCGCCTCCCGACAGCTCTATCACTCCTCGTTGGCAGGGCTCTCCTCCAGAGGCGTGATGGCAGGGAGGCCCAGTCCTGTTGCATTGTGGGATGCAGTGAGGCTGGCAACAGTATGTAGGAGGACGAGGACCAGCAGGCAGAGTTTGAGCCGGCTGTTACAAAGTCTGCAGGCTGCCGACGAGCTGAGGGAGGTACGGTGCTGGCACGGCGGGTGAGTTCTTTTCAGGGTGCCCCGGGAACGGTTGTCCACTTTCAAGTCCCACCGCACGTCACAGCACTCTGCATTAGGGTCCACACCTGATGGATAGTCCTCCAGCAGCCCTGCGGGCGGATTCAAGGTGAGGAAGACACAAACAGTTAACTCATAAGTCTTGTTCTTGTTTATCGCACTAAAATAATTTTCTGCTTGTCAAGAACCCCAAAAGCATTGTTTTCATAAAACCACCAAAAACAGTAATGGACTTCATTATTCTGAAGTTTAAATCATTGTCAAAATCACCGTGGCAACAAGAGTACATAAGATAAAACACAAGAAAATTACAAAAAAATTACAAAAACAGTGCAAAATACAGCTGAGCTGAATTAACATCATAAGGGACCTGCAGAATATGATCGTAATTACAAAAATGGCTCTACCTGGGTGCATTGCGGATTAGCAGGTAATATTATACTGTGCTTTGCTTTCAGAATGTTCAAACTATGGTCAATATTTCCAAATCGAAATGACCAATCTTCTCTACATGTTTGTCAAGTTTGAAAAATGTTCTGTGCTGATAGTCTAGTTTTATTTGATTTTCAAGTTTATTGATTTAAATGTGTGCAGTGTTCATCTCACATACCTCATACAGATGTGATGCATGCGTTTTCTTCTTTTGCCAGAGATTTGTGTCCATTTCATGTGTGTCTTAAGCTGTAGTGTGCTGAGGTGTCTCACAACCAGGTTGTAATGAATGTACATTTCTTTATTTTATATTTTGATATGTGCCTCGTATGTCCCCTTTCTATTACATTTACCAATCTAAGTGAATAATTGGTATGAGGCATGCCTTTGCAAACTGGCATACATATAAGTGCCCCTGATGTATTGTGACTGTACCACATTAGTAAAATAAGTACACAGTATTTTTGCAGTTGACAGAAGCTTGCAAACACAAGGCACAAGCTAGAAAAGAAAATACAGCAACAAAAACCAACATATAATACAACAACACAAGCACTGTAAACACGATGGGAAGTTTGACAATCTCTTATCTGACATGATGAGCAGAGGGGGTTTGTCAGGGCCCTGGCTACATGCTAATGTTAGGTCTGAACTTTAAAGGAGTGTGTGCCCACTCAGCACAGTTTGACTGTCAACAGCTTAACTGTGCAGAGTGAAAATATGTAATTACTGCAAATTCCTGACAAATCCACATTTAGATCAGCCTTTTGTTTTTTACAGGTGTCAACAAAATATACAGATGTGCATACAGTACATGACACAATAGAAACTGATATTCTGCAATAGCTGCTGTCATCTCAGTTATTTACTTATTCAACTACATAGGTCTTGGATAGGTCTTGCTGAATACATCAGCTTGTGTAAAGATCAGAAAAAAAAGGTTTTGATATTGGATATTCTTCTTTATTTCAACAAAGCCTATAAAAAGACCAAAACCACTCATCATACAGTGTTTTCTTTTCAGTTCAAGACTGTGACAGTTGATTCTTAACAATTATTGCTGCATGTTTGAACTGTATATTCTGTAAATACTTTCAAAAGTGCAGCAAATGTTTATTAATCCACTTTGAAAATAGTTCCCAACATATGTACTTCTTACTACTGTTTCGCTGAAATTTGAAAGAGAAAAAATGACTAAGCCTTCAGTATATGTCTGTGATCTATTTTTAAGGCTTTTTTGGCATCGGACATTTGGTCGATGCCAAGAAGAGGAAAAATATGGTTTGGGTATTTTCAGATGACTTCTTGATAACAACTGTAACAAGAGCATTATTGTGCATTACCCCTCATTTAAAGGACAGACACAAGCAGCCCTTTTTGGGTTTTTTTAATAAAAACTTAAAATCATTACAGAAGAACAGTAGAAAAACATGCACAAAAACATACAAGAGTGCAAAGTTGGTGCTCAACATGTCCACCAGAGGGCAGCATCAACATGCGTTAAAAGTATTTGTCTTAAACATGCTGAGAGGACTGTTTATAATTCAGAGAGTTTTCTATTTTTTCTAATTGTGTGATTATGTTTGTCCTGGAATGGAAGTAAGCACTGCTCTCACACTACATGTGCAGTTCAGTACTTATTATCAAAGTGCTCCACTTTGCAGCTGCATCTTGAAGCTGTAATAGTTGTCAACAATGTCTACTTATGCTGTTTCATCCTGTTAGTCTAGGGATTACAGAACATCCTGTCACTGTAAAGTCACAAGTGTTCACTCTGGGTCCATCAGAGGTTTTCTGTCCTGTTAAAGTGTCCTTGAGCAAGACAGTACGCTACCTATGTAATCATGTGTTTAATTCCTGCTGATTAGCCTGTAGTAAATTGTTGTTTTAACAAAAATTAAGTCATAAAAACAAAAAGAGAAAATGTATTTGGTGTAAGCTGATTTTTTTGTACCTGTGCATATAAAACTTGGGCTGCCTCCATGAATGAGATCATCATTGTCGGGCAGGACGAAGGGGCACCGCTGCTGCACCTCCAGGCAGTACTGACCGCAGGGGATCCTCCTGCTGCAGTGCATCTGGGAGGTCTGGAAGTACTGAGAACACAGCCACGGCTTATAAACCATCTATGTGGGAGACAGAGGCGTGAGGACAGGGGGGAGAGAAGGACAAGGGGGGAGGGGTTGCAGAGAGAGGATATCTATGAGTAAGGGGGGGTTGCATTGGATGATACACACTTACACATTCTCACCTATCGGTGCATCATCCATGACCTCTACAGCTATTGATTCACAGAAGGCTGAGCAGATATCCTGCTGATCCTGATATCCACTATTTAATGGTGGGGGCTGTAGCTGGGAAGTCATCACTTAATCGGGGAATATGCAGTATTACACAACATTGTCTTCAGAAAACAAAGGTGTTTTTAGAGCAATTACTCCTGTTTTTATATGCAGTGATATACACATTGTAAAATGAATGACAGATGAGATGTGATACTGTCTTTATACAACTTGCAACTTGTTTAACAAGCCCATACAGTCAGCCAGTCTATTGAAACATATGTTTACAGCGGCCTATCAAGGCTGGAGATGAACTTTTTCACCTACCTGCCACTGTGACTAGTGGATTCAAAAATCTACCAGTCACTCTACCAGTTTTTTTTACCTGCCACTGTATTTGAGCCACCAGCATAACGTAATAATGTATAGTATCAAACCAAGGCTTACAGTATTCAAGTAACAGGCTATTTAATGAAGGGAGATGTTTCAACTGTTAAAGAAAATACTGACATGCTCTTTGTCTCGCTCACAAACAAACAAAAGTTTAAATGAGTTATTTTAGTTTATTATTTTGAGGCTGGTAAGAGTTTCCAATGCAGCCACGTCCTAAAAGGCTAACTCAGTTAGCTGATTTAGCTGCAAATGAACCTCGACTGAGAGGAAAGATAAGATATTTGTCGTTTCAGCATGTGTTTTAAAATCCCTCTGTTACGTTACTATTATTTACCCGCCACTGTGACTGGCAAGTTGAGCAAATTCACCCGTCACTGCAAAAAAACACCTGTAGCCTATTTGGCAGGTGACGGGTGCTAATTTCCAACCCCGCCGCCTATACAAATTATTACAGAAGATAAGAACCTCAGTGAACAAACATTAATAGATGGACTCACATTAACAAACAGTAAACAAGTCAACCTAATGCGAATTACCCATCCTTTCTGAAGCTTTTTTTTGGGGTTTGTTTACATCAGTCTTGTAAAATGTGACCATGACTAAGAAATACTGCTGACAGAGATTACGAAACTTGGTTGATAGATCTCGAAAGACGAAAAAGGAAAGCTGTCCTTCAATTTTTACTTCCGCCAAATCAAATGCTAATTTCTCACAAATAGTTTTAAGTTATGTTGTTCAAAAACACACATGAGGCTTTACTTTCTGCAAACAATCTGACTTGACAGAATCAAAGCTGGAAACATGCTTCAGGCATGAATATGTTAAAAATGCAATAACAACAAAAAAAGAAACATGAACCTGTTTACAAGGCAGAGGATGCATTGCACACATTGTTGAAAACATAAAAACAGAATACACAATGAGAAGAACTCCTCTTATGATTAAGTGTGAAAGGTAGAAGAGTAAAGTGCCTAAAATTAGCTGTTTTCCTACACAGACCCCAGAATGTCCACACAAAGTTTGTCCTGAATTCATTGCACACACACAAAAACACATTTAAAACTGCAAAGACAAACATTTACAGTTAAAATCAAGCTAACTCTGGAAAAGGCAGGCCAGAAGTAGTTAAAAATGGTGCTGACAAGGATCAAAACCAATGAAGAAAAAAGGATGCATCATCATTAGATTTTGGAGATCATTTAGTAATTAGCTACGAAGAAAGAACGGCATATGGTAAACAAAACATAAGAGAACAAACACAGCATGTTTTACTTCATGTTGATGTTTGTGCGCAGTAATTAGGACGTGTTTCTCTCACCCAATGTCTCCATTACAAGAGTGCACAAGTGGGGACAAATGATTTACTTAGCACCTTCTTTTTCTCTTCTCCTGCGATAAGGTGGTCGCCTCACTGTGTGCTATTATCACCTGCAGCAATTAGCTGGTGTTTCCTGTGAAGCACTCCAGGGACGGCGAGGCAAGCCGGCACCTGCTGCAAGCTAATCAGCATGCCTAAAACAGTGCACCAGACCTTTAGATCATATCTCTACTACATGACAACTGGCTGCGATCCAGCCAAGATCTAAGTCATGTTAGGTATAATGGACAAGAAAAAAAAAAAACGTACAGTTTTTAAAAGAAAAGAAAACTCTATTTGACTTCCTGAATCATCAGAAATGTCCTTATATAAATGTATGTAATGCAAAGTCAAAGCCCTCGATCACATTCTGTCTTGTTTCCTGTAAGACGTTGTCCTTTTTTCCGTCACTGCTCTCAATGTTTTAATTTGACAAATTAGTGTACATATAAACTGACTAAATTTAATTCAAATAATGAAGTAAATGCATCAGGAAATTCTTCACATTTCTCCATCTGTGATTCATGTTTGTAAAATATTCAGACGCTGAGTGTCGACATAAAACTGCAGGTTAAACTGTCAGTGGAATATAAAAGGAAAGTGTACCAGAGGTGTATTTATGACAAGTGTATTTTGTCTCGTATTCATATACGGTTCGTTCTTCTAATGGTCCAACTGGGATTTCTAGTTGTAACATTTGAAATTGCATGATATCATTGTATCATCGTATAAACATTGATTTCAATAACAGTCAATGTTGAGTTGAATAATCTGCCACACAAATAGAGGACTGCGAGGCATTTATATATGCATGACTGAACATGTGCACATACAGACATCTGTACAGTAAATTGCTGCACGCTAATAATTCGATTTCCAGATGGAGATAAGGTTGGTTTATTAGATACTTACACACACACATACACACACATACACACACATACACACACACACACACACACACACACACACACACACACACACACACACACACACACACACACACACACACAACCACAAACAGACACACTCTAAGACACACAAACACACACTGCCCTTCTCTCTAATCTATTACCGTGTGAATGTCACAAATGTAAATGTGGTCACATGACTTAATGTCACATCTTGTACACATTAGATTAACATCCTTAAACTATTAACATCCTGTGTACGTGTGTGTATGCGTGTGTGTGAATGCATGCACGATTGGTCTTTTCGCATTTTCCATTTTATGTCCTCCTGTTTGGACTCATGCTCACTGCTCATCCTGTAGCTGTCAGCATGGAAGGATAAGCAACATCTCACTTTGCACTAACAATATCATCTGCCAAGAGGGTCGAGTAATGTTTGTTTTGCTGTTTGTCAGGCATTTCCCGTACTCAGCAGCAGCTCAGAAAACAAAGTCAAGGTCTGTCTGGTCATTTGCACCAAGCTCAGACATGAATCAGAAAATCAAAGGCTGAATAATCAATAACATCCCAAGCGAAGAGATTACCTGTAAACTGCACCTGACGCAGCCTCACATTTTGGACTAGAGCCTGGTAGTAACAGTGTCATACAAATGTCATCTTCATATAAGAAGTTATTTTACACAAGACTTATTCAGAAACACAACAGAAGGTTTCATGTAGTGACGCCAACTGACAACCTCCAGGGTTAAGAAATGAAGCCAGTGCAGATATGCCAAAAACTGCAATTCCTTTAGTGTCCACTCGAGTGTGAACATATTAAAATGCCCATTTTAATAGCGGAAATACACTCGTACAGAAAGCCTAGAGCAGGAAACTATTTTGATGTTTGCAGCTACTTTTTCCACTCATATGGGTGGTGACTTTTTCTATAATCCAGCCTTACTATACCATCAGACATTAAGGAAACATGCTATGTTAAAGTGATGGCTTCTCTGACAACAATGCAGCAGTCAGAAACTTACTCCTTGTAAGTTTCCATTGTGGTCCAGAATGGTCTGTTTTTGTAGTTTTGGATGCTCCTCGGATTTCTAGGCAAACGGAAAACCAACACGCTGCGATGGAAGCGAGAAAGCAAACTGGTTCCGATATAACTGAATCTACCTGACCTTAAAGCATCTTTCTAATAAGCTCCACAGGCAGAAACATTTGGAAAAAAAAGTGAATATTTTTGGTGGATAGGAGTCAGAATTGTTGTTGGCTTGTCCTCTGAGAGATTACAGGCAGTCCAGATGAGAAGTTTGGTTATTTAAAGTCACTCAACTTTTGGGCAATTCGGTGAGTCTGCTTCGTTCAAAGAGCTCTGGTTTGGTCAGTGGTCAGCTACCACCACAAATAGAATCTCATTCTGTCGGAAAACAAATGTATTCTATCTTTTAGCCATTTATTGAATACAGGGGCACAGGCTGTATAGATTTGATAACTTGGGCTCCACCCACTCCTCCAAATATGGTTGTTCCTTCCTCCAGAAAACCAACATGTCACCTGGTATGTTGAACTTAAGGCATCAAAAAGGGAGTTGACAAACCAATGGGTGATGTCACAAATGCTACGTCCATTATTTAGTCAACACCTCTGTGCAACAAAAAAAAAACAAGCATGTCCTATGAAACTGAAAGTAGACTTGTAGTAGTAAAATATCTATAAGTAGTAGAATATCAGCCTAAAGTGCAACAGATGTGCTGTGAAACCACTGCTCTTCTTGGCCCTTGGCCACACAGTCATGTCCTTTTGCACTCAGTCTTAGCTAGTGAAGCCCACTGCTGCTGCTGCTGCTGCTGCTGCTGCTGCTCTGCTCCCTCACCTATCAGTCTACTGTAGAGCCATGACTAGTAGTTTATCATCCTGCTGTCAAATCTAAGAGAGAGAGAGAGAGGTAGAGAGAGACAGCCAGCCAGTGAGCCAGAGAGATAGCAGGAGGAGTGTCATGATAGGGATACTGTTAGGCTGGACTCTTTCTCTCCTTTTTATAACTTCCTTCAGTCTGCTGTTATTTTGGCAACCCCCTCAGGGAGAGAATAAAAAACACCGCCGTCTCCTCAATCAGTGAGTTAGAGGTCAGCCAGCTGGCTCTCAAATTTTGACTCGCCTCTTTCTGTCACCTTTCACTTCCTTTTACATCTTCCTTTCCCCTTCGCTGTCCTAACTCTTGTCACTGTGTCTTCTTTATGTCTGAGGGTGGGACAGTGATACTGTCTCACTATACAGGCCTCATGGTTAGATTTATTGGTGATGCTTTACTACCTTCGTTTATTTTCGTTTCTGGAATTCACTTTCACCAACTCAAGTCAGATGAATTCATTCGCTTCTGACTCTACGAAGAGACGAGAGTGCTGACCCTGTTGTTATCCCCTTATTCAACTGACGGATCTATATCATGTGTAAAGCCAGTGATGGAGGGAAGAGAAAGAAAGTCCTGTTCTACTCAGGATCTCATTGGCTGAATGTAATCTATTATTTGTAACTTTTGAATACAGACATGTGCGTAATTTGGAGTTTTGTCATCATGGCCTCTTAGGAACTCCAATCTTTTGTCACTGAAAAACGCTGATGTTTTTTTTTTTTTTGATAATACCGGTTAAAGTTCATTTTAACGTCCTTTAAATATTTCAGAAAATAACTGATACCGAAGTTTACGTCTTTGTTAATGGATTAACAGTTTAATTTTTGATGAACTGCGCTTAATCCTGCAATGTTTTCTAGGCCTGTACAATGTCTAATTTCCTAAGGATAAAAGCATCTGAATGATAGATACATTTGATGTAAATGAATAGACATACAGTATGTGAAAGAACAAATGTTTAAACTTGGTTGTTCTTTGGGTTAAAGATTTGTTTACGCTACCTGACAGTGGATGGCCACAAACCCCCACTTTCTGCTTTCAGCTTCAGTTTGTGAGCTGAGTGAAGTCACAGTCAATGAAAAGAAGACAGATTTGCTTAAGACACTGTGACTTTAGGTCAAGACACAACCACTCCACTTTAAAATGACAGCTTTGTGGTTGTCTGAATTTCATGACTACATGGAGATTTGTGCACTGTGTTAAGGGAGATACCAGCAGAAAGGAGAGTTCAAAATTAGAATAAGTGGAGTTAGCTCTGAGCAGTCACACACAGAGCTGGTGCTCACTGTAACAGTAAAGCCATCAGGAACTTTAGTGATCAAAGCGGGATTAAAGATGATATTTTTGGACTATTAAAAATAAGCCACATGAAATAATGTATGTTATACTACAGTCCAATCGTTAGCTCTAAACTGCACATTATCTTTGATTTTCAAATTCATTTGCCAAAATGTTTCGTTGCCCCCTCCCACCCCACTCACCCTCCTCTGGTTTGTTTGCCTATAGGTGATGTGCAGAGCTGAGACTCAGCTGTCTCTTGGATTGGATTATTTCATAACGATTAGACTAATAAGGTTGTAATTGATGGAGGGCCTCTCCGTGCCCTGTGGTATTGGTTTTAAGTGGCCCCGGATGGCCCTGCCTTGTCAGTGCCTTGTCTTTAATGTTTTATCTGGACTTGTGGTCGGGGCTAAACTGCTGACAAAGGCTGAGGGAGCGGCTAGCAACAGACCAGATTACTGCAACTCATTTGTCTTCAGCATGCAGTACAGTACAGCAGAGAAGCACAGAGACACATAAACACAAACAGAGCCTCATGAGACGCCTTGTCAATTACAACTAACACAGCCATTCACTGCTTCGCTGCATTGAGGCTATCCTATTCACATTTATCCTCTCTTTTGTTCGAATGATCTGTAACAAACGAGAGCAAAAAAAAAAAAAAAAAAAATGATGAAAACAATACGAGAATTCAAGCTTAGCCTCATTATTTCTGCTTTGTATTGGTTTTTACCAAAAAGAAAAGGGGCCCCTTTTTGTCTTCAGAATATTACACTTACTTAAACTGATTATCATCCACATTTTGTATCCATGCACAAGGTTTTCTGCTGCAGAAAGAACTTTACAGTTAACAAGCAGAGCTGAGAAATAAAATGCGAACGCATTAATATTCCTCTGAGTGTTTAAAAGAAGTAGAAATGATAAAACAAGGGAATACACTTGAATATCGGAGTCTTTGGATGCATTTCTGGTGAATTTTTACAGCTTGTCAATATTTTGAATAAAGGGACTAATACTTAAATGAATTAATGGAGGCTATTCACTGTATCCTATCTTTTTTAGAAGATGTCATTTGGCATAATCCATCCACAGAAACTCAGATGATTATTTTGCTTTCTCTCCACAGTGTTTGATGAAATGAGAAGTCCATTAAAGCAGTGACACTAAGGCAGTCCTGATGTAAGGGGTCAAATAGAGGGTGTTCTTAAGTGGGAGCTGGCGTGTAAACCATAATTTCTATTCCTACAGCAGCAGCAGCAGCAGCAGCAAAGCCTCATGGGAGTCCCCCTTCAACAAGGGGCTGAAGGGTCGACCAGGAAAGGTTAGTCCGAATATATGAAAAACAACATGCCCATTTGCATGGGCAAACAAACCATCATCCATGGCTAAACACGTTGATAAGTCAATGAGTGTAATCAAGCGTGAACTCAAACACAAAGAAAAAAACAAACCAAGGAAAAAGCATGAATAATCAACTCAATGTGATTGCAGAAATACCATGCTAACTTAAGCGGATAACATTTAATTGGCTGTGATGTCCTTGTGTATATAATATAAAAATGTATATGCCTGCGGTGCAAACACCTGGCAAGCATACAAACAGCAATCAGCAGTGGTTATATGGAGGAAATGTAACGTAGCTAATGATCTAAACAACAAGACAGAAGCGAAATAAACAGGCAGGATCAGCCAAGACGATGAGAGCGTACAGTAATAATGAAACAAAAAGAACCAGCATGACTGAAGAAACACATAATACACTGACTGTAAATAAAGTCACGCCGAAAGCACTCATACAACTCCCTGAGAGGCTCCTATTCAACAGCTTCTGTTCCATGTAAATGATGGTATTCTCTATAATGACCCACCTGCTATTTGGAGTGCATGCACACAAAAAATATAGGGACAAACACACACACATTGACAGCTGCTTTAACCACCTCATAGTTCATTATGGGCAAAAAAGGCATGCTAATGGCCATACTCTGAAAGTATACAGTACATTATGAAGTGGGGTTATGACAATACAAAAGAGGATTAGGGGCACTGGGGGGGGGACTTGGGTTCTTTTTTCTTCTTCTTCTGACTTCAAACTCTAAAAAAAAAGAAAAAAATCTCTGAAAAAACATTTCTTCAGTAGACCTAATCCTTTTTGTAAAAAAACAAAGAGACTCAGAGAGAGAGAGAGAGAGAGAGAGAGAGAGAGAGAGAGAGAGAGAGGGACTTGTATATAAATAGAATTGGCTTTACATCAGAGAGCTACTAAGAACAAGGAGACATGAGATCATGACATGGATAAAATAAAAATGACTTGTGGCCACGAGTTAAGTAAGTCGTGGCCACAAGATCATTATTGTTAGTCATCTCCATGCAGAGGCTGTGCATTGTTTCTTTAAGCGGGGATATGATTCTTCAGTATCTATCTGGAATGCAGGTTATGCATTGACATCACAGTCATATTAAAGTTAGATATCAGAGACAGAGAGAGAGATGATAGAGACAAACAAACAGAACAACCACAACAACAACAACAACAACAATGAACAAGACAGATTTGTAGCTACACTAACAGTAATAAGGGTAAGATGTATGTGTACAGTACAGTAGCAGTATCAACAAAGTATGACACAGTTATAAACCAATCATTTTACTTTTTTAACAGGAACTGTTGAGTGCCCATTACGCACAGGAAGCACAAAGTTGGCCATTTTATTTATGTATTGCAATTCTCAAATAAAAGTACAAGACAGGGTTCTGAGTCCTGAATAGTAAAATAGAAGCGGTACAGGGTTACATTAAAAATGAATGCTTGAAAGAAATGGTCATGGAAGTGTTTGAATAATTAAGGAATAAAGAAAGAATTTCCTCCATGCACGAGATGTTCTCTGCCCACATGAGAGTGTCAGTACCGACATCTTTTTGAAACATGCTTTGACAGACCTGAAAGGGGATGAAGCACCTGGTTTCTTGGATCTGAAGTCCCCTTTTTCTGGTATGTCTTCTTTAAAAAAAAAAAATATCCTGTTGCAACCAGCCTGCCTTAACCAGATATATTGATTGACAATTTCAGGTCAGGAGATATGTTCCTGGGCGATCCCCTCTACCCTCCCTCTCTTCTGGTTTCCTAGTGAGAGCTCTGTGTGGGCACGCACACTCATGCATAAAGGCACTCAGCACTCAGCATGACTCAGTCAGTGTGATGAGTTACTTGCAGGCAGACGTCAGGTATGTGGCCAAACAAAGTCTAATTATATTGTTCATTGTCATTTTATGCTGATATTGATGCACTTTAGGAACTGCTTGACACTAAATTGTAAAAGGGCTGCACATACAAAGTGCCTTTGGTCCAACCACTGTAAGCTTCACACTGCATGCCAACAGTTCACAAACTCATTCATTCACTGATAGCAGAGGTATGCAAGCTGCAAACCTGCCTGTTAGGATCTAGGCCAAAGCCTGCCATACATTGTACAATTGTTTAAAAGTCGTGGTTGAATGTCAGCTCAGACTATCCGACTAAATCTTTTACAAAGCACGAACAGAGCTCATGATTTATGTGCTCATACTGTACGACCATGTGCAATTGTCGGCCACTACCTGAGAGCTCACGCTGTAAAGTACGAGTGAAATCGGGATGGAGTTGAAGTCAGGTCTGTATTTCAGTTGTCTCATAAGTAAGGCTAAAATACACACACCAACAGAAATGCTCCCACTCTCTCTCACACACACACACACACACACACACACACACACACACACACACACACACACACACACACACACACACACACACACACACACACACACACACACACACACACACACACACACACCCATAGCATCACCAAGCTAACAGGCAGCTAAATCATAACAAATATGCCCTGTTAGCTGGAGGTCCACAGCTATTTCCTGCCAACCTTTCTCTGGTTCTTATCTTTGGTGATAGGAGGGGGGAGACACATCTTACAGTTATGTCTGCTGTTGATGTTGCCATCATGCTTTCAGACGCTGTCTGCAAGTTTGGCACAGGCGTACTCAGGAATAAAGCCTTGAAGTTGGGGAATCGGCTCGTGACTCTGCTCTCAAAGTGTGAGTGTAAGCAATGGTACGACCAAAATTTCAAACATGCCTGAAAATAATCCAACCAGTCGGAAGCAGCCAATCGGGCCGTCATCCGCTGTGGGGACCACACTGCACGATTTACAACGCGCGATTGGCTGAAATTCAGCCCGACTTCAAAAAGTAGCTGTATGACTCAAAACAACTGGTATAAATCAGCCTGAATTCATATTGTGTACTCTTAAGCCATTCACACACAGTATAAACTCAATCTGACTCTGCCCTTGAGAACAATTTGGGAGCCGATGAAATCACCATTCTTACAACAAGTGAATCGTCTTTTCCTGGTAATGTTTTGTAATTCGTGGATGTTCGTTTGAAAAATTCTGTGTCTGATCTGAGTCTGTGAGCACCCTGCTTTAAAATTACATTTTTTTTTTTTTACTTGAAAGGTCTGAATCAAACAATCAATAACAGATAACCAGCCAATCACAGCAAGTCTGAAACGAAAATATTAGAGTTGCAGACAGGTTGCGGTGACAACAGTTGGCTGCAATCCATTGGAATGTCTGTGTTTCTTACTGCCGCTTTAAATGCTTTGGTTTTATAAGTATGCAAGGGCTGGTTTTCAGACGTAAAAAACAAAACTAATACAAAATAGCCAGAATGAAAGCTCAAGAGAAGAAACAATGGAGAAACAATTTCTGAAATTATCCAAGTAAAAACAGAGCAGACTGTCTAGTCAAGCAGGAAAGAGTCAGTGAACAATTTATAAAACAAACAAAAACATGAATCAAACCACATGAATGTTATACATCCACAGCTTAGCTGTGTCATGGCATGTAGTGAATCCATGACTGTAGACAGACAGCTTTATGTCAGACTTATGCCTGATTTATACTTCTGTGTTGAACCTACACCGTCGTGGCCAACGCCATCGTGGCCTAGCCATCGTGAGCAATATACTTGTGCGTTGTGTTTCTGCGTAGCTCTACAATATTCTGCCTTTAAAAACTAGTTGGCGGCATTGCGATTTCTTCAGTTTATATCACAAGTTTCCGGTTCAGCCACATTCTCTGCCTGCTTGTGTACAGGAAATCTTGATGACTGAAACCAAGCCTATTATGTTGGAGTTGTGGAATATATATATATAGAGAGAGTAGCAGCAGATTATATTGCAATTATTTCATATAAGAGACATCAGAGGAGATTGAATGTACGGCTGATGCAGGAAATACGATGATACCAGTGGACCAGTCACAGGGCTTGCAGTCTGCATTGTATTGACGCATAGTTACATTTATGGAGAGGTCTACGTGCAGGCTACATACGTAGGCCTCTGCGTAAATACAGGGCAACGCCAACCTATGGCGTTGATTTGACTCAGAAATATGAATCAGGCCATAGAAGATTATAGATGAAAACTCTGCCATGAGAACACTGAGAGCAGTGATAGAGAGAGTGTCAAAGGATGATACAGCGATGAGAAATTATGGATGAGAAGATGGAGATGGATGAAGAAGAAAGAGGACATTTCCTGGAGCACATCCATATGCAAAAAACATTTGCCCTAAAACTCATTTTGTTGATTAATCAAGGTTATCTGGATGTAATTCATTGGAACTGTCATGCTGACACTTACACTGATAATTAATTTGACAACGATAATTATCAGCAAGATGGGCCCACTGTGAGTGAGAGTGATGAATCAACACCCACTGCAGTAATACGGCCTGCTGCTACATGTAGATGTAGCTGGCCATGCTAGTGTTCATGTGTGGTATGTACCTGTGGCTTATAGCATTCTGTGGGGTCACATTCCTCAAACCCCCAGCCATGCAGAGTTTCTTTATTTTTAACTTATTTTAATTGTTTTTAGTTCTTTATGGTTTTTAAAGGCATGCACATTATTTTTGTTTCCAGGATACATGAACACAGCATTCATTTAAAATGTAGGCAGACTCCACTGCTTCAATACAGGGACCAAAAACAAATATAGCAATACATTCAGAAGGAAAAATAAAGCAAACAAACAGATATCAACAATGAAAACAACATGAATGAAACGGATCCAGAACAGAGAAACCAGTCATAGAAACTACTGTGAACCATTATTCAGGATTCATTAGTCCCGAAGACAACTCAAACCTCTTTAGACCTTTCTTCCACTTTAAAGCAGTCCCAGAACCAGCCATGCAAACTTATATATAAATAAACCAGTTTATGTTTTATCTCTACAACAGAGACAGACTCATAAATGTGTAATTCTTGATGCTTTTGTTTTGCATTTTTTCTAACGAAGCCCTATGTCCTCACATTTCCTGTTTTGGTAAAATTAGGACAAATGGTAATATTAGCCGTCAAAATGTAAAAATGTTAACATTACCATTCCAAGAGAAGGCACAAGGTAAGTTTCTGCATTATTTTGTGATGTTTAGGGAGCAGTTTAATTGTATAAGCTAGTAAATTGAATCATTTCTCTATTTGTGTGCGTTTTGTAACAGCTCTTTAAAACCATCAGTTCAAATGCACCGTCTGTAGCCATGGATTTAAGTACAACCATAAATGCACATTATCAGAAAGAAATCCCCTTTCTGTTTGCAGAGCTGCTTTCCCTCCTGCTGTTTGCAATCCATGCCAGCCCACCTCAACCCTGCCCCATCCCCCTTGTCTCCCTCTGCAGTGTGTACTGCAGTAGTTGGATGAAAAATGGCCTGGATTGGGGGGGGGGGGGGGGGGGGGGGCACTGGTGCAAGGTTGCTAGCAGAGACATAACAGATACACACACTCACCTTCAGACAAATAATGTGCTACCTTTCTAGCTTGGCTCCTCTGCCTTGCTCCCTTTCTGTCTCTTTTACAGGTAAAGCACACACACACACACACACACACACACACACACACACACACACACTCACACACACACACACACACACACACACACCACACACACACACACACACACACACACACACACACACACACACACACACACACACACACACACACACACACACAAGAGAAATAGATAGAGATACACAAGCAGAGACGTTGTGTCAGCAGGTCTGTACAGTATTAATAACCTACAGATGTAGGAGGCCAGTTACCAGACGGTTTTCCTGATAATGCTGACCCAACCAAGCCGGCCATGTCAAGCCCCTTTTCAAGCCTCTTAAAGGGGGGGTCCCTTGTCCTAAATTGGCCCCCTACTTTTTCACCTAAATACCTTGCTTTAGAGATGTGGCACTGCAATCCACACTGCAGTTAATTGATTTATTCTATTTGACATATACAAGCAGGCATGTGTGTGTGCACGCAAATACACAAAATCTTTCTCCTCAGATGTTTTCGTGTTTGCATCCTCATAAAAGGAAAATCATCCCATCCCTGTTCTTCAGGGACAGACCAGAGCGATAAAGTCAGGGAGAGAAAAAAAGAAGGGAATCTTCAAAGGGTGTCACTGAAGTTTATCTCTGCGTTGGTTGGGGGAGGGGAATCGGAGCTTTGTTCAAAGCCAAACAGGAGGGAAAAAACTGTATCTTTTAATTAAAAGTAAAATTGAAGGTAAGATCCATGGAAAGCAGAGGAGAAGGAGGTGCAGGAACAGGAGAGGGAAAGAGCCAGTCAAATGTCTACATGGGAAGTTCTGGCTGTCCCTCTGAAACACTGGCCATTTGATGTAGACGACTTTTAAAAAAGAATAGGGGATGGATGGGTCACCAGTAATCACATTTTAAAAAACAACAAGACTGCGATTTTTTTCTCCTCAATATTCCTTGAGCTCCTTCTGCATCATGTTTGTCTAACAGTAAACCATACATAGGAGTCTTTCTTTAGAGCACCAATTTGTTCCCTGACTGTACACAGACCGACAAATCACATTCAGCCTCTTTACCAAGTCATCTAACTGCTGTGCTCTTTAGTTTTCAACATAAAATCTGACTGTTACCTGTTTTTAATACAATATTTTTTTCTATAAAGCAGATGGAAGGAATGCAGTGAATCCATTTTGAGCGCTCAACGTTTACCGTAGAATCACTGAAAAAAGAAACATTTTGCCATAAAAATAAATGGCCTTTATGAATGTGAATGAGCTAATAAAATCACATAGCACAGATCATACTGTGTACCTGCATTGACAACACTTTCTCCTTGGAATTATCCTTCAATATGCATGAAATGGTTTTACCCTCGAAGCTTTGGATAATGTAATAACTGTGTGAATCATGATCTGTACATGCACTTATCCAATGGATCCAAGTTCAAATACAGTATGAGTAGATATTTTTATAAAAATGGAACATACATAATGTCCTGAAAACAGTTTTGTATCATGAGATGATTTAGGTAGTGTTATAAGATAAGTAGATGTAGTTAAACACAAAACAAGCTGCTGACACAACGACGCCTGGAACATGTGAGACAAAAGCAAACATTAATGTGACACTTCCTACAGAACATACATGTACAACCACACATATACAATATATGCATAATCTGTTGGTGCACAGCAGCACTATCATCTGTTTAATTATCAGTTGAACAGCGATCAGAGCTGAGTAGGAGTACTGATAATGGAGGACATGTCTGAGCTGGTTCAGCCACAGTCAGCTGTGAACACAAGACTGGCAGCTAGTGTACAGCACACACACACACACACACACACACACACACACACACACACACACACACACACACACACACACACACACACACACACACACACACACACACACACACACCCTTTAGAGCCAGTAACCTGAATCTCACAAAGAAGGCAGCCAGCCACCCATTTATCCAGTGCTAAAAAGTTAAAGTTAAAGCTCTAAATTTTCAAAACCATTATTTTTTACAGTATATTTTTTCAGGCTGTGGCTGATGGTGGTGATGTATTATTCATTTTTTTCACATCTGACATCATAAATCTAAAATTCAGTATTTCATAAAGTCTCTTTTTTTTTATTTTTTTTTAAATATGTTGCAGTCAGTAAACAATACTGTGGTCAAAGTGAAAACAGCTTACACATTTGGAGACAGCCCATTTGTCATTAAACTTAGTTAGAGGTGACAGAAATTATAATATTGGTTCAATTAAAATCCTCACCCTTGAATTTATGAATTGAAAGACACATTTCCATGTCAAGTTTTGAATCAAATTAAAATCAGTTTAATTAAATGTTGAAGTGTTAGAACCAATTAACCAAATTACATCATTTCAGTGTGATCAAATTAAATTTCCCCCAAAAAACATTTGATCATTCTATTTAAACGAGATGTAATTTACTTATAGAAAATACTTTTGATAACTTATTTAATGCAATTCTCTGATTCCTTTAAAAACATTACTTAATTTACTTCTGTCTTCAACCCCCACTGATTGAACTGTGTCACTCAAAATGATATCTTACCCCCACCAGTGGGATATATCAACTTCATGATAATGCCTTGTGATTAAACAGGATTGAGGCATTTCATTGTGCTGTTCTCTACAGAAACTATGTCTCAAGATATCTTAGCATCTTTGGTCAGGTGACTTTAAAAGTCCTTGAAGTGCAATTCACTCACTGTTTGCGTTGGCAGGAGAAAAAAAAAGTAATGAAATTCCATCCAGGTGCTTCTGAGTTGAGTTTAATCATTTGACCTTAAAAGAAGACTCCAATTACACTTTGCAGCGTTGGCAGAAATCAAATTAACCAAGAATGCACCATATCATTTGATAACATCAATCCGGGCCATCCTATCAGATTATAGGTTGCTATGGTGCACAGTGTGTACAATGGTTCTGCCTTTTAGTTGCATATGACAATAGAGTCTTTTGGCATTTTAAATGATGGCAGTTTTACATCTGTATTCAAGGCACAATAGTTTGGCCAATAAAAACTGTGTTAAAAGAGGTGTGTTCACATTTTATAAAAGCAAAAGTGGTGAAGGCTTTTGTTTGACTCTTATAATGGACCACAAATGAACACAGCAGAGGCATGGTTCGATAAATTAGGATGACTACTGTATGAACACGTTTCTTTACCAATATTAAGTCTTGCATCCACACAGAGGTTAATCTTCATTTGTACCAGATGCTTTCTGAGTTTAGTCACTGGGTGTTTCTGTTTTCACGGAGGCTATGAGGAGGTGTGTTTGACAGTTAAGCTGAATTACATCCTGATCAAAGGTAAAGAGAGAAGCTGCCATGCCACATTGTGCCTAAAAAGCCGCTGCTCAAACTGTGATATCACAAAATTCTGACATTGGAAAAGACAGGACAGGTCCAGGGACGACAAACACATAAATCATGACAGGTAAAGGAGGTGTTTATTTTGGGATATTTTTGGAAAAGCTACGGTAAAATACAAAATACCACGTCAGCGGTGCCTCTACTGTAAGAAGATTAATTTAAGATATTTTTATCCCAAGAAGAAGGCATAAGCTCAATGGCAGTACCCCATTTCATCACTTTTTTCATTAGTTCCTTTTCTTTTAGTGCATGATCAGGGTAAGACAAAGTACAAGAATAGTGTACTCGAGTAAAAGTATAGTTGCTATAGTACTAAGTTTAGTTTGTGATTTCAACCTGTCACTCTATCTACCTTCCCTCCCATCCTCATCTGTACTGGTGTCACTGGTGACAGTGAGCCATCATCTAAAAGATCATCCTCATTGAAAGCAAAAAATCAATTGACTCTTACATCAGGCATAAAGAGAGCATATGACTTTTAATAGGATAAGCATGACAGCACACAGGTAGATCTGTCTCTACTATTTTCAACCAGCTTCCTCTCCATCATAGCTTCCCCTCTTCTTATTTTCTCTCTCGTTTTGTCTTTTAATCCCACATATGGGCGGAAAAGTGGGCCAGGATGGGCCACTGTTTGAAATGCAGGACAGAATTAGAAGAGAATGGTAGAATCCGATGGGGTCACATCGTCTGGGCCAAGCCAGAGACGTAGCTGCTTTGCTGCCCCCAATTAGACTAAAGAACTACAAGCAGAGAGTCTGAGTCTGATATATTCAAGCAGGCCACATTCTGCCCTTGTGCTTCTTCTTATATCTGTCATAGAAAGACAGGGAGAAGGAGAGAGAGAGAGAAGTGTGGAGATTCAAACATTTTAAGAGGAGCAAGAAGAAGAAGAGTCTGGAGATAAATTGGTCAGCCCTCCCCCAATCTCTCTGCCTCCCTCCTTCTCCCTCCCTCCAATCGCCTCTCTCTCTCGGGACTGCTGTGTGCAAGACTGCAGATAGATTCTGATGTTCTCATTTATGTCTTAATGATTGGGTTAGTATGCAGCTTGTGCTCTGCAATGCTGCGCCTGGACAGAAAGCAAGATAACAGAGGTCCACAAGCCTACATGGGTGCTCATACACACATACACTGCAGGATAAAAGGATTAACACATGATGTAAAGCATGCTGTGGCACAAACTATACACAGATGACGCTGTATTTTACAAAGCATACATTTGATCGGGATTAAGTCATGTATCAATTGGTTTTCTGTAATATATTACCTTTAGATACACTGTAACTGAAAAGAAAGTATACATGTTTTTACACAAAGCCTTGGAGTGCACTTTATGCAAAGGTGGGATGAGGTAAGAGAGAGGGAGTCATCGAAAGATATACTCAACTTGTAATGACAAATCTCCATCCTGGGGAGTTAATTCTTCACATTCCAGGGTGAAAATCATTTTAGTAAACAGCCCTAGCATTTGATTATTTCATTGCAGACAATTACTAGCTTGTTTACTTATTAATCTGATTGCTGCTGCCAGAATAAGCTGTAGCTCTGTATCATAGAGAGAGAATCAGAGTTAGTGTAACCAAAGGGAGAGCAGAACAGAGCAGCCCCCACACTGCTGGTAGGCCCACTGAAGGCAAAAGCATCAAGTTTACACTGAATTATAATGATAGCTTAGAGAATATCATCTTGGTCGAGAAATGCACCCCAAGGCACACTCTGCGTGTATCCATGACCGCCGTAAACATGTCAAGCTACAGAGGAGAACAGTGCTGCTCTAAAAAAAGAAAACACTAACAATAAAAACAGCAATGAATGAAATGATATCACTTTAGAATTGCAACGAGTAACAGAATGGTTGAAAGTTCACAGCAGTGACTGAACAAGGGCATTTGCTATTGGTCAAATATAAAAGATGTATTATTTAAGGGTTAAAAAATAACGTGGTTAAAAACAGACTTTGCAACTTAAAGTTTGAGAGACCTTTGACAGGATGCAACTTTAAATAAACGACTTGAAGATAAGTCAGGATAAAACAAGAAGATACGTGTTGGCTTCCTAATAACTGCTTCCACAGTAGCAGGAAGTATTCTAAATATGATGTTGCATATTTTGATTATGTGCTGAATTTGTTTCTTGAACTGTGTACGCACTAAAAGTCGAAACATATTTCTCAGGTGAAAAATGGAGCATATGTTCATACTAAGCAGTGACAGGTCCATTTATCTACGCCATGTATCACATTCCAAGAACCTGTGTAGGAACATGGGCTGCGTCCCATTACCTGCTAGCTTATTACAACTCAAGGGTCCACTTAAACCCCCTCGCCTGTCATCTCACATCATCGATCCATGCCTTGTATCACATGTAACAGAATCCCCCTCATACACACACATTTAAGGTCCACAGGAGAAAGAACTAATGGAAATAATGGGCAAGTGTGGCAGAGAAAGGTTCAAAATAGGGTATTCTTTCTTCACATCCAATATTTATCCGAACAGGAACACGGCTGTAATTCCATTGGGCTGTGATGGCAAAATGGACCATCTAATACCATCATTGGCTGGAGGAGAGCCGGCTCATCACTGCTTAGGGGGAGTTGATATATGAGAGGATGAGAGACGAGCAGGAGGGAGGAGAGGAGCTTAGGAGTTGCAGCCGTTTCCCTTAATAGTAACACTGAAATACCTGCAATACCGACAGTATGATCATTACGTTGTGTGTGTAGCACAGGTGCATGCGGAGCAGAGTTTTACATAAATAGGGGTGAGAGTATATGTAGCTGCATGTGTGTGTGTGTGTGTTAGCATATGTGTGTGCATGTCCCTGGGTCAGGCGCATCATAATCCAGAGATTTTCCACTCTGCTGCCTCCATTGTGAGGAGGAGAGAACACAGGAACTCTTGGTGCACTCTGCTCCACTTGCTAACACACGCGCCATGTAATAAAGGCTAATACTACACTTCAGCCTCATCAAGTACATGTGTCCTCTTCAGCTCTAATCACTGTCACCCACTCAAAGGGGGCCTGCTTAATGAGGAACATTCACACCAACTGTCTGCTGTGATGAAAGTGCAACTCTCTGTTCTGTGCACAGCAATAATAGA
Organism: Tautogolabrus adspersus; assembly: GCA_020745685.1. Lineage (NCBI taxonomy): Eukaryota > Metazoa > Chordata > Actinopteri > Labriformes > Labridae > Tautogolabrus > Tautogolabrus adspersus. The sequence goes on along the minus strand of CM036548.1, from coordinate 10,613,457 downwards.
TAACCCATATCTGGCTTCAATAATTGATTGCCTATATCTCCCCGCAGTCCGAGGCCCGATCCCCAGGATGTCAGAGCTCCGGGCACTTTCATATTAATCTTTCAAGAACAGGGTGTAGTTAATAGGTTACATGTCAGCATGTCACGTGACCATATTAATGTAAGAATTAGCTGTAAAGTATTATTCTCTGACAGAGTTGAAGAAGTTAAAGAGCAGAGGCGTTATCCTTTCTCAGAAACTGTAAAAAAAAAACTAATATTAAATAGATATAGAGGTAAGATGGTGACCGCTTTCTACTGTTTCTTAAATTTCATTTTTGTAAATCATACACAAAAATAAGTATTATTGTCCTTTAAATAAAGTAGTTGTTGGATACTACATAAGGGGAAGTCATGAATAAAAATGTTCATACTTTGTATTGAACTTTGCAAATAAGATAGAAATAAATAATTTCAATCAATAGATCAATCACTCAATGATAGTAATTCTCAGAGCTTTCAGTATATTGTTTAAATGGTAAATGGATTTGAGCTTGTATAGCACTTTCTAGTCTTCTGACTATTTAAAGCTTTTACACCACAGGTCACACCTACCCATTCACACACTGATGGTAGAGGCTGCTACGTATTGTATCCATCAGTATTACCTAATCCCATTCACAGTCATACGCCACCGACGAAGCATCGGGAGCAACTTGGGGCGCACTCACACTAGGCAATCCGTACAGTGCCCAAGCACGCTTCACCCCCTAAGGTCCAGTTGGTTTGACTAGTGTGAGTGCTCCGATCCGTGCTCAAGCGCGGTACACTTCCTTGGCCCTGGCACGCTTCGAAGAGCTGTGCTTCGGCACAGTATAGTTCATGCACAAGCACAAGGGTACACAACGTTGACAGCCTTCATTATGGAGAAATCCCGGAGCATTTTGGCTGTATCTGACTAACATGATCAAAATAAGCCACAAAGTCAGAACCCCCATCCTTCTGGTTGCGAGACAACCTACACCACTGAGCCACAGCCGCCCCATATTTAACTTATCACATGGAAAGACCCAAACCAGCAATGCCTGACACTGTCTCTAACTTGTCTGTTGCTCTTTGCCCCAAGACTGTTCCTCTGTATTGAAGACATACATCTTTAAACAAGGTTCTGAATACTGTATATTCTTTCATTTTTGAGAAAGGCACTGTAGTTTTTTCAGAAAAAGTTCTTCATACAGGTGTGACATGTGAATTTGTTGAGGGGTTTTTTCAAACAAGGATTCACAGCAAAAGGACAGTAGTACTGATGTGTTTGTTATTGTTTTTGGACAACAGCGGAGGCCTTTTGGACAAATAACAGAATACACAGTAAAGAATACACATCCTGTATCATCTCAGTCCACACTTCTTCATTGTTAAAAGGAAGAATTTTATGATGTGTGTATATGTCATGGTGGGAAATGTGGGATATCCCAGGTGGGATAACTTGGAGGGATGGTGTTGAGCAGAGGGTATTAATGGCTGTTTGGTGTCTGCAGTGCGTTCTCAGGGATACATTAGAATCCCTCAGAAATGTATGATGACTTTGTTTTTTACTCCAGCTTCTGTTTCACATGAGTGGAGATAATTTAATCTGGCCAATAATAGAACAACGTTAAATAGCCACATGTATTAGCTGAAGATTTCTCCACTCGCTGTCACTGTTGCTATGTTACATGGCTGTAGATTATGGGTGTGGGCTGTAGTTATCACCTAAGGCTTTGTCATATGTTCCATACATTTCCGTTGCTGTTTGTCGATTAATGGCAGTTAACTGAAGATATTTTCAGCAGAAAGTCTGTTCAGCGTTGATTAGGCACTAGAAGCAGCACTTTAACAAACACTAAAATACTTTTCACGGATTGGTTGCATGAAGATAAAACGTCATTTCTGTGATTGGTTAATTTGGACATTATGCTCTACTAGTTAAGATAAACCTCACAAATCTGTGATGCAACCAAACAATGAAAAAACCTCAGTTTAGAACTATAGTTTCAATGTAGGACTTAATGTGGACTCACCATAATGTAAACAACACTTACACGCTTACAGCTAGTGCAACCGTCCACAGACTTTCTTTTTACAGTTTCACTTAAACATGTGATTGCCTGTTTTGACATTTTTGACTATGTCCAGCTGCACTGACCTGCCAATGGAACAACCACAGCTATCGTTTGCACAGACAAATGTTGTCGGTTAAAAACTGGAAGTAAGGCTAAACTAGCTAATTAAAACAATTTAAAACAGTACAGATTGGCTACAGCTGTGAAACTATAGGCCTTTTCAAACCCTAGGAACTTTTTCATACTGCTGGACACCTTCCCCTTTTTTATTGAGTCCACACTGCAGGAACTATTTTAGTGTCTAGAACCCTGTTTAGAGGAAGGTACTCTCCCAGTAAAAGAGGGACTTTGAGTGGCGTAAGTGCACTGTGATTGGTCCATATGTCAGTGTACGTTGATTGGTCGAACACAAGAGCCAAAATCCTACTGTAAACATTAGCAAACAACAGTAAACAGCAGTCGGTAAAAGTTCTTAAATCATTAAAAGTGGAACAAAAAACATGCACTGATGGACCTACAACAAAGTCCAGGCACTTGTTATGAATTGGCGGCGGTGCTATACAAATAAAGATTGATTGATTGATTGATGATTGATTTCACAGAAATGAAGTTGCTGTAGCAATTGTCGGCTGGCTCACATCGCATTAAAGTTCATATCAGCCGTCACCATGGCCGTGCAAAATGGAGACAGAAAAAAAGTCCCCATGGTGTGTAGTTCTCTGTTAACTCCTGAGTGGATAGTTCCTCTTCAAAAAGTCTCCAGAACTGTTTGGTCCAAAAACACCTCATGACGCTGTGATCACTCAATTACAGTTCAAATAATCTGAGTCAGACACACGCTACATTTAGATATAAGAAATCTCTCTTGGTCCATGGTATCCAAATGATGCAGTCAGTCAAATTATGTTTTCTTTCTTTTTTCTGATCTTGACTAGGACTGCAGTCTTTTCCCAGTTTACTTACATTTTCTCATCATCTGCCATCTCCTTTATCTTCCCTTGTGTTCCTTTTCTCATTTGCTCCTTCTAATTTGCTGCTGCTTACACTCATACAAATAAAATCAGGAGTGGGGGTAGCAGACGTTATGATGGATCAGCACAGCAGAGTAATATCAAAGTATTGAGAGACGTAGTGCTCTCAGCCGCAACGGTGTGTTCTATGAAATTGAAAATTTGGAGCACATTTCTGCAGAGTCACAATCCCCAATGAGTCTGTTCTATTCCATTATGTAAATGAGTCTGTAAGAGTAGCCCCAGAGGGAATTTATGAAAGCGGGGCAGACATTTATATAGACCATGCATATGCTGTAGTTCCATTGGACAGGCTGCAGAGGCCTGAATCAGAGATATAATGTGACATTGTGAATGGAAAGTAAGCAACAGCTTTTAGAAATGTAACAAAAGAACAAGGTGCACCTGCTGTTTTGTGGTTAAAAGCTCAGGCATGATGACCTTCCTCAGGTCATTCTCCAACAGCTGTAATGATCCCACCAGGTCCTACCCTCTGAAACCTTTACTGACAAACAACCAATCATGTTTTACACACTCAGGCCTCTTAACGATCCTGTAAACACACATATCAACACTCTCCCCTCTTCTCCTGGTGTCTCTGCTCTCTGAAAGCTTGCATTTCCCAACATTTGCATTGAAATTGAAACCTCAGTCAGTAATTCCATAATTCCCTGAGTATCCACAGTCCCAGATGACCCCACTCCACAGTGTCCTCCCACACACATCTACAAGAACAGAACAATCTTTTCCTGGATACCACTGTGTGCTTGACACCTCCTCTTCCTCCCCCACATACTATGCACGAAAGGGTGCACGTGCGCATGCACATATATGAAGCCAGAACGCGCTCATACGCACACACACATACAGCAAAGTCAGCATTAGACTGGGACATGTGAGAGTTTGTTTTGTCATTTCAGGGGGAACACAATGACTACAGTGCTGTGAGCTCTTTGTTTTCTTAGTGATGAGTCTATAATGTGGGCAGCTGCTGTGGTCGTTTGGACAGCCTTTGTCTGCTGCTTTCCATCACTCAGGGAAATGATGCCTTTAGAGAGACAATTAACTGACACAAAATGTAGGGAGTCCCTTTCTGTCATAGTGACATCGTTTTGAATGGATTCAATCATAGCACAGAGTTGACATGGCAAAGCTATTTATTATCTTTGACACTCTTCTGAAAAACATAGATCTGTATCTCCCCTGCTTGTACTCTGTTTGGGTTACATATACATAGAAAAAATGGTTTGAATTTGTAAAACTAGTCTGAAGGACCGCTTACAGCAACACTCTTCTAAAATGTGAACATATGTTGCACTACAGATGGGAGATTTACTTGAACCCTCTGGAATAAAATAACATTATGTTGTCTTCTCTGGAATCTGTTTTTTAAATCTGCTGCCATGTTTCGAGTACAGATTAAACTACCATGTATGCTGTTCATATACGTTAGAGAACACATGTGGATGCATGGGTGGAGAAGTGGCTTTTCAAATGCTTTCTGAATAGCAGACTGAAATGTGTGAAATGCAAAAAATAACACAGAGAAATGACAGGTATAGTACACGTCTACACTTCAAAGGTTGTTTAGACATATGCTGCAAGAAGAGAGGAAGAAATGCAAATGTAGAAGAAAAAAACAGTCAGGCTTAATGAACTTTAAAACTCAAGCAACATTTTGTTTATGATATTGTCCTTCAAAAAGAAAGTTTTTAAGAAATGAGCATACTGTTACAAGTTTATGGATCTGTCACATATCAGAACCATTTCTGGAGATGAAACAGGAACATCTGATCCATCACAGATGTAAAAAATGATACTGTCTGCGTTTACTTTCTGTGGGGAATCCCCAACAATCTTATATCACAAAGATATCAGATCCAGCATCACTGAATTTTCACACAACTGCATATACTGTAGTGAGGGATACAAAGAAAAGTGATTTTATCACTGTCACTGATGTGCAAGACTGAGTCAGAAGGACCTAATCTAAGTGATATCTGGTTCCGCACACTTAATCACCTGAAGTGAAGCATTTTTTTTGCATTCTTCAGAGATGCTTACACAGAGTAGTTGGTTTGTAACATAATCTCTTACAAATGCAACAAAACAAGGTTAGGTACAGAATTGTTAATCTTCCCCTGCACATCACCTCAGATGCACATCAATGACACACTTGTTATAGAAAAAGATGAGAAAAACATATTTAGTGACATTGCTTTTTTTTAAACGTTATTTGCTGGTAGATCTGCTTTGGATGGCGGTTCGGGGGTATGTTTTGGACCTTTCTTTTCTTGTCTTGTTTGAAACACAAAATAATATGTTTCAATATAGATTAAATCTACCCCATTATATTTTCCTTATCCTTAACCCTGTGGGTAAGCATTCTAGATTGGGATATTTTTTAGGGTCAAATCTTGTTTGTTTACAATGTTACCATAAAATAGAAATCCTCAAAGATAGTGTGAAGTCACGTGGGTATTTTCTAATATCTTTAAGGAATAAAAACAAGAAATGACTGTTCATTGTGCCATCATTTTGTACATGAATTCCTGTGAATGCAAACAACATTTTGCTCTCACTCATCTGTCCGTCTTTGTGGCTGAAAGCCAAAGTTGACTTTGCAGGAAAGTTATGCACAATATATGATGCAGGATCTCAAATGTAACCACACCTGCTTTACCATGAGATGACCAAAAACATTTGAGTCCTTTTTGAAACGTGTGCATCTGCTACCTCAGGTGTAGCTTTACCTTCAGTGTTACACATTTTAAAATAGTTACATGCACAGAAATGCCAGCTTGTGTGCTGCCTGCACCTTCTCGCTGGTCTTTGTCAGCACCAGCTTTGTAAAATCACAGCGGTTTGGGTCACCTGTACGTGACTGACTCCCCAGCACCACTGCTGTCTCTCTAAGAGCTCTGACCTGCAGGCCTGCAGAACAGCATGCTGGTGCATAAACACCAGCAGGCTTCACTTCACCAATCATTTAACTCCACAATGACAGTGCATCTCCTCCTCTGAATCACTGTGATTATAGAATGGAAAGGTTAGTGTTGCTTAACAAAATGAAACGTGTAAAAACAAAAACATTTCTTTAAAGGTATCTGGAGCCAAGCCTGTCTGACAGAACACACAGAGCTGAATATTGTTCAGGGCAAGTAGATGCAAAAGCCCTGCTCCTCTGGAGTTCACTACTTTCGGAGTAAATGCAGTAATGACAAATATGTACGACAATAGACCAAAAATGTCTCTTGGGGATTCACTCTACTTCACCAAATTATTCAGTTTGATCTTATTATGACTTTGGTCCGTCAGCTTACAGCCATGTCTTAATGTCTCCATCATCTAAATAAGGTCTACTGACTCCCTGCTCGGCTAAAAGTCATCAGCATTCAGATGCAGTTTCCACAAACCTCCCATAAGTGGCTCCTGCCTCTAAGCCTGAAGGAAAAGGTTCCTGCCTTAATATGCTAAGTAAAGATGAGCGCCACAGTGCTCTCCTGGCCTGTATCAATTATTAATAAAAGAGCTAAGAGGTGCACTCTCTGGGGTTCTGATCAATGCTGAATCGCTTAAAGTAGTTTAGTGGGCCAGTGTATGGGTGTGTGTGTGTGTGTGTGTGTGTGTGTGTGTGTGTGTGTGCGTGTGTATGTGTGTGTGTGTGTGTGTGTGTGTGTGTGTGTGTGTGTGTGTGTGCGTGTGTATGTGTGTGTGTGTCTAACATTCCTGTTCAGGTGAGCTGTAAAGGTTAAGGAGATTTGTTTGCTTCTTACATTAACTGGATAGATGACCACTTGACTTATTGTTAAGAAGGTGACATGCTGCTAAAATTAATACACATTTCTCAATTGTATGTTTGAGTCAAGTCATTAAACTTTTTTAAATGAAATTCTAAATAAGAATGTCAAGTACCCCTGCCTAAGGTCGTGTCCTGGATGTTTTTTGTTTATAGGAAGCTTAGGTCATGTTCCACTTATCGTATCCTATCAAATTGTATTGTATCATATCGCATCGAGTCATATCATATGGTATCGTGTTGTGTCATTTCGTATGATATTGAATCGTACCCTAATCTTATCGGGGCGGCTGTGGCTCAGTTGGTAGAGTTGTCGTCGCTCAACCGGAAGGTCGAGGGTTCGACCCCCAGCTGAGCAACATGTCCGATGTGTCCTTGGGCAAGACACTTAACCCCACATTGCTCCCACTGCGGTGTATGAATGGATTAGTTACTTCTGATGGATGATACTACGCAGCCACCACTGCCATCAGTGTGTGAATGGATAGGTGTGACATGCGATGTAAAAGCGCTTTGAGTACAGCGCTACAGTATATAAGCTCAAGTCCATTTACCATTTATCTTACTGTGTTGTACCGTATCTTACCGTATGGGTACCGTTTTTTGTTGGAATTCAAATACCAAATCCAATCAATAAATCAAATACTCTGGAACAAGAAAAAAAGCTGGTGCTTGTCACCTGCAGGGCTGTAAGAGGTCTTTGTAGTCATGTCATCTGGACTGAGTTTAATGACCAGACAGCCTTCCTGTCTCTCATACTAGAAAACATAGTTTTTAAACTGTGAACTTGCCCCTGCTGCAGGAGTTTTATACAATCTAAAGCTAGCAAGCTAAGAGCAAAGAGAAAAATATAGTGCCACTTAGCAGTTAACACTAAGATCCTCTTCCTAACACTCTTCCTCTCCCTGAAATTTTCAGTCTGATAAGTTCAGAATCTAGCCTACTTTGCACCCTCCCAAAAAATAAAAGTTACCTAACCCAGCTTTAAATAAGTTTGAAAAAATATAATTATTTTCAGTATACAACGTCCTTGATTCAGGCTGTTTCAGTTTCAGAGGTGCAATCCAAAAAGAACCTCTAGTTGCTCAATACTTAATTCAGTTCTACACGTGTAATATACAGTATCAGACAAACAAATATGGACCAAGGAAGAAGGAGGGGTTTCCAGCAGCTGTATAACGTAAAAGGAATTCAAAAGAAAAGACTAAATGGCTCCTCAGCAATAGTTGAGATACCAACAGTTCAGAGTTATGGTGTGGTTAAGAGGATAAGGATGAAGAACGGTCAAAATAAATAAACCCCTGGGTGTTTTTAGCTGACAAAGAGAGCAGCTGCTTTAAAGACTCCTCTCTGCCAAACAAGCAGGTGAATTCTGCCCATTCATTTTCTCAGTTCGAGCTGCTGCTGGAGCTGTTTAGAAATGTTAGCTACAGTAGCAGGTTATCACTCCCTTGGCACACATAAACAAACCAACATCACAGGCCAGCATGATGCCAGAGCGCTACATCGCTTCCAGCTCCTGAAGGTGTGCAAAATATGTGTGTGTTTGTGTTTAATCCCAGTCTGTTTACATCGTAAAGGGTCTGCTCATGAGTCCTACTTTCTACTTCACTCCTTTCCAATTCATATTTTCATTTTATTGACGTACTTTTAATATCGGTTTTGTTCAACTGTACATGATATTTTCTTGGGTCACAATACACAACAACAAATGTTTAAAATAAATGTTTCCTGTGTTATAAGAGGTATATACTGTATTTCAAAGTTTGCCTGCAACTTCTCTTACTGGAATTAAAAAGAAGCAGGCCAGCAAAAACTACTTGTCAGAGTCAAAGTGAGCAAAGACACAAATCAGGTTACAACCACATTGGCAGATGGAGAGACTAGCATATGGGTTAGGTACATGAGCTAACGGAGACCAGAGTTGCTTACAATTGCCATATCTACTAGATAGTAGGAGATTGATATTGTGGTTGGCTCTTTATGGATAAATGAGTGAGTGTGACATCTTTAGTTCATTTGTTCAGATGTTTATATTTTGTTCAAAGTCAAGTGAAAGGGAAAACAACAACTTGGAGGACAACTTTTGTTAAGACATAGGTTGTTGCATTTATCTGTACGATGTTTGTGTCATTATGTATACATTATATATTTATATGTGAAGGGATTTATGCATAACCTTTAAAAATCCTGGACTATGTATGACCTCCTTGATAAAAAATAAAATGTGTCACCTCAGGCTATGTGGTTTAGTGTTTGAGAGAGATCAACTACTGTATATAACTAAGATTGTAGGTAAACTAAGGTTACTCTGTTTCTTTATAAATCATATACAGTGTTTAGGCCTGCTAGAATAATCCTGCAGGTGTTGGAAGTCATTTACAACCTTTCAGCAAAAAATTGTCCCCTGTAACACAGAATGCTTCAGCATGACTGCTACCACCTGTTCCATTCATTTCGTTCATAACGTGATTAAATACATCTTGATAGAAAGAAGGAATCAAAACCTCATACAAATAGAGCTGAATCTCCTGAAGAGTTAAAATGAAATCACATCGGCAGGAAATTTTGGCTGTAATTTTCAGCATCTTACATTACGAGGTGTACTGAAACTAAAAAAAGCCTTTTTCTTGTTAAAAAAAACCCATCCAAACCTCTCAAGGGCATCACTGTTTTAACATTTTTTATTAAATTTGCCAAGCACATTTATTATTTCTGATCAGTAAGTAAGCTAACTACTGTAACAATACCCCTGTTATTATTACCAGAGACTTTAAGTTAGCAGCATGGTGCTTTTGGAACGTTGATGAGCTCTCTGGTGATTGCAATGAAATGTTTTAACACAACAACAAAAAAAGCCCCTTTTCAAGATGTTTTATCACCCTTAACTTTTCATTTAGCTTCAACATCGGATTAAAAATCTTATACCTCAATAACTGTTTGATATACAAGACAATTCTATCAGCCACTACAGCAGTGCTTTGTGTTAAATGCAAAAAAAGATTAAGGATAAACATGCTATCATGCTAAACTAGATGGTAAATACCAAAGACTGTATAAAACATTGACGTAGTCTCAGTGACATCACCAAATGTTTTATGAAGCACACTTTTAAGGGCTTTTTTTGGCTGTCACCATATTGAAAACGTTTTCTCAACCTCTTAGCAGACAGCAACAACGCGCCCGCTTGCAGTCACATCAGTGACTTCTTTTTTTTAACACCCAATGTTGCCGCTTAGTTGATAGTAGACCTGGTTAAAAACAGTAAACCAGAAAGAGTAACAGAAGCAGAAGAAAAATCTTATTTTTAATTGCGCACTAATTTGTGAGAAACATAACACTTTGCCTATACCGTAATTACGATCATCAACTGCTTATCAAACCCCGGCAGGCAATAAAGATAACTTCAGTCAACAGCCAACACCTGCGGTCATCAAAACTTTGCCAGAGGAGGATGCTAACTCCGGGTGTGAACAGCCAAATTGCTGTCAAATTTCCTGAGATGACCAGATTACTGTATTACACAAGCCCTACAACAACCTATTCACCACATCAGTCAAATGTACAGAAAATTAGATGACCATATTACTCTTATGACAATTTATTTGATTGTTTTTGATGTACTAAGCTAACTGCTTTAATTCTTCTATAGGGCCATTAATGAATAAAGGTCTTGGGACTTTAGAAGTGTCATGTATTGGGAGCATGTAAGCTAGCTTTAGCTTAATTCCGAGCCCACTTACTGTCAAAAGGCTTTGCTTTCAGTTTTGTAAACATAGAGACTGACATCAACAAAAATAACTGACACAATGATAAATCAGTAAACCGGTCACATAAATGAGGTTACCAAATCGGTGAATCATTCAAACATTATCTGTGTACAGTAATCATCTTTTGTATATGTGTGTGTTTGGATGTGTGTCTGAGCCTGTTTTGATGTATTTGTCGTCTTGCTGTGCTCAAAGCTGAGTGTGAGTAAGGGTAATAAGTCTGATGCTTTAGTGAGAGAGACACATGAAGAATGAGAGAGAAAGTGAGAGAGAGAGAGATGTGTGTGTGTGTGTGTGTGTGTGTGTGTGTGTGGGGGGGGGGGGAGGTAGCTCTGACAGAATGCACAATGGAGCACGCAATGAGACAGGAATGTCAATATACCCTGTGAGCAGTGCCTGGAATACCTAAATATGGTGCCAAGTAGAGACACAGTAGGACAGTGTCAGCCTTGAGGTGTATGTGTGTGAGTGTTTGTGTCTGTGTGTGTGTGCGTGCGTGTGTGTGTGTGCCTGTATTGCAGCAGCCTATGTGTGTACATCAACAGCTGCACTGATGGAAAATCCCAGACACACACTTTCCTGAAATCACCTGCACACACAAGACGAAGTGACATCCAAGACTCTCCCAGTATCTCACAAGGTCAACCCACAATTTGCTTGTCATCAAAACGTAATAGATTCAAACAGTAAGACAACTGCAGGATAAATAACAAGTAAACAATCATGGTTTATATTGACACACACACACACACACACTCTCACTCTCACACACACACACATGCACACACACACACACACACACACACACACACACACACACACACACACACACACACACACACACACACACACACACACACACACACACACACACACACACTCAAACACGCATGTGCAATGCTTGTGTAATGACAGAGTGAGGGAGACAGATGGTGACTCATACCCCACTCTAGATTGCCAGCACTCCATTTCCCATGAGGCCACTCGTAACGACTGCTGTCAGAGGCAATGTTCTTCCTGTTTTTCTGTGATTGGAGTGCTGCCTCATGGGAAAAGGTCAGATGTCAAAGCAGCAGAGGGTGACCATAAGCAACACGTCATAGAGGGAGAAAGCAAATAGAATCAATTCAACAGAGTGCAGAATTTATTTTCTAAATTAACAGATATAATTTATCTTCATTTAGTTCTCCTGCTGTACTTTAATTTCCTACATTTCCCAGAACTACTTTCAGTGACCTCTACAGAGAAAAAGGTAAACTTGTTCCAATTTGCGTGGTGCTACTACTCAGTGAAAAAAGCTTGAGATTAGACATTTTTCTTTACAGTGTACATAAGAACTGATGGGTTTTATTCAGTCAGTTAATAATGAGGTCAGATGCTTATTTAAAACACAGCATGTCTTGTCGATGATTATTCTGAGGCAGCTGTTACCTAAAAGATTACTTTCACTTGCTTTTTCCCTGGCATCCAGGGAAGATATACACTTGTGGTATGAAGGCATAGCTAGCTAGCAAAAATGCAGACTTTAACTTGAAACTTCTCGTAACTCGAAATCGAGCCGGGGAAGAACCGAAGATGCTACAGCACTCAGTGATTTTATATCAGTCAAACATATTTAGCGTGATTAGAGACACAGTGCTAATTTTGCTTTACAGTCTTGCTCGAAAGAGGACCTTTTGCATCTTTTGAAGTTTGGCAGCAGCTGCAGGGTCGACATTCTTTAGCCCACCTCAGTGCTACTGAACATGCCACTTAGTGCTACACACTCCTTTAAAGTAAGACCTGTATCATGGTTTCCTATAGCTACAGGATTCCCTGTACTGAAAAACAGCAAAAACTCACAGTATTACATTTTTTTAAAGCTTTTTTATCTGTCTCTCTATTCTATTGTCCAGGCTCTATGTGTACCCATTATTTTTGACATGGTCTTTTTATACCTGACTCTCATATTTGCCACTGTACCATATTGTGCTATTGTGTTATGTTTTCTATTTTATAAAGCAGCCAGCAAACTATAGAATAGTGTCATAATCTCAAGGTGAGAACTTGGCTGTTTGTTTAGCTGTGTTACAATGTTAGAGGTGAATCATTTCTTCATCCATCATTTATGTTCTCATATGTCAGCTCATGGAGTCACACTGGCATGAGGAGCTCAAGGCGGCTGAGAGGTCTATCTAGCCACCTTGTAATGCCCCGAGGCTATCACTTAGAGAGCTTTTTTACATCTCCCTTGATGGAAAAGTATTGATGCAGCAGGAGCATGTGGAAACTTTGTGTGTGTGTGTGTGTGTAAAATGTCTACAGGGACAGGCACAAACATCCCCTTCAGGAGTAAGAGCTGACAGCTGCTGGTCAGATACTGAGAGCGCTAAGGAAGACATCAGTCTACCTCTACAAAGGAAGGTGAGTCAGCTGAAGCAAAGAAAAACTATTTCTACAATGACAGAGGCAGAGCTGCACAAATACAACTCATTCATAATCACATGTGCTTCCCCTCCACAGCTGAATGAAAAGAGCCAAGAAAGTAAAAAATGACATTTGTTGCTGTTTTTAAAGGAAAGGCATGCCGCTGATCTTGCTTCATATTTTCATATTTGGCTTGCTTCCAGGCGATTAAGCTGAAATGTCCGAGGGGAGAACAAACAGGAAGCTACTGTACATCACCCAGCATGAATAGAGCGGTTTCCATGACAACCGCAGACCCAGTTCCACCAGCAGCACTTGTTAGGAAGTATAAAAAAAGTATAAAAAGCATGTTTTCCATGGCTACAGATTTCTGTAAAAGTCTAAATGTATTATCTATTAGAGTAGAGTCACAGAGAAGCACATTTAAAAACAGCAACAGCTGACCAAAGTGCTGTACAATGCATTAAAGAAACAGTTTACAGCGGATCACAACATCCACAAAAAACACAAAAGAAAATACGAATAGAATAAGTAGAAGGGATAATGAAAGCAACTACTGGAATCTGAAAGAACCGCCTATTCAGGACCAGAAGACTCAAAAGCTAACGTGTAAAAATATGTCTTAAGATGAGACTTAAAAGAGTCAATAGAGGATGCAGACCTGATGGGAAGAGGGAGGCTGTTCCACAGTTTAGGGGCTTTAACTGAAAAAGTATGATCTCCTTTTAGCTTGAGCCGTGAGCGGGTGACAGCCAGCAGGCCCATATCTGATGATCTTAGGGGCCTAGATGAGGTGTACGGCCTGAGGAGGTCAGTAATGTATAAGGGGGCCATGCCATTCAGGGCTTTAAAAACAATCAAAGCAATCTTAAAATCGATTCTGAATCGTATTGGGAGCCAGTGAAGGGACGCTAAGACAGGACTGATATGCTCCATCTTCTTGGATCCAGTCAGCAACCTTGCTAATTAATATGTATTTTCAGTTTCTTTATTATGCTCTACAAACGTTTGGGTTCACCGTACAAATTACAGCCAATCACAAATAACTTTTTGAGATTTAAGGGTTTTTTTCAGAATATTTTTTGGAAAAAAAGGTTTTTGACAGAAAAAAATCAACATTAAGTTGTAAAAATACATGTATACCATACAACATAAAGTAAACCACAGAGAACACTTTTTACATTGGCAGCACTTCTCACCGGCGCTCGTTGTTGCTAGGTTACAATATTTCACTAATGCTTTGCATGTTTTTAAACAGGTATTTTATATTTTCATGATGGCCAAAGAGTGTTTATGCAAACAAAAAGTAATGACATATTAAAGGGTTTGCTGTCTTGTAGATTTAGATAATATCAGCTGTATATGTTATCTAGAGGTTAGATTCTCGGCCCAGAAACAGAAGAGCGTAGAGCGAGAGTAAAACACAACATGTTCACCAAAATTCAACGCAGGGAAACAGTACCATGAAGCAGCTGATAGGGGACGTGGCCCGTGAAGCAGCAGGTTCGGCAACAGGAAAGCAGTCCATATTAGCAAAGTATCCGAAGGGGAAAGGCGGAAGACAGGTTGGAACCAGGGTGAGTGTCGGACAGCCAGCCGGTGGGCAGACACGCTTGGGAGCAGGCACCCATCAACACAGGCAGAGACACAGAACCACGGAGATACACAGCTAAGTGTACAGGTACATTCACACTGATTGATCACCGCTTAGAAACACTAAACAGCTCGGGAGATGAGCAGACAGTTTGTAAAGATTGTTCGTTTTTAAAGTGTTTCAATCCGTGTTTTAGGGATCCTAATAAATACACTGCGTATTTTGGATAATACATTGGCTCGGCGGCCCATAAACACAGTCAATGAGACAAGCCGGCTGCACGGGTTCGGTGTGTGACTGTCGCGTTAGTGTTGTTGTGCACATGGCATGAAACTCTCTGCTTGTGTGGTTATCTGAGATCACCACAGAACTAAATATTTGAGGGGACTGTCCAGCCACTGATCACACAAGTGGTCAATAAAAAAAAGAAGCTATTGCAGGTTAAAAAGAGGCAGATCTCTCTCCTCTGATTGATTTTCTTTCCGTGAGTGCAACTCAACAGACATTGGCTGGTTACGTAGAAACAGCATTACCCAGCTAGCAGCTAGCATGCCTAGCTTTGTACTGTTTGTCACAGGCTTATCCTGCACATAGTAAACATAATATGGTGTTTAAATGTGCCAAGTTAAACACAGAACATTTGAAAATCCAGAAAGTATAAATCTGTGCAGACACTCAATAGCAGTCATGTGAGAGGATCTTCCAACAATCTGAGTGCAGTTTGGTGAGGATTAGGAAGAAGAAAGGTTTCACTTGTTCAAATCCTGAAAAAACAACTGTCTGTAATACAATAGAACGTTTTCTAACAGATTCACAGTATACATGATGGATTCCCAATTATATCCCCTCTTTGTGCTGTTAATCAGACGTAGCCTGCCATGTGCCATGTAGAGCCAATAGTCTGTAGTTTTTTTTTATTCCACCTCAGCAGGTGGTGTCAGATTCTTCCCTTCTGCCTGAAACAGTGCTAATCAGAAGGTCAAGTTTTTAAGTTGGAATGAAAACCTGCAGACGTCTGGCTCTCCATGACAGACAGTAAGCCACCCGAGCTTTATGTTAATAGTACGTTGTCAGCAATGGATTTCTGTGGGGGGAAAACACATACATTTGAGGCATATTTAAATAATTTGTAAGAATATAATAATAACTGCAATATTAAGACTGAAGTAAAAACTTTACCAACAAGGCAAAAAGAAAAGTCCAAATTAGTGAATGAGGCAACGCCTGCAAGGCGAGCTAGTTCAGGCAGTCAACTCGGGCTGCACAGATTTCACACTTGACATGAGTCATTATCCACAATCACCTGACAATACCTCCTTCCAATTAGTTGTCTATTTAAGCTGCAAGTTTCCGGTCTCTCCCTCTGCTCTGTCATTGCCAGCTCTGACCTGCAACCAGTACTGCACTCAGTGCTCAGATCCACCGCAGCATCCACCTGTAGGCTCCGACAGGGGGGGTTTAAGATATCATCCCATCACTACTCAAATTTCTGAATGTAAAATAAAACTGCGAGGAGGGATTAGGTCGAAGCCTTCAGACACCAAACACAAACTGTTCTGCTGGTGTAATAAATACCAACGCCATTTCAATGTATTCCCGTTCAACATAATACATCCACATTTTGCATGACATGATTCAGGCGTTAATACGACAATTTGTAAGCCTAGTTTACCACTACCTAGGAGATGCCTGAACAGTTTTAGACAAATTAAAATGATTGGCTGGGACTGAATAGGCTTAAAGTAAATCTGTCTTCTGGGGTTTTATAGGCTATCTATTAGCAAAAAGTAGATTGAAAACAAAAGGACAAAAGTCTGTCTGTAATATATGATATCTTGGAAAAACAAAATGCACTTTTGCTTTTAAGTATATATTGTTCAAACAAACACATCTGTTTTCATATCACACTGATAAACAGTCTATTTTCTCTGTTTTGCAAACAGTCTTTTTTATTACTAATGAAAGGCTAAGATAAATTATGATTTAAATGTTGCACAATTGTTGAGGGAAACATGAAGTACTGCAATGGTATTGGGTAATTGTAGTATTACTTCAGTGTTTCTAGTGGTTTTTTTTACCATCTTTTCAAATGTGTAACTAACTGTACACACATTACTCCACCATTGGCAGAAAGACCCTGCTGCCCTGTTTGCATGCCCACATGTGTCTGTGCAGCAGCTCTCACTGATGAATGAGCAGGGCGATATTTATGAACATGTGATCAATCAGCTCATTAGGCTGGTCTAATAACATGAGTCCTCATAAACACGACTACACACACAGACACAGATGACATGTCATGGTCTTTCTAGCAATCTGCTCTTGGATCAGTCTATGTTCGTTTGCTTTGGTCTCATTTAATTCCCAGTTTACACACTGAACACAAACAAATGCACCATACCATTATCTCATTCCCCCTGATGAGTGTGTGCGTGTGTGCGTGTGTGTGTGTGTGTGTGTGTGTGTATGTGCGTGCGTGCGTGTCTATAGCGAGAGGAAAGCAGAGCTAGTACCAGTAAAAGGACCTAGCGATGTTTCTATGGTTGCAGATGGTTTGGATTTATGTCTGTTTTTCTGGGCCAGGGTTAAACCTTTGTCAAATAGCCAATTTATTCACTTTCTTTTCAATGCAGCATGGCAGAAGCTATCAAATATTGCCAGCCAGTAGTGAACATGCTGTAAAATTAAGTGAACCATTTATGTGAACAATTTGTTTTACATGCACTGTAACCGCATTTATTTGGAAGCGACTGAAGAACATTACAGAAAGAAGGGAAACAATGAGAGACATAGGGAGATAGATGATCATTAACTTCCTTCCTTATTGAACACTCATTACACAAATAAATGGTCATTGAAAACAAACATTATGTTTTCACAGAAGCCAAGCAAAGTAATAGACAAAAAAGCTATGTGATGTAAAGATAATCGCATACTGAAATATAATTATTTATTAATTATTTTTGATGTAAATGGTGACCATATTTAATCTGCAAATGTAATTATCAATAAGAAACACCTGCTCTGGGACAAGTGCTACATCAAGTCATTGAAGCAACTTTAGTCTATATTTTTATATTAACACCAGAATGAATCAGTCAGTGTCACAGGAAAGGGTTTTTTATTAATGAAAGAATGAAAATGATCCAAGCGGCCACCTCGAGTGTTTATAAAAAAGTCAATGCAGGAATGCAAACAACTGCATTTCCTCAAGGAAAGCTCATGAGGTCCTATATTGATTTAAACAGCCAAAATAAACATGTTTACATCGTGGTACAAAGAAAAAGAGTCCTGACTCTAAAAACAGGAAATCTCGCAAGCTCCCTAACGGTCAATGCGATTTTGGAGGAAACAAATGTGGAATTGGTGATAGCCTTTGGACTACTTTTCATCTGAAATTGTACAAAGAGAAAAGTAGAAGTAATGATGAAGTCATGGAGAGGGTGTAAATATGGGCTGTGCATGATACAGCGCAGGCTGGAGATGAGTAAAAATTGATGCTGCGGTCGCTGTGCTGCCTTCTTCAGTCAGCTCGCTTTACAATTGGCTATCGTTTCGTTCACATGACAATCCACAGGGTCCGTGCTCGGCTTGCCCTCGGAGTTCCCCCCACACAACAGATGATTGTAAATATTAAACATGTTTAATTTTAAATATTAAACATGCTTAATATTTCAGATATGAAATCAGTGCAGCACCAACCCTCTTCACAAAAATGGCCTGATTATTTTTCTGCGTGTACCGCGCTTCACAGGAGCCTCAACTCACATTAAATCATCAGGAGCTTCTTGAATCAGTGTTTTTATAAAAGAAAGGATCTTAATTGGACTGTAATAAACGGAAAATTAGGTTTTTGTATCAAAGGTATGATGTAAGTCTGGTTGCCTGTTAGCTTATCATTCATTCATCGACTCACAACAAGCTGATTTTATTTTGTATTTGTATTTTTTAACACTCCACGATCACCTGCTTGAATTACCTTAGAAAATAATTTGTTTTAGAGATAAAATACACAAACACATACTGACACAAACTTGCCCAAGTACAAACAGGTGTTCTAACCGGTGACTGATTGAATTTACGGCAGCCTAAGCTTGGTGAGCCGAGCCCAGAGAGCATCCATAGCGTGTGTTTAGAGGCCCCGCAGGACTATTAAATCAGCCCAGAGTGGATCAGGAAGTGATTGCCATAGTGACGGGGAAAAGAAGGGGCCTGATTTACAGTGGCTCAACCACAGGCTGTTAAGACATCCTACAATTATGATCAATCACACACATACTACTGGCACACACACACGCACAAAGATACAGCGCCAGGTCGTCCTCTCTTAACACATTTAACCTCCGGGTTGTGGGTGTAAATCTGGGTCCTGATCCTTGAGGCAGAGCTGTTAAATATGTGGTCTGGAGCAGGACAGTGTTCAGTGGCTGAGGAGAACTGGATTCAAACCCAGGATCAGACCAAGATCTTGTGTTATAGAGGAGGCTGAACAAAGTTGAGGCGTTCATGGTTTAAGTGGTGCTTGAAGGGTCAAGGCCAAAGCTTCAATTTGTCCTGTTTAACAAAAGAGGGTGGTGCACCTATTGGATTTTATGGGCCTTTTCCACTACAAGAACTTAATGATCCGTACCTTGACAAGAAGCCATGGCCACGGGTTCTGCCTGTGGTTTTACATTACTCTTGAGCATCGGAGATTGATCCTGGAGCTCAACAGGAAGTGACACCAACATTAAATTCAAGATACGGGTTCAATAAAGTGGTTGAAATTCAGGTTTTAAAAAAAAGGTAACCAAATAAAGACACATGTTTAGCTCAAGACTTAGGAAAAAAAAGGAGTTTCATTAAATTAATATTTTATCATATTTTGTCTGTTTAAACTAAAAAGAAGTGCTGGAGCAGCAGGTAGCACAATTACATTCAAAATCATATTTTTCATTCACTAGTGAGCAACTTAGAGTGGTCACATGCTGTATTACATTGGTGCTTGATTCATTTTTTCCTGCTAAACAGGAAAGCCCTTTCTTGTGGTAGAGCAGAGAATAAAACAGCACGCTGGTTTAATAATATGAATCAGCACACCTGCCACAAGGGACACACTTACAGTGTAGTAATGGAGAGCTGGTCATTGCTGTGGGACCTTTAGTGCTTAGCCCGTTTACTCTCTGCCTCATTCTGATGTCATCTTAATGGTGGGGGGTACTTTGATTAATTTAATGTTCCATCTAATAACCATAACATTTAAATGTGAAAAAAATAGAGCTTGTTTTTCAATTGCTGCTTTGACCAACAGCGGAAAGCTTGAGTGATCTGCAGAACCAGTTTGAAGTCTGATCAAGTAGATCTAATAACATTTAATGTCTCAAATTGCTTTTTTTTCATTAAATGCCATCTGAGCGTTTTCATATTTGATCATATGTTATTGATACGATATTTACTGTCAGTTGCAGCAGTTGGCGTACAAGATATTTGTATGTTTTCTGTCTGTAATATAACCGGTAAACAAGCAGCAAAAGAGTAAGAGTAGCAAGTTTTTCTCCAGTAAAATCACTTATGATGCACAATAAACGACCACTGCTGGTTTAGGTTTAAGACAATAAGAAAACAAATAAACCAGGACAGACATCATCAGGTTTACAACTTTTATCCAAAGCATAGCAGCCCTTGTCATGAACATTTTGCTTTATTAAGCAGAGTTATAGAAAAGCAAAAAGGAGAACCGAACACTCTCCAGGTTTAGCAAAGGTTTACATTTCTGTCGTTAAAAAAAGGTTGACGCCTGTGATAAATATCTAAGATTTTAGATTTGTTACAATAGCAGGAGCATACTGTAATCAGCCTTTATTTGCCCTTAAGTCAGTGCGCCCAAGCACACATGCAGGAAACCCTGAACTGTTGACAGAGAGACAGAGGGACACAGAGAGGGAGCGAGGGAGCGAGGGAGGGAGGGAGGGAGGGAGGGAGGGAGGGAGGAGGACTCCACAGCACTGACTCTGTAGGACAGGAGGAGATGTAAAGTTGGAGGTGAGAAATAACTGGTGCAATGCAGGTGAGTGTGGAAGAGGTGTAGTGGGGGGATTGAGGGGAGCGGGAGTCAGGCCTCTGCAGTGCTTTGCTGTGTGAGAACATCAATCCAGAGCCCACTTAGCTGCCATCTCTGTCTCCAGCAGGACCCCGTACTCAGAGAACAGGAAGGACACGAGTCAACCCTGCACCACTGCTAGCCGCTAACTGCACTGTGCTAAAACATTATTCACTCCTATTATTAAGCCCATGTGTGCATCGCAGTAAATAAAACCTGGTATTCACAGTTAATCACCCTTCGGTTTTTATGCAAGCATTATTAAACCGACTGTACTGTGACAAGGGTAAAATGAGGTGATGAAGCACTGCTTTCTATCAATATGTCACTGTGCCGTTTTTAAATAAAGCCTGAGGACTCTATTTATTTATAAAGCGCTTTCTGCTGTAATGACCCTCTAAATCCTGCTCTCGTCCTGCAACCCTTCTGCAGCATTTATAATCACATTACAATTGATACGGCCTCTTAACACTGAAGCAATAATGCTGAAATGTGAAACAAGGAAGAGTCCACGGCAGCATTACACACATACAATTCTCCGATATGCAACACACTGGCCCTGACATGCATTTATCTCTGTGTAGTTGTTGTATATTTTCCCTGCGTTGTTTGGTTTGCCTCCCATTAGCGTGTTGACAGACAGTGGATGCTCCATGCTGAGGAGATGCAGAGAGCGTGGGAGCTGATGGCCAGGATTATGGCACACAGTGTGGTACATGCTGGTTTCCTCGATTTCAACCATTACCACAAATGTGTCCAAAAGGATCTGTATGAAGCTAGAGGTAACTTTCTCCGATATGATATTTCTTAACTAACATAAAATGTAAGGAGGTTTTTTTTTTTCATCCAGCCTCTGGAAATTCACATGTGATATCAAAATGTAATGTTTCATTAAGCCTCTACGAAACCTTGAGTGTGAAAAAAACATTCTTGAATATTAGAAAACCTCCTTCAAAAAACAGCTTATTTTGCATGTTAGAGCATTTCTCAGGATTGTGTGGGCGTGGCAGCTCACATATGTCAATCAAAATTCGCCCCCATTCATTGTGTATAACAACCTTACATGTCGCTGCTGAAACCATCCTGTGAAACCATAGCCATGCTAACAGAGCTAGCAGGGTCACTTTTTTCTCCCTCTTTATGTCAAAATCATCAATACAAAGGAAACAGTGATATACTGTTTGGAAAATAAACTTTGTGGAGTGTTGGTTTAATTGATTAGAAACCTAAATTCAACACAACCCGTGACCAACAAAGCTTTACATGCACAACTGGTTAGGGGGTTTTAGGGGGAATGAGCAGCATATATGAGGGAGTGCTTTTGTGCAACTCCACCACGGCTCACCAAACTCCTGCCCACTGTTTCTCCAAATCCACTGCATGACAAGCTGTCATCTTCACCGATGGATGTGCAGCCAGAGACAGCACACACAAGCATGAAGGAGCAAAGATTGGAGGAAGAGAGGGAAAGAGAGGAAAAGAGATCGGATTGATAGATCAGATAGATATGAGTAGATAAGTAGACAGATAGATTACAGGTGCTACGTAGTTAGCTAGCTTTTTAAAAAAGGAGATGCAGTGAGGGGTTTGCTTTGACTCTTGAAGGCAGACTAAGCAGGAGCAGAGTAGTTTGGTTGCACTTGATTGGGTGGGAAAACATGTATTTTTTATTATTATTGGTTTAAAATGTATTCTATATTAAATCTCAGAACTAACGCCACCCATTTTACACCAAATATCAAAAACTTAACAAAAACTTAAATGACAATATTTCAAAAACAGTTAGCATCTCATTCCTTATACTTTTAGAGAGTTGAGATTATTTACATAAACTCATAATCACAACATAGTTGGAAGCTCTTTGTTGACTGAGGTTTCCAGGCTTTAAATGTTATAGAGGGTAGTCCAGCAAAACACAGAATACAATATGTATGAAAAGGCTTTGTTTGATCCCAATTTATTTAAAGCTCCTGTGAGGAACTTTCAGATTTGGCGCGTCCTTTGACAAAGCGATACCTCTTACCACTCTCCTGATCCTGTCATGTAAATGCAAGTGGTGCTTTCTCATGAAAAGTCTCATCTTTGCTGATGGATATATGTAAAAAGCCTGTTTCTGCAACATGCTGTTGATCGCCTATCTGACACCTACCACGTAGCAGTTTCAGGCATTAAAAATAACAATATAGAAAACATCAGTCTTGTCGATGGAGGTCTTGTTTGATTTTGTAGGTCATATAGAAACAAAGTAATAATCCCAGTCCCATTTTATAGGCAGCTTAAAAAAGTCCTCACAGGAGCTTTAAGTTGTTTTTATCTGACAATGATCGGTTTTACTTTAGATTTCAAGTTCAGTTTTTTGCACATCTTCTAGCCCACAGTAAAATGCCAACATTTTTGTAGTAGAAATTCAATGTCAATGCATCACTCAGTTAAGCCTCACACGTACAGAACATCTCCACTTTCTATTTATCTCCCTCTCTGCAGATTAACTGAAGCTGTTATTTTCATAACCTGTCCATCTTTCTTTCCTTTCCTTTCCTTTGCTTTCTTTCTGGTCCTCTCTCCAGACACATTACTTTTTTTAAATCTTATTTTCTCAAAAGGCACTCAGGTACTCGTATCTAGAATATCAATCTGTTGATATACATATAAGTTTTTTTTTTTATCAGAAAGCTGCTGAACCAAGGTGTTATGATGCTGATTCTTTTGAACTCCCACATAGAATTAAACCTGTTATTATACACCGACACAGAATCTGTATCTCTGCTGGCTTCATCTACATGTTTGGCATTGAAAAACATTCAAGTAAGACAGGATCACAACAAAACCTGCATGTGCAATATTAACCATGCGTTGAGGGAGAGGTACAGTATAATATATTGATAACAAAGTAGAAGAAGCAGATGGTTAAAAGATTTTTAAAGCATATTTTGTAGTTTAATGATTGTTTGTGAATATCACAGTTTTAGTTTCGCTTCAAGCTTTACCTCTAACAGGGCTAGACTGCTAATCTGCCATACAGGTTGTATTGCTGAGTGGCTGATGCAATTTTTGATTTTTTTAACATGAAAAAAAGGTGCTTACAACTTTATTGCTTTAACAACCTGCCCATAAAGTGGGTGAAGCAGTCTTTTGTTCCATTTCTATAATAATATTAGACTGGTCCAATCACATTTCTAACTGAGCCAGCCCCATCCCTCCTCCTTTTTCCTTTCTGCTCCTACCGCTCAAAGCCAACAAAGATAACTTGAGTTGGGGCTTAAACGTCAAGATATGATGGATGGGCATAAAAAGAAAGAAAGAGAGAAGTTGCAGGCAAAAAGATTTAAGTAACTCAAGGTAGGTGCCACAAAATATTCTTAGATGAAGGATTTGTTTGCTGCAGGGACTGCTGTAAATTCAACTTCTCGTATGACAGCAGCAACAACTATAGCAACAGGTGGAAGGAGGAGAGATATTTAGCTAGCAGTCAAATGTTGAAAGCATGCATAAAAAGGTCTCTGATGTTCAGGACATATATGTGCAATGGAATGATTGCATTGATGAATACTGATTATTCAGTTAATCAAGATGATATGATAGCATAATTGTTTCATTATCATGAGGGGAAACCATCTGATACTACTGGTGATCATGAAGTAGCAGCCTCTGGTGTTGAAGAAGGGTGCCAATGTAGAAGTTTAAAACAACTGCAGTTCCTGGAGTGTCCACTTGAGGCTGCCTCCAAAAACCAATTAGGTCCCATATAAACAGTTTTTAAATAATATAATTTGTTATGATTATATTAACGCTAAGGGATTTGAAATATTATTTAGGGCTTTTGTTTTACCTTTATTTGGATAGGGCAGCCAAAGAGTGACAGGAATAAAGAGAGAGATGGGTATGACACCAAATGTATGAAAATCAAAAGTCGAACCTGCAACCACTGCGATTAAGGACAGCATCCTCTGTGCATGGGATGTCTGGTCTACCAACTGAGCCATTAGTGCCATTAAAGATTATTGGGGGCGTGGCTGGGTTGACCGACAGGGGGCCGCATTGCAGCCGTTTGCCAGGAGGCTTAAGGCCCGCCTCAGCCCCACCTCTTTGCATGTTTCTAGATTAATCGGAAGTAAATTGGAGTGGGTATTTTTGATATGGGGACCGCCAATGTTTGGCTTTCAAATGCTTCTTCAGAAACCAGTGGATGACATCAGTGAGACTACGTCCATGTCTTATGTCTGTGGTAATCACTCAGACAAACAATACCAAAAAGCATCGTATTAGGCAATCAGCACTTTTACTTGATCATTAATAAGATGTGTGACAATCATTTTCCATCTAATCCAAGGGAGAAGTAATTGTTTAAGAAAACCAGTGAATTCGCATTAGATTTCGTAATGGAACAATACGTGTTTTTAAGTTTGCTGCATGATTTGTGTACATGTGAATCATGTTCAACCAATTGTGAGGGTTGTTGTGAGTCTGGGTCAGAAAATAACAGGGCAGGATTCTTGTCCCAGTCCAGTCTTGTCCACTGATCAACAGTTGTTAGCAGCAATGTGAATACACACTATCTAACAGCACTAAAGCAGAGTATAATAGACAATACAATTTAGACTGATGGTCAGACAGTTGTTGGAGTTTGTGAAGTTATTTTTAACTCTATTTTATTGCAAAGAGAGAGAAGTAAGGACACACTTCTCTAGATTGATTGTCATGACAGAAAATCTTCTCTCCTCATTTGAAAACTCTTTTTGAAGTATTTGACTTGTTTCTTTAAACCTTGACAGAATCAGACTTTAATTGTTCAAAGTCAGAAATAGAAGAGATTTATTCCCCAGTATTTTTTCTTGAAACATGACACAAACACACCCACCCATTAGATTTATCAAATAAAGTTCATACAGTTTGCTTCCTATCCTTCCTGCATCAGCGGTGTTGTAATAAGATAGCTCATCTAACTGATGCAATCTTCTCCTCATTGCCAAAACCCGGGCAGTTTTCCTTCCCCTAACTGGATTATCAGTAATCAATAGTGATTATGGGCTGGAGCTGCCCTGGCCCGGAGCTGCGCTGTCTGTGTGTGTTAGTGCCAGGAGTCAGGAGTCAGTAATCAGCACAGCGGAGGGTTGAAAAGGGCCTCAGTCTTTTCTCAGCCAAACAACACTACTGCCAGGTCATCACTACCTACTCCAACTACACACAGCATTCCAGTTAGACCTACAGTAAACACACACACACTTACTGAAGATGACATGATACATACAGTATACATGAGTTGGAGCTTCACGGTTGGCACTGAACAGAAAGGGGACAAAAACACTGCTCTCTGAAGAACAGTATTTTAAGCTTTTAGAGATGTGCTATACAAAAACTGAGGAGTAGAAGATGCAAATTGAATTAAAATTACACAATGCAAATCTGAGTAATCTGAGTCACTTGCATTTTTGTGCAAGTGGAACATTTCTATCCTGAGCAAGACATTATGTCACATAGGCCAATCAGCTTTGAGTGTGCAAAGATTGAATGAAAAATGATTCATCTGTTTTTTTTTTTTTTCAAATAATAAACATTAAAAGTTGTAAGCTACAAATCTTCCCCATGATGTAGTTATTTTGGAATCCTCAACCTGTTCAGCATAACTAAATCGTAGCAAAATCTATCATAGCACATGATGTACCTGGAAACCAAGGACTGATCTTAAAAAAAGTTTGAACGTGAGTTAGCACTCAGGGTTATTTTCTGATCCCCCCGAGGGTTCCTTCATGCCATAAAGTCAATTAGTAGTCCTGAGTCATCACAGGCTGGAACCAGGAGTGTAGGAGTGAAAGCTGCTAAAAACAGCAGCGGCAACACCCTGATGTGAAGCTGAAAGCTACTGTAGCATGCTAATTTTGCTAAAGTGAAACATTGCAGCTGCAGACTGTAAACTTGCCAGCCTAGACTGGAATGGAAATTCATTTGAAGTGCAAAGGGGGGGACTGAGCTTACAGCTGCGGCTGTTTGAAAAGTTGAAGGTGTGATGCATGTGAAAGTGTTGCCTCAGATACTGTAACAGTATGGTGCCGCGGATGCTTAACACCCTGAAACTTCTCACAGAAGCCGTGCCCTAAATTTTCTTTGACAGAAGATATACGCTTTGGGCTCACAAAAAAATGCATGAAAATCCACAGAACAAACTGAGAAATGGCTGGAGAGCAGACCGTCACTCACTCACAAATGTAAAACTATGTATGGTTGTATAAATCCAGTTATCCAATGGTAACCTGAACACTATGGGATTTTATATAAATAGAAAAAGAAAATACTTATATGTGATGTTTTCTTTGTCTCCCCGAGAACATTTGTTGCACCAAACATTCCTTTCCCTGCAATCTGGTCATTTAAATGTATTTTAATGTATTCATTTGTGCATTTTCTGAACCACTTGATGATTATTATTTAGTCTAGCGTGCACTTTGGTGTCTTGTGTTTCTGTACTATTTTAGCCCTGCAGGTTTATTAGATGAATTACTTCAGTTTTGTTTATAGACAGGCAAGATTGGCAAAAATACAAATTAAAACATAATGTCACTATTCTGTGATACATGATCATACAGTGAGGAAGTCAATGATTATTACTTATTTTAGTTAAGCTTGACTTTTCTTAATGGAGTGGTTGGGAAAATGTTTTACTAACAGGAACAGAGCAGTGACAATAGCATCACACTGACACCTGCCCTCTACACATTGAACCAGAGGACAGAGCTGCTGATTGACATCAAGCAGCATGCATGTAAATAAATCATTATACTGTTACAAACATTTGTTTTTAAATAACTACGGAGGTCCAACCTCGCTGACATCCTCACCTCCCTCCGTTTCATTAAGTTTCACACAACTCCAGTTTTCAAAGTTTCACTTGTGATTCCATTAACACAACAGGTGAGCCTCGTGAGGCTTGTTAATAACGTAGCAGAACTAAGACAGAGCAGAATAACATTGGCTGCGACAATAAAAACAACCGGATTAGATCTGTCCCTGCTGTGTGCCGGGTGGCTAATCTCCTCCCTGTTTGACTCTCAGGATACTGACTCTCTTGAAGTCGTTAAAGAGTTTTGTTGTGTTTCCATCCGACCAGCAAACCTTGTGCCTCGCAAATTTTGAAAATAACTGTTTTTTGCAACCTGTCGGTCCGCAGAAATGCAAGGCAGTTCAAAAGTCCTAAGTTTCAATTCCATTTTGAGCCATGAATCGTTCTCCGTTGTGAAGCCAAGGGCAGGGGAATTTTAAAAAATCAAGACACTACCTACAGTCGGATTGAAAAGGATTTGCAAACAGTGATTTGGCTGAGAAAAAGAAACCATGGAAGCGTCCATGTGTTAGCAATGAACTGCAACGCATAGAATGAGCACTGTAGCCTGAATTGCGATTTCTGGCAGATGGTTGACACATTCTAACTGCTTACAATTGAAGATCGTACTGTCGCACAACCTCCCTTTAAAAAAGAAAAAACATAATTTGACGAGCATTAAATATAGAAATACAGTTTATATACCAATAAGGCAAAATGCTTAAGATTTTATCTTTACCTTTACCTACAGTCCTACAGTATCTTTGTCCTTATCTTTTCTTAAAGTTATTAGTCTTAAACAAGAGAACTGATTTCCAAACTGTTGTCTTTCTAATGATATAGGACAATGAATCCATTGTGATGTATTACCAGGAATTCTTTTGAAGCTGTAGTCCTTTTATCATGAGGCCTTTTGTTTTGAAAAGAATTACTTCCTTGAGCTTCAAGCTTCTAATTCATGTAGTACTGGTGCTAATTATTGAGTAGACACACACACACACACATACATACACACACACACACACACACACACACACACACACATGCACACAATGCACTTGGGTTTATCTTATACACTTGTAATTAACATGCAGGCTTTGGTCCTTCTCTTTCTTTTTCTCTCCCTGGTCTTTCGTGAGAAGAGAAGAGTTGGAAAATGAGGTTTTCTGTGGTCTGGGTTTGATAAGGTCAATAAGCCATCAATCACAGCTCATGTGCATCAGTCTCACTCGGCTCTGCTCCCTAAGGATAACTTTATTCATGTACTGCCAGGGCGTTATTGCACAGGGGGAAGACAAAGCTTTTCATGTCCTGTACCTTTATTCAAGCGCTGACAACAGCCACAGTTTCCCTCATTTGTTAAGGGGAAGTATGTGTGTGTCGTGTGTGTGCGTGTGTGTGTGTGTGTGTGTGTGTGTGTGTGTGTGTGTGTGTGTGTGTGTGTGTGTGTGTGTGTGTGTGTGTGTGTGAATGCATGCGTGCGTGCATACTTGTGTAGTGTAATTATCAGTTTCATAGATGTTTCCCCTCAACCCCCATAGAGAGAGCAGGTCAGAATTTTGTGTCACACACCACTGAGCTATTTATTCCAACGACACACACTCTCTTGCTATTCTGATACCTATGAGTCATCACTGTGACACCTGTATCTTTTTTTGGTCGCAAAGTGACATTTTGACATCATAACTTGTTAGAAAGAGGAGACGCATCCTCACCTCTGACTATAACAACTATGCCTGAAATAGAAATGAGACTTTCAGAAGAGCAAAAAAAGAGACTTTTTCGATACTGCTTTTAAGGAAAAATATGTCAAAAGCTAAATATTTGTCTTCATGGAATTATCTCTGTCCAGCTCTCTCTCTTGTTCATTCTCTGTTTTCTCTCTGTCAGTGTTGTACCCTCAAAGCCTGAGAGCCCACTGCTTTCCTCAATACTGCCCTTCTCTCCTTGATTGCCCTTCCCTTCTGTCCTCGCTTTCCCTCTTCCCTGGGTCTCTAGGCTACATTTTTGTGCTGATGCAGAAAAACTGCAGCGTACACACACACAAAGGTGCATGCACCTCCACCTTTTCCTTTGTTTTCGAGAATTTACTGTGCAACAAAGTGAGAAAAGCATCTGCAGTGATGGGTGGTTAAAGGGGGGAGAATGGGCAATCCAATGGCGTACAACATTTTGCATTTTTGATGTAAGGTATGAATGTGTATTGCATGGTGCAGCACAGTTCTGCTCCAACTAGCTTAGCAGAATGCTGCAGAGAGAATAGTGCTTCCTGAAAACAACCTATGGACTCCTATCCTTACAGCATAATATAAGCTTTAAACTTGGTATTGATATGCAAATAATGTCACTGACCACATACTTATGGTCAGTGTCAGAGTTGTACTCAATGTGTTTTCTAGTGTTAGTATGAGATGTCAAGCAGTTCAGTCAGTTTGATCTATCCTCACAGAAAAATGAGATGAAAAGTAATCATCTTGATGTAGGCTGCTACATCGCACATTGTAGCAACACTAAAAACCAGGAGCAGCCCAAAACTCTGGGACCCATGCATAGGCATTCTCTCTCAGACCCTGACTCTGCAGCTCTTAATTCTCCTACCATGGGAGCCCTTCTCACATGAGGGCTCTATGTACTAAGTCCCCTTTTCCACAACAGGTCTGCTCAAAACTCTACAAATCGAAAGTAATCTTCAAAACTTGTAGTGTTGGTTTTGGGTCTCCAAATTCTGAATAATATTCCCCGTTTTCTCTTTAAATTCTTGTTCAAAAGTAAATGGTTATTGGGTTGCTTTTTCTAATCAGAGTGCACCAGAAGTTGCAATCCACAGGGACTTTGGTTGTCATAAATGACTTCATGTGGAAGGGCAGAATCTTGGAGATAGATACCTACTGTAACTAGTTTGCATTTCTTGATTGGTGTATCACTACTTTAAAATAAATATAGTGCAATACTCTCATAAGTGTGTACATCCTCAGTGTGACTCTAAACTAGCTGCAGAATACTGGAGGTTTGTTTTAGGAAAAGCTTTTGCTACATCACGGTGCCAGAACACTTCTTTTAAAGGCGCTGGTGTGATTGAGAGCAGACCGCAATAACCCTCCACATTGCCTCTGACAATGTTCAATAATGGATCACATCATATTTAACTCTGTTTAGGTTTACCTGGGTGCACAGGACGCCTCTGGCCACAAAGACACTAAAACACCACGTCCAAAGCCTCTGCAGTCTGCACAATGTTTTCTATATTCCCTGACTGTATATTGCTGTAGAATGAATCCTGCTTCTGAAACCTTTACCTTCCTGCATCAACTTTACTTTGGTTAGAAAAAAAGACTACCATGAAAAGATTACAGTACAGTGCTGCTACTGTATTTGATGCAAAGTGGAGGCCATCGGAAATGGTACAGTAAGTGATGACTGTGCTGGCCACAATGACACCCGGGAGCCTAGAGCTACAGCACACTCGCTCAGAACGAAGCACAGTCTCTAATTAACCAATGAAATATTAACCACCTCTTCATTCTCCTTCCATTCTGTCTGCCTCCTTATAGACTTTTTTGTTCTCACTTTTTCTCATTACCCATCCTCTTTACCCCCATTTGGCACATATTTTTCATCACATAATAAGCTGTATAGATGAAGTCAAGGCTTTGTCACATTGGGTAACGATATACAGAAGGATATACATGAGTATGTCCTTTTCCAGTTTTCCCTGATATGATTTATCACCCCACTATTAATATCAGATGGAATATATAATTGTATTTAAATTAAGAGATTGCACCATGAAGAAACACTGATAGATTCAGAGCAATCATTGAATCTGTGACCAGCTAGTTTCCAATTGTGAACAACCCAATGTAAGGCTTCCTGTCAAATAAGGACTTTCTCAATAAGATGGAAAACAAAAACATAAATACAAAAATAACTCACAGTATAGAGTACACAAAGCAGCCCACACAAACACATGGTAAACAACAGCTAATAGGTCCATGCGCTGCTGTGATATTGGCAGATTGGCTCTGTGCCTATCAATAAAGCTCTAGA
The DNA here is from genome assembly GCA_020745685.1 of Tautogolabrus adspersus. Classification (NCBI taxonomy): domain Eukaryota; kingdom Metazoa; phylum Chordata; class Actinopteri; order Labriformes; family Labridae; genus Tautogolabrus; species Tautogolabrus adspersus. The sequence continues at coordinate 10,581,858 of CM036548.1, read as the reverse complement.
ACAGGCCAGAGGGCCAGGAACTCATGCTGTTCTCCCAGGTGCCTGATCTATATTAAGGTGGGCTGAGCGAGCAGGGGGTACAGCGAGGGGAGATAAGGCGACCTGAACAGTAGTTGGCTACCTCCTGCCAGGACTCTCTCAAAGGGGAGCACTTATTAGCCAGCCAACAAGAACTGTGCCTGGGTGAAGATATTCAATGCCAAACACAAGAAAGTGTCCGATAAGTTATCTCAAGTGAGGGAGGCCATTTAAAGCCTGTCAAACTGGAATCAAGGAGAAAGACGACTGAATGATATCTCTGTTAAGTTCAAAGCTATCGCAGCATAAAGAAAGGGGAATACTACTTTTCTTTGTAGTGTTGAACTCGCAGTGTCACTAAAGAGGAACTGCCAGTCCCGGAGCTCCCCTCAGACATACAGAAGATGTTAGTGATTGGTAGCCCTTCTACATATCTCGAAAGCTGTCTTCAGCTGTCAGTCTTACAGTCATGCCTGCCTCTCATATTCTTGACTACAGCTTCAGCTCTGAACGCTATGAGCAACAACCAGAGCCAATCTAAGGGCCAGAGTCTTCAAGTCTTGGACAAACTTGACACTCCTCAAAAAAGTGATGGTACCACATCTTGCAGAACTGATGCTTGCAGCCAGACCAATTTTGTGAACTTCTGCCCGGTTAAAAGGTGGATTTCTAGCCTTTTTTATGCTCACCTGACAAAGTCTTCATTATCCATTTTGGATCTGTTTGGCTGTTGGGATATTCCTCTCTGTTTCTTAAGTGTCCTGTTAACAATAAGCAACTATTGTGTGAGCATTTGTCCATTGAGAAGACTCATTAAGAGATGTCTAGGGCCGATGTTGCAAAGTGAGTGTTTTTTCAGCGTCTATTTGTGGACATTGAAACAACGTCTATGTTCAGACCAGATTATGCCAGGAACTCTGCTTCAATCAAAAGATAAAGGACATGTTCAATTCTTATCTCATTTCAGCTAAAATGATTATATAACTGAAGATCACACATCACATGCAATGATGGTCTCAACCCTGCAACTTCATGCATTATAGCCCGATGCTGACACCCTTTAGCCACCAATGTGTAACAATATTGAGGGCCTGTCACGTATTTATCAACTGTGTCAGCACTAGTCTCAGCTGTATAGGCTAAATATCTACTCATGTGCAGTTATCTTATTCTTGTTTCTATTCTTCTGTCCCCCCTTATTGTAAACAGCACACAGCTGTGTTTATGATTTGTGTTTGAAATTTTGTATATAAAGGATTTCACCCTCCATCCATCCATCCATCCATTCATTATCTATACTGTTTTTCCGTTCAGGGTTGCAAATGGCTGAAGCCGATCCCTGCTGTTATTGGGCGAGAGGCAGGGGAACACCCTGGACTGATCACCAGCCAATCACAGGGATGATATACAGAGACAAACAACCACAGATTCAAATTGATATTTGGAGAAATGTGACTACATCATAATTTTCTTCACCCGAGTGTTTTCTGACATGTCGATGTTACAAAGGAAATCTGGTCTACACACAGACGTTGAAACCGTTTTGAACATATTTTCAACAGCGGCCAGGTGCTCATTGGGCCCCTTTTTTCAGATGAACTGGTTATTATCAAGTCAAGTCAAGTCACATTTATTTTTAAAGCACATTTTAAAAACAGCAGCAGCTGACCAAAGTGATGTAGAATGCATTAAGTTTTACAACATTTATAAGAATAAAGAAATAACAGAAAAGAATTACTGAATGTCCCGAGACCTTCTCCATGACAGAACACAGCCGTATTTAGGATTTAGGAAATATGTTGAAATTCAGTCTTTATGCAGATCAGATTAAATCAAACGCTGCAAAATGTTTTTGAAGAAATGTGTTTAAAAACATACATTTTGTCTCTCTCCTTTCAACACTAGCATGAACAAGTTGTCAAAATGAAACAAAAAAACTTTGTATTGTGACACATTCATGTTGTAGCCATGTTTTAGCCAACTGAAAATGGTTGAAATTAGGAATCAGACGTTCAGACATGATTTCAACCTTTTTTCAACCAAATTTCAACATCGTAATCCCGGCTAGAGCTCACTGAGCCTGTTTTCCTATTGTTAATTGGATCCTGTTTCAGTTATCAACAAGAGGAAGACTGGTGTCAAGAAGGAATTAATCCCTTTAAGGATGATACTCATCACTGTTTTTATGTAATCATCCAATGTGATGCAGATCAATGACTGGCTAGTTCACTTGAAAATGTTAACAAATAACGTCTGCCAGAGCTATCTCTTTGGCTAATGTGTGCTACCCCTTTTTTCTCATGTTTCCTTTCTATGTTAGATTTTCAAATAGTGCCTCCATCTCTTCTGAGTCTCCCTGCTGTTTTATCCTCAGTTAACCTACATGTTTGTGCTTTCCCTGCACATCCTGCTGCATCTCTGTTTGCTTTGAACGCCGCCGTGTACACCAGGGAACCATACAATACAAAGACTGACTGCTTCATTTCAGGACATTGAGAGTATGTTATGTATTAGGTTGAGAGAAGGATCATGGTTTTTTAATGCAAGTGGTATTTCACAACTCCATTCACTGCAGGTAGTTGTTCTTCACAACGTGTACTGAGCTTCTCTGAACTTCAACTCTTGCAGCAGAGATTGTTCAAAGTGTAAAGCCCTTCAGTAGCTCTGAGGGGAGAAATCATTTTAGGCCTACTCTTATCAAGTATGCTTTGCAAACCCCAAACACACACCAAACACATTTACCAACGCTTATTTCAAAATAAAGGAACACAACTATATTGATAGTATGGGGTCAATACAATTTCACACAAAAATAATTAACAAACATTGTGGAAACTTTGTAAGGTGGACTCATTTAGATTGGAAGTCAGGAACAAGACCTGCATGTTTATAAAGCTAAGACATTGTTGGTAACTGAATGAAAGAAAGGCCAGGGACAGAGATTTGTTTTTCTTAGAGCAGTAGAATGGACAGTATGACTCTGCAGTTGCACTAATGGAATTTCAGTCAGGACCACTTTGTCAAAATGGATACTTTGACGCAATTATTTATATTTTGCGGTATGGCTCTGTGAGGGATCTCCCTACCCTTCCACGTGCTTACGTGGAAAGCATTAGGCAGGAACAGCACACATTCCTGCCCGTCCCGTGTATACAAGGAAACTGATTAAGTCAGAATAGCATAAATGGAGGAGCAGGGGAGGAGGAGGGATGCAAATGCACTTGCAAATGTGGCATGCAGAGGGAGCACAGAAGCATAGGCAGGCTAGAGCAGTTTAAATAAGGCGGCATAAGAACTATTTGGCCAATAGGATGCTTTCAGCAGATCAGCTGGCCATCAGCGGATGAGGCTTGCGTGAGATCAGCTGACGTGAACTCTGGCACAATAATAGAGTGTGACTCTGTGGCCTGCCTAAACTAACACAAGGCTCCATTAATGCTATATTAACATACACTGAATGCTAACTGTACATTTAGCATATAGCCAGCCTTAATAAATACACTGCCAGTCAAAAGTCTGGACAAACAACAGTAACAGTATTATCAATAATACAGTTTACTACGGTATATTATTATAATCTATAAGCTGTATCTAGGGAACATCTACTAATAGAAGGGGGTCTCTTTATTTTTTTACTATTTTCCACATTTTAGAAGAATAGTAGATATTAAAAATATAAAAATAAAACATTTCATTTCATTTTTGTTTTGAAATGCATACATACAGCATCAACTTCACTATTTCTATTTATATAAGAAACACATATTAACATTAAGCATAGGCCTTTTGATCAAAATGTCTTTAGAATAATAACATGCATTTCAATCATTTGACTGGTACTGTACCTTTTACCAATACTTATTTTTTAGTTTGAGACTTTGAGACTTGGCCGTTTATTTGACTAAATATTTCTCTGTGACTAATGGATTACATTCACCATCTAAATATTCTCTTGTCATGAATGAAGTAACTATTCTTTGTTCCTGTATGTCTCTCTGAGCTATCTTAGAATCAAATTAAAAATCTGCTACTAAAATATTACCTTTATTATATTTTCTTACATCTGGTAAAACCATTTATCAGATCTAAAAAACTAACACTGATTTTTGTGTCCCATTTGTTTTAAGCCTTTCCCATGTACTTTTATAGCCTGGGTTCTCTGTCTTCTGATACTATGAACTTTCACTAAAGACACCAAACTCATCCTCGTAAAACCACTTTACCACTTTACTTTTATTTAAAAAAAAATGTAACTACTCTAATCAGTTGTTGTTAGCACTGCTAGCTTTTGTTAGCACTGTTAGCGTGTTTGGCATAAGTAGCCAAAAGATGTGGATGTTGGACCAATGCAGATGGAAAGCACTTTCAAATACATGACACCCTGGCAGCAAGTGTTTGCTGTTTTTTCCTGACTGGTGGATTTTAAGAACCCTTATCAAACATTATCATTGCAAGCTGATTTGTGCTAAATGGAAAATGCAGACTGAGCCTTAAATGTTTGATAGAGAATCACAACGGTATCTTGTATGCCCTGGCAAATTCACACTGTTAATTTAGGTTGTTGTATAACACAGTGATCTTCTCTGTGTGACAGCTTTGTCATTTTCTACAATTATCCTAGTAGAAAGGCAATATCACAGTAATATTCAGCAGCTTCAATGTCACCTTATATAAACCAAGTGTCCTGAAAGGTGGCACACAGCCTTTGAATTGTGTTGTTTTCCGGCCTGCCCAGATAAATTTAACCTCACCCAGGGACATGGCGAAAACGGAGAAGAAGGCAAAAACATCAGGTTTTCTAAGGACAACAAGGGAGAGGAAGATGTTGAAGAGGATGAATAATTTGAGGATCTGGAGATGACACAGGCACTGTAGGTGTGGTTCAGCTCTGTTTGAAGTGATGGTTTCAGTGATGAATCATTAAAAAAAAAACATTTTCTAGGGCGCCAGTATAGCGTGGTGATTAGTGCACGTGCCCAATGTACCAAGGCTATAGTTTTACAAGCGGGTGGCCCAGGTTCGTATCCAACCTGTGGCTCCCTTCCCGCATTTCATTCCCCACTCTCTCTCTTCTCGATTTCTGACTCTATCAATCAAGCAATCATTATTTGTATTGGGCTAATTCATAACAAGTGTTTTCTCGGGACGCTTTACAGTACAAAAGAGCATATGGGATAATATGCAGGAAGGATTTCTCTTTTGTATTCCTAGCGTGTCTACACTTCCTTGCCGCTGAGGTGGAGGTCGGAGCAGGTCACTGACCTATCTCTAAATAAATGTATAAGAAGCCCAGAGATACTAAAATACTATTTTAATACCTTTTAAAAAGTCACTTTCTGCATGTATTCTTTAGCCGTGCATTGTTTTTTTCAGCTGAAAAGCTTTCGCCACAACTCTAACTTGGTATACAACTTAACTGTGAGACAGTTGGTTGGTTTCATTTATCAACACCAATGATGGTTAACTTTTTATTTAATGCCCGATAAACTTCCCCGACCTCCCACAAAGAATCAACAGAGAGACCACGCAGTTGATTCTAAACCTGATGGCAGAATGTAGTGCAGGACAGTAGTATTAAACTGCATTAGCTTAAGCTGCAAAGTGTATGTTCCACCATATGAACCGTAATAAGACATAGTCATAAAATTTCCAAAGTTAGAGAGAGTACCATTTAGCTAATTAAGCCTACATTACTCATTCTTCAGGCACAAGGTGCTTCATTATCACAGAGAGCGTTCAAAGCTCTTGGACCTGTCAGAGATTATACAAAAGGTTGATAATAAATCCAAAGGGATTTAAGATTTTATTCGGGCCCGTGCTTGGACTTGAAACTTAGGTCAGATTAGCATGAAATAGTTTAATAAAAAGCCATTCAGGAGTGTTCAGCAGGGACCATGGAGGGTTTACAGCAACCCCTTTCTCTCTTCCTCTTCCAGGGACACCTGGACAGGACAAAATCTACCTTTCATCACCAGAGGTTGATAACATCAGGCTTCAGAGGTGCCACAATGCTACAGGACACAGAATACACAGGTGCACAGCTGACACTGACTTCCTCTCTCCCTCTCTCATTGTTTGACAGTGTACAAAGCTACAAACACCACACACACACACACACACACACACACACCCACACACAGGCACTTACATGGGCAAATTTGACAGCAAAGGGGGGAACCTAACACCAGCTGTTAGTTTTATATGGATCCACAGCTGCTCTCAAATTATCTTTCACATAAATCTCTGCATGCATTGTAGGGCAGTATCACCTTTAATCTAATAACAATGGTGTCAGTTTAATAATGTTTGCTCTGAAATATCCTCAGGGACATGTTTATGTGCCAAAGGATGCCTAAGACCAAATATACCCTGACAAAGAGGTTATAGTCGAACATGTAGAAAACAGATGCATAAATGAAACAAACAAGAGAGTGATATACATGTGATTTACATACCGTACATTCTCAATTAAATGTGTTATACACTGATGGTATATGTGGTATATATGTAGCGTTTGTCTCGCCCAAAGCATTGGAAACCATTTTCTCTTTGAACTGCATTTATTATTTATTGTTTTAATCATCCTATAAATCGTGTTGGTCCTCCCGTAAATCCAACATCTGGTTAAATCACATTCATGTTTGTATTACATTCCTCAAAAAAATCTATTTTTTAAATCACCCTACATTATGATGAGAATTAATCCAGATACCCAATCTTTGTTTAGATCAAATCATTACACGGTCCTCATAAGTTAATATTCTTCAGAGTCCCACATTGAACCAAAGTGATGATTAAAACAAAGAGATGTATTGGGCTGACAAGACTGAATACTAATGAGTCTGGCAAGGGTTCACTCGAGTTAATGCAAATTGAGGTGAAAACAGTCTGTGCGAGTTGATAATGATTCAACACAAAGTGATAATTGTTTTCCGAGACTCACATCATGAAATGTAGAGACGAGAATACAAATGTCAGGATATAGACAGAATAGCTTTTGGTACGTTTAAAAAACAAAAAAAGGTCTTAGACACATCTGTATCACATTCATACAAACACAAATTTGGCACAAAGCGAGTTAAGTCTTGTTCTGTCATTGTGACCTACAGCTGGAGAAAAACACTGTGAATACAAACAAAGTTTATAGGTCACATCTGAATAGCAGATTTCCTGTCCTAACCTATCTCTACATTTTGAGATGCTCAGACTGGAAAACTGGGATCTCACCTTCTAAGGAGCTGAAGTCTTTGTTACTTTGATGAGTATGGTCTTTTACCTGCTCTTTTGTAAAGCGCCTCGAGATAACACTTGTTGTGAATTGGCGCTGTACAAATAATGATTGATTGATTGATTACTTAAATCTATTCCCAAGACTATTGATCAAGCTGCTATCTGATGAAGTGACGATAAAATGTCAGCACGGACAACTTAGAAGACTTCTAATTTCTAAACCAATACAAAGTCTTGTGTTAGGGGGCTTATATGAAGAAAATATGCACTTTGACAAAAAGGAATAAATTACTCAACTTTTGCACAAGTTACAGACCATCATCTTTAAATCTTTCACAGCTGATCAGACAACAACAGTAAATGGATGATCAGGACATAGTGTGAGTGGAAGAAAGTGTTTTCCATGAATGCGTCTATAAGTTGTGTAGTTAGGAAAGCTCACTGTAGCTCGTAATCCGAGGCAATCAAGTTTAGGGGTCAGCTAGGGTCCAATTGAGACATACAAGCAAGAATAAAAATCAATTTACAACGATATTATCTAGATGTGTTAGTCAGACTTCAAGAAATTCAATGCAGTGCGACCTCAGTTAGACTCAAATGTTAAAATGCATTTAAAAGTCCAGTTTTAGTCGGACTAACGCAATACATCAGCTTCCACTGACTGCATGTAAAGAACGAGTGGAGTTACATTATGAAAACGGTGTATGTCTTTTCTAAGGGTCATGATGTCAACACAGCAAAACACTCAGGACAAAACAGCAATGCATGGATCAGACAAGCACAGCAATGGTGCACACATAAACAAACTAATTCAGAGAGAGCAAAGAAAGCTTTGTGTCCAACATTTCTTTCAGACACACAAGGTATTTCCTCAAAAACATCTACATTTCGAAAAAACTCTCCTCATTGAAGTCCCATTTCCCCAGAAGAATTGAGACTCTATTTTGTCTTTTTTTTTTACTTTAAATGCACAGATGGACCCATGTAAACACTCCTTTAGTCATCAGACATACGTTTGCTGTATTGCAACGGTATTGTGTTGGGTTCGGGGTAAGGAACTGTCACTGCACATAATGGAAAATGCTCTTTACAATACTGCACAGTTACAACTAATAGAAACATAAGGCAATCGCTCTGTTCTTATTTGTTCCTTTTGAATCACAGATCAAATCAATCAGAATTTAGATTGTAAACATCAGTCATTCTCTCTCTGCACCAAGTGGTGGAAGAAGTTCAAAACACGTACTTCCCTTGAAGAAAAGATTTGGCGAGGGCCCAGCAGGACCATTTAAAACTTGACTCAATCTTCCACATTAAATATTGAAGAAACTGATATCAAACATACTGAAAGCGAATGTTCAACCAAATGCCCTTGTATTGCAGGATTAAGTGTTCCATCTTGAATGCATTAACCTTAATTAATTAAGCAAAAGTTTTCCATTTATAGAAAGGCTCTGACTGGATCAGCTTAAAGATGGTCGGTTTAAATTTTTAAAAGGCAGAGAGGAGGCATACATTTCATGAACTTGGGCCATGTGTCATGTAAAACTTCATGCTTTATGTGGTATTATGCTTGTAATGTATCTACCTGTTTAAACGTACATGTAAAGTGTTATGAAATTAACAAAGACCGTGCCTTTTTGTCAGTTTTTCTTTGTTGAACCAGATGCATCAAATCACTTTCTCTCCCATTCTCCCATTAAGCCTCAGAACTCCAAAACCCCGACTTCAACTTTCTGGGTCGAACAAGCTATAAAGCCTCATTGACAAGTACCGCAATCTAACCTAACCCAGAAAAGATCTGACTGTGGAAGACGACTCACAGAATGAACAATTAAAAATGGTATTGGAGATGTTTTTTGTTTTAAAGTGTGATGAAGTAGAAAACGCAGAAAGAAGTAGAAGTAATAAGTACACCATTGGTCATTCATTCACCTCATGAATCACAACATTTATATTTCTAATGAGAAAGTTAACAATATGCTTTTCAAAATTAAAAATATTAACATCAGAGTCAATAACCCTCATCTTGGGTGTGGTTCAACTATTTGTCCGAAGTTTGTGCTACCCGCTCGTCCAATTTGAATCTGGGTGCTCAAGAGTCCCTATCTATTCTGCATTTCAGCTGATGATTGCGCTTTAACAAGTGTTGAGGCAAATGCATGAAATTCAATTGAATATCAGTATTTGGAACACATGAATGGGAATCTGTGTTGTCAGTAAAGATGAGCATGTGAATGCTTAAGTGAGGGTGTATAGAAAGCTGAAGTGGTAAATGCTGCTGTTACAAAAGCAGCACTCAGCAGGTGAGCGTAGTAAAAACACACTCTGGTTGTCATCAAGCTAACACAGCTATGACTAAGTGAACCAGCTTGCTCCCTCACTTACCTCGACAACAGCAGAATAATGTTATTTCATCTGGCTGTGAGTAAGACCTTTTCTCCATTTGGTGGCTATTTTCATTTTAAAGAGAGGGGGGCAACTGAGCCTCATAAAGGCCAAAATATTAGAGGAAGTCTGTTGACAAAGTTCAAGTAGCCTCACACATCATCTCACGTTGTCACTATCCCATTATTATTAAAAGTAAACACCAAAACTGCAGCTCTTGACTTTTTCGCCTTGCTTCCTTACACCGTTTCCTAACAGCACACAAGCACGCACACACACGCACACACACGCACACGCACACGCACGCACACACACACACACACACGCACACACAAAGTCAATGATAAAAACAACTTGATTTCAGCCTTAAGGCCAAATCTATCTATTTCAACACTCAGTCATGCCCAGCTTCTGAAATTAAGCCCTTATTTGTGAATGTTGTTATTTTGCAGTATAGAGCTGGCATTGCAGCGAGGACACTGAATTATGAAAACCAGAGACCCCTTTTCCTTCAGTAAAAAGGAACTACTGTAGCATGCGAGTCCCACTGCAGGTGCTGAATGCTCACTCCGTAATGTTTGTCTCAGCCCCGTGACCCTCCAAATATACTCTCTTTCTCTCCGTCTGTCTCTTTTTTTCTCCCTCTCTGTTGTTCCTGCAACAACAGAGAGGGAGAAAACTGCAGATCTGCATCACCAAGGGCACAAGAGGCGATTTTGATGGATTTGCTATCGCTCTCTCCACAATATTTCTCTCCTTTTTCTGACTGCCTATTTCAAGAAAAAAAAAACTATCATTCAGGGAAAATCATTCAGAGCCCAAAAGTATAGTCTTCTTTATAATAAAGCTGCAGCTGACAACAGAGAAAGCTAGCTGCAAGCTTAAATGCTAATACACTCCAGAGCAGCTGGGAATATGTTTCCCAGTCTAACACAACAGGAAATCATTTCAATACACAACAGGCATGATTAGCTATCTATATGATAGCATGTTAGCATATTCCTCTCCACTCGGAGACAACTATGAAGGCTAGCCTGAGCATTACCATTCTGCATGCAGCCAGGATGCTAAGTGTAAGGGGCTGATTAGCCCGGATGTGTGAAATCAGACAGAAACGGCCTGAGTGCAGACGCTCATATCCTCCCCTGACCCACTTCTCTCTCTCACTCGTTCTGGTTCTTTTTACTTAATACGCTTGGTGCAAACAGCCCAGACTAACTGGGTGCTCGTAGCCATGCTAATTCTCAGAGTGGGGTCACAGGATGGGGAGGGAAGGAGAGAAGAGAAAAAGAAATGTTGCACAGCCAGTGTCTCTGGTTATTATAGCAGCGCTAGACTTTGCATGGTTGTGTTTTTTTTTCCACAAAGTGAAAAGGTTTACTCTATCTTTCATTCAGCCCATTTTCTGTTACTATGGCAACCTATCGAGTCCTTCTTCCTAACTATTCCCACTTTCCACCTCTTCTTTCTCATTCATCCTGCCTGACTTCAGTAAAAGCTACAACAAATGTTTTTAGTACTAACAGTACTAAGTTATTTAATGAAAATGTGGTGCAGCAAACATGATTCATCTTATATGATACATCACACAGCCACACAGATTTATTCCTGAACTTTTAAGAGTGTGTGCTGTTGAATGAAGCAGCAGTGTACTGTTTTATCTAAATTGGCCTACATGGTTTGTGAAATTGACAGAAGATTAACAAGATTAAGACAAGAAAATGAGGAAAGATGGTAAAAAACAATATTGAAACTCCTAGTTAAAGAAGCTTTTACTCTCTATTTATCTCTCTCTCTCACAAACACACACACACACACACTGGTACACACACACACGCACAGACATGGTGGGTAGATTTTGCTGCAGTGGATGTGTCGGTGTCTTCTCACTGACATTGGTGCTGAGTTACAGTGCTAATGAGAACTTTAATGTCACCCACACATTGGCAGACATATTAGAGCTGTGATTACACTGAACCCCAAGAACACACAGGAACACAATGATACACGATGACACATACACACATTATACACAGAAAATAAGAACACATCATAGCACACATGTCAACAAACAAACCAAAATGTGGTTAAAGTTTAGAAAAATACTTTTAAATGCATATTTTGCTCAGCCCTCAGTCTTCTCTTTTAATTGTTGAAGCTGGGGTTACCCCTTTGTATGCAGGATCCCATGATCCTTTGCAAGCTTGCAATAGAGGGTATGTGCTTTCAGAGCTGCAAGTCTAAATAGAAAGATGTGCACGTTGAGCGGTCAAAATTGGTTCAGTCACTTTGGCGCTTTTGATAACTTAACTCAGGGCATAACCATACGTTTCTAGGAGCCTAATGTCAGTAATCCTTGAAGTGTAGATGCTATTTAAACATGTTGACCCGGGAAACATACACCAAACATTTGACCTTGGAGAAAAACCCCTGTTGGGAACATAAACCCCTCTGCGTACACGGAAAAGTTAGTTTTAGACAGCATTTCCAACATGGCAACCGCCATTGATGGTCTTATAAACTATGCTTTGGAAACCAATGGGTGACATCATTGAGACTATGTCCATGTTTTCCATCTAAGGCACCATCAATAAAATGTGTGAGACTTACAGAGAGGAGATAGAAACTGAGACAAAGAAATCCAAACAGAAAGTTGAAAAAAGTGGGGATGCATCAATGCAAACTGTTATATCAGATTTCTGCCATGATGCGACTTGAAACTTTGTTTTTCCACAAGATTCAATTAGAGCCAAAGCTATCCGTGTTAGGTAACCAATCATACTTTGCCACTTCTAGCTAAAAGCTTTTACTATGCAATGAGATTTAAAGGCAGTGGTAGCCTTTCTTGTAAAGCTGGGAGTGTTGTCAGTGACTTTGGCAGTTAGCCTAATCTTCTGAAGATATAGTGCAACCATTTTTCATGCACTGATTATTTTAAAGTTTTACTGAAATGTGTTGATAACTGATTTCTAGCTACTACAAACCACTGCTGGAGGAGCTACATATTTCAGTGGTTTGATTTAGGAAAAAAGCTAACTGGAGCCCTGCACAGGTGAAGTGGTTTGGTGAAGAGATGTAAAAGCTGTAATTATGTCATTACACTGAGGGAAGCCTTTTCTGTATGGACACAGAATACATTAAGTGCAGTTTCAGCGTTTGCTCAACAGCAAGATGTGTGTATGTTTCAGCAAGAAAGGCATGGTGCTTTTTTAAAATTACCTTTCCAAAAACGATAAACACAATCATGCACAGAGAGTGTTCATCTGCAATTTTGTAAGATTTAAACAACAGCATACCTAGAGACGTTGTTTACTATGCTAGAGCTGTAACCTGTCGTCGTTTGCAAACACAAATCAGCTATCAGGGACTAAAGAAAATTTGGAAGCCACGGTGCATGTTTATCTAGATATTGTAAATTGCAAAGTACAAATTGTAAATTGCTTTGTGCAGAGCTCACAATTTACTAAAACTTTTACTCAGTTACAATCAAGCCCCCCCCCCAAAAAAACAATGTCCTTCATAGGGCAACATTTCACTTGTACCCTTCATTTAAATACTGTGGAGACCGTTCTTTTTCTTTTTAATGTAAGTAAAGCAGTACAATAAAGAAATGAGTAATTATTTTATACATTTTCACAGCAGTCACACTCACCAAAACGAATGAACATGTCTACATGCTCTGCACAAATATTTAAGGAGATTTGTGTTTGTCTGCAGGGCTTTTCATGCTGCATGCTACGTCTGTACCGCCCTCCATCAGACCTGCTGCTCTTTACAGCCACTACACGCTTCATGTTCAAATTCACAGGTCGGCAAAGACTGACGTTTGTAAATTCCTTATGGCATCTCATTAAGATGCACAAGTTACATTAGTGTCTGTTGCAGACCGAAACACCCGGAGAGACAGTGCTGTCACCCAATCACTACTTTTAGTACCCACCTGTAGAGTATTTGCTGCGAGCTCTACAGCGCTGCACATTGACTGAAAAACAGAAATGTCCCAAACACATGCAGCACGATGAGAAAACCCGAAAATACAGACAGAGGGGAGTGTATGTGCAGATACTGACAAAACCACACACTTCAACGAGAGTATGAGTGGTAATTGAGATGAAATATTTTGAAGTGGGCTTACAGTACGACATTTTTTTTGGGAAAGTCCTTCTCATTATGCCTTATGTTGCTATTAACAGCTTACTTGTTATGTATTCAGTGTTTTTTACTGTGTTTTTGTATGCAGGTTGGTAATTAAAAAGAAGGTACTTCACAATGTTGGGTGCCGAGGGGTTTGTATTTTTGATGCCATGATATTGTAACAGGTTTATTTTTTACTAACTTCTTACTGAAGTTTAAAAGTGTGCTGTTGTTAAAACCCTATGTTCTAATAAATTAGAATTGGCATTCTGAATTACAAAGTTTAGACTCAAAAACACAGCGACTGTATTCTCGACTCCTCTTTTCATTTTTCAGTAAGTTATGTAAATAAATGATGTATTGCAAAGAGTACATTGTGACCCAGGTACTTGCCAACACCCAGCCCTAGTGATTTGTCGTTACAGTTACATGTGAGCTAACACATATGTTAATCGTTCCTTATAAAGTATATTTTGAGTCATAATCAGCGACAAAGTTGGGGTATAAGCTTGGGTAGCGGGGGTAGAATAGAAAAAATTGAATGAGGACAATTGCTTCTTCAAACGAGACAGAAAGAAAATCTGCGACAGAGAATGACTTTGAGTGAGTTGATAGTATGCAGGGAGGCAGAGATGGCAGCAGTATGGAGGGTTGGGGGAGGTGAAGAGAGGACAGATGGAGACAGAGAAGAGAAGGAGAAGAAGGAGAAGGAGAGAAAGAGAGAGGCCGAGTCATTCTGTCAGTAACAGTCCTGCTGTCCTCCATACAGGATATGACCCTCGTGGTCCCTGATCAATCACTCACCATCATTTCCTTATTCAGAGTTCTGCTTGCAGCATCTGTATGCCTTGACTGAAGAACATCAATCTCAGAGTGGGCAGGGGGATGTAAGGTCAAGCCCTGACACTCCCCCATCACCAGTCCTCTCCCCTGTTTGTACAGCCTCTTTTTACATGTAGCATCATCAGTATTGTTTTGATGCCAATCTCAGCCCCCACCCCCACCCTACCCAACCCCTTCACTTTTTGTCCTCTTCAATCCATCTCATGTCTTCCTTTCTTATCCTCTACTCCTCTTCCCAATCCCTCCCAACCGAAACCTCGGCCCTGCTTCCAAATAGGAAATCAATAAGTCCGTTTGTGAAAGTCGCCCTCGTTCTCTTTCACTCACCCTTTTTTCGCTTACTCACTCGTACAGTCACACACAGTCAGTCACACACAGTCAGTCACACACACACACACACACACACACACACACACACACACACACACACACACACACACACACACACACACACACACACACACACACGTAGTACAATGCATTGAATTATTTGAATCATATATCTTCAACAAAATAAACACAAATCATTCAATCCTTAATGTTAGAAATGTAATAAATCCATCCAACAAATGTACATCTCCTTCTCACCCTGTCTCCCTAAAAGACAAGCTGCACTGCAGGTATGAAATAACTCTCACACTGGATCATACACTGAACTGCACATCATGCTCAGGTGCTGCAATGCATAACACAACTAACTGACACCAAGGACGAGAGGACACGGAGAAAAAAACGAGGAGCCCTGACATCCTTTTTGTCATGTAAAATTGAGGACAGGCACATTTGAATGGGGGTTGATGAAAATAAATAGGAAGCCCTTAGACCAGTTACCATAGAGAAGCTCAAGGAAGAAGCTGTGCTCTGAACTTAAATAGAGATGGGGTAGTGAAGAAGACATTTGTACATGTAAAAAACTACAGTATCCTCATCCTTTAAAAGATTTTTCTTGCAAGAGCATGCTTAAAAGCTCTCTCTGATATATTCAGTATTGCAGTAGTTTTATCTTTCTCTTGTACAAGTCTGTTTTGGAGAGCATCGTCTCATTCCTTTAAAACTAAAGTGAATCTTACACTAGCTGCACAAATAGGGGTTTAAACTTTATTAGAAATCTTGTTGAACAGTATTTTGAGTTTTACAAAATAAAAGACTTACTGGTCCATTAGCAAGATGTACAAGGTTTACTTCCTCATATCCACCAAAGAGGAGCTCACAGCTGCTTTCCTGATCTCCAGATCCATATGCTAAACTGGTACAGCACCGAACGAATTCCAAAGATTCATTATGAGAACAGAAAGTTCTGTCCAAACTGGAAAACAAAAAGACTGAAAAAGAAAAAAAACAGGGAAGGACATTTTTTAAATCGTGAGATTTTGATATTGTAACACAGTGTCCAGGTAAGACCTCTCTCTTTATCAATGTCCTTCATTTATTTTTAAAAGTGGTGCAGCTCGTTCTTATTCCCAAGGCCTAAAGTACCAATGCTTGGACATGGCCATTGGCCTTAAGACACAATTGGCTTTCAACTTATTCTAATAAAAACCCATCTGCTAAATATAAGACCCTCAGAGAAACTGCTCATACTGACATGGAAAAAAACCACCTTGGAGGTTGGGGTTAATGGTTTAGTGAGGGAAAAAATGTGAACTTCTCCCAGGATATCGGGGATTGATTCTTGTGTGCAACCAAAAAAACAAAATCACATTTTTGTGAAACACACTCCATAATATTTTCCTAACCTTAAAGTAATTGCCAAAATCTAACCAAAGACATCTCTATGACCTTGTTAGACTGGAGGAAAAACATACAAACAACACCAAACCTACCCTTCTTTCTTTAGAATGAGGTGCCAAAATGCAGTAGCAAAGCTTCAATTAGAACACATTGTGTACTGTAGATATTTAAAAACAAATCAGTAGTTGGGGTTTTCCAGGGATCTTCAGGGTCCTTTGGGGCATTCCTTCAGCTGTCTCGCTGAATCTTATTCTCCCCAAAGAGCTTGGCCCTGAAACAGTGGAAGCTAGTATAAGAGTGCTAAAAGGGGGATATGAAAGGGTACTGCTGTAAATCCTGCCATAAAGAGAAAGGATGGGAGACAGCTTTATCCAGCTAAGAGCCTGCACTGGAGGATTAGGACTCCAGAGAGCAAGATAGGGGGAGGAGGATGTGACGAACAGGGGCAGAGATTGTGTAATGGGTAACCACCTTAATAAAAATGGAAAGAGAAATGGAAGGTGTGCCCAAATGGAGAGAGAAAAGTGTAAATATGGAAAAAAGTTTCAATAAGGAGGTCAGACTTTGTAGGATTCCTGCGGAGATGATATCTACACTAAAACACATTTTTGCCCTCCAGATTCGAGCAAAGTAAACACACACATACAGGATCTGTTTGGACACCTGACGCTCATTCCTTCTGTCAAAATACTCAAAGATCGCTGACTCAGCTGGGCTTTGTGGGATTCTGGGTGAATGGATATATTAAACACAAAAGAGGATTAGGGATTAAAATTAAAAGACGAAAGTAAAGATACTTGTTTAAAAAAGTCATCTCAAAAGTGATTTTTCTTGTGCTTTTTCTGCTAAAGTATCTAGCTCTAATACCTCAGTTTTGTACATATATGTGCTGTAAGTACACATTTCTCTTGTTAAGGGGCAGTTAGAATTCTTCAGGGCCTGACATTGTTCAAAAATATCTAGACCAAAATTACTGTGGATAAATGAGCCAAAGAGAAGATATGCAGATTATACCTCCTTTGTATTTGTGTGTAGGGGCACTTGCATGCTTTTTTTGTGTGTGAATTTTGGACCACAGGTACAGCACAGTGTCACCGGGATGGGAGTGCTCCAGTTCCTCCTCAGTGATTTAGAAAAGTCAATGAGAGATGAATCATTTACAGAGAATCAGTCAGAGGCTGTCAACAGCAGTGTAAAGCAAAACTGCACCAAAGGAGAGAAAGCAGGACAGGAGTTAAGGCTGGTGTTATACTTTTATACTTTTATATGTTGAATGTACACCGTAGCTACTCTGTGTCTGCGGAGCTCTGCAATACTCCGCCTTCTGACGCTAGTTACCAGTCGGATTTTGATGCTTGTTATATCGCCAGTTTTTGGTTCTGCTACATGTGTTGCTTGTTTGTATACAGGAAACCATGGCAACTGAAAGTGTGTATATTATAGTGGAGTTGGAGCTGATAATTATTGAGCAGCAGATGATTATACTAGCTTGTACTGTAGTGTTCTTCCTTCTGCAGAATTTTGAAAACGGAGAAAATACCTGAAATGTTGTTAATGCAGGATATAAGGTGCTAGCCAGCGGTCCAATCACAGGGCTCGACTTTGTGTCGTTTTGATGCATATTTTTGAGGAGGTGCACATCAGGCTACGTACGTAGGCTTATCCGTAGGTACAGGGCCAGGTGAACCTGTGGCGTATGCTACAGCAAAGATTTGACGTAGAAGTATAAATCAGGCTTTAAGCACCATCCATGCTATAAAGTATGAAAGAAGAAGATGATGCAGGAGAAGCAGAAGAAGAAGAATGAGGGAAGCAGTGGGAAGAATGGGGTAAAAGGAAAAACAGTGACACAGCTGCAGACTGGTGGTGAGGAAAAATGTACAGAAAGATTGGAGAAAAAGGTTGGGCTTCAGCAGATGAAAAACCTTTCCTAACTCCCCTCCATCCATCCACTTCACACACACACGACAGGTGAAGAACTAGTACAACGACGTGCAGCTAAGAACCTTATCATCAGGTCAAGCTCCCCACCATTCCTCTTCTGTCTTCTTTTCTCCCCCTTTCACTGTTCTATACATACCCATCAATAACCCCTCCCCCCCTCCCTCCATGCCCCTCCCTGCTCCGTCCACAATCAAATGACTGTGTCAGACCAGAGGAGGTGCTGAGGAGTGGAGGCTACTTCACAAAACCCTCAGTTGGACCACCAAACGTACTGAAGGTGCTCACACACTTTGAGTCTGTATCATGAAAGGCTCTTCAGTGTGGAGGTGGTTGCTAGGTGCTACAGGTGTAATGATCATAATAATCAGGCTTCAAAATGAGGGCTGCGAAGAGAACACAGTCATTTGCATCACTTTGAATGAAGGTGTTTTGTGAAATTTTGCATGAATGCAATTTAAAGGGTTTTGTACCCACCTGAGAAGCACTTTTAGGAAATAAAGGATAACCAAAAAATGGCAAAAAAAAAACCTTCCATTCTGATTGCTTTGAATAAAAACAGTGTTGTTTTTTTAATGACACCAGTAAGGCCATGTTGAAACTGCCAGCGCCTCTTTTACATACAACCCTATGGAAAAAGGATGACGCCTTTTTAAAAAGCGGACGCCTTTTCAAAAAGCGCTGCGCCCGACGCCTTTTTCAGTTGAACTGTTTTAACTTTTCAGAAAAGTGCTGTGTGACGTCAAGCGCCTTTCTGACAGCGGACCAATCAGGACGAGTCGAGTAGGTGCGCGTGTACCTTTCCTAGTAACCTACGTCCCTAGTTACCGGTGGCCACAAAGATGTGGTGTGAATTGCGTGTCCGCTCCGGTCCGTTACGGCTCTGTGCACCCTCGTCCGTCAACACCCACTAGCTGCGTTCTCAGTCCGCAGCTCGGAGAGCACAGCTGGACAGCTGGAGTGTGGAGACAAAGGAATTCCCGCGGTAATTTTACAGATTCACTCGCGACAGCAGGAGATAATACGATGTACGTGGTATAAAACTTTATATTAACCTTATAAACACATAAACAAACACACGTACTGTACAGTCGTTTTTCTGAAACGTCAAAATGGAGTGTTTTATTCTGAAAATAAACCAGAGGTTTTAATGTTGTATCGGTGTCTGACTTGTCCCGCTTGTTCCTTTCTGTGCTAAATTGATGCCTCGTGCTCCGGCACGGTTGCGCCGTAGGATAATCCCGTTGTTAAGGTTACAGAACACTCGCGCAGAAGCGCTCAAAAGGCGCTGAAGGCTGAAAAAAGAAGTCAAGTGTGAACACGGCCTAATGAATAAATAATATTTATCATGACTGAAAACTTTCTGATCATTAAATTAAAGCCCAGGGGGGGGAAGATTATTTTATTTGCTAATTTACAGAAAAGGAATGGGGTTTCTCGATCAAACTAAAAAAAAAATCCGTAAAGTTTTCGAAGATTAAAAAAAGTCTGCTTTGGTAAACATCAATAACAAGAATGGTTGACCTTTTTGGGAAACACCCCTGATTTTTTATCAGTAATAAAAAACAAAGTCAAAGCCATGCTGGTGTTTGGACAGTAATTAAGCTAGCACCATCAACTGGTTAGCCTTGCTAAACAGAAGGGGGAAATGGTAGCTTTCTGCAAGGGTGCCTAAATCGTCCTTCCAGCACATTCAAAACTAATAAATTAACACGTTGTGCTCGTGGAAATAACGCTAACCCTTCTAAAAACAGACTCTTTCTCTAACATGACGTCTCCTGTAAGGGTTAAAGCCTCATGTTAATGGACATACATGAGAGTGTTATCTATATTCTCATCAAACTCTCTGCAGGAAAGCCACAAGTGAATGTCAAACTATCCGTAACACTTATTTGACTCCACATAGGATGTAAATAAAATGCCAATGGAAAGAGCTACAACATCACTCTATGCAGCGCACTCATGCATACAAAAACACACCCTCACTCCACAAATACACACACACAACACTCATCCATTGACAGGAAGCCTGATTAAAATGGAAAGGATTAGGTCGGACTAGGTGCTCAAATGAATTGTTTGTACAGAACCCAGAGAAAATACAGTATGTCAGGGGATCTGACACGAGCCCTTCATGCGGCACACATCACCGGGTATCCCCTCTAATCTCGCCATTCATTTGTCATTCTCTGTCTTTCTCTCTCTCTCTCTCTCTCTCTCTCTCCACCATCATTTTATTTTGCCGTCAGCCTCTCTCCCCGTGTGTGCTGTTGTTGGTAATGCTACAGTATGCTGTGTATGTACAGTATGTGTGTGGGTTTATAGACTGAATGTTCGTCTGTCTGTCTTCTATCTCTGTTCTACTCTGCTCGCTCTGAATCAGGACGTGCTGTGAGCGGCTGAGGATGATGATGACTCAGTAATGTGAGAATGTCAGCAGAGTCTGAGAACTGTGACTGCTTTCTGTCTCTCTGCCAGTGGTGCTCACACTGTCGCTCTCGCGAAGACTTCGATGTTGCTGCTGATCTTCTTCCCCAATAATGTATGTTTTGTGCAGATAAAATACATACAGCTAATGAATAATTGAATTTATTCAATAATAATTTCTCTAGGCAACACGCATTTCTGGGTCAGTCTCTGCACTGCTTTGCTAGACGATAACAGAAGAAGAATAGCTTGCACGCACATAGCTATAGTTACAATATTAGCAGTTTATCTTGGAAGCTAACAGCATTTAATACAACAGACTCCAGTGTTTCCCCTAGGTTTACAGCTTTGGGGTAGGGGGGAACAGATGGACACCGACACAAGCACTTAAAGGAATCTTGGTGTTCATGCGTTTCTTTTAATGACAGCTGTCCTGTTCTATCGAAAAGGTATCCTTAAATGACTTCAGTTGTGATCTGGCGCTATATAGAAAATTAAATTAAATTAAATTAACTTGGGGCGCAGTGGTTAGTGTGTGAGCCCCATGTATGAAGGCTGTAGTCCTCCAAGCAGGTGACCTGGGTTTGAATCTGACCTGTGGCTCCTTTCCTGCAAGCCATTCCCCCCCCATTTCCCTGATTTCCGACTCTATCCACTATCCTATCTCTACAATAAAGGCACAAAAAGCCCAAAATTAAATCTAAAAAAATGTTTTTATTAACTTGACCTTCAAGGGGGGGGGGGGGGGGGAACACTGGACTCATTCATGACTGTCTTGGAATGACTAGCATGACAAACGTTCTTCATTGTCATTACAGTCTCATATTCACACTGCTTCCTCACCAAAAACAGATGAGTGCTCTTTCACCCACACAGATCGCTCAGTGGTTACATTGATCAGGAATCAGACAGAAGCCACAACAGCACATCTTGTCTTTTGGATAACGTGACGTGTTGTAATTGTTGTCCTGCTTTGTTTCTGTTGCTCTTATTGTGACAGGAACAATTAAGGCTAATTTCAGTGTAATTTGGGTGTCACTTCAGCAGTCTTTATTAAAAGAGAAGGCCTTTTTTATGTAGCTACTTCAACAAGCAGCCTACTGGCACCAATGTTTTTGCTTTCTTTGACACATTAGCTATCAGATCTACCAAATATGCCTGTATTGGTTAAGTACTAATAGGATCTGTGTTTATCTCAACTCTGATTAACACATTGCCCTCTGATCCTCACTTAGACTCTTTATCATAAGCTGTCGTTAAAAGCATTTCTGTTAAAATACATTAAAAAAAACGCAATTAGCTTTAAAAATGCACCTGAACAGACCAATTTCTCAAAGGTTTTCCTACAGGACGGATGGTAGTTGAGTAGATTAAGGTTAGATGCAGAGGACATGGGACTTTGTTAAACGCCAGAGAGGAACAACGAATCCTGCTTTTTGAACTCGTCAGCAGGATGTGGGTAGAAATATGATCAAACGGCCTTGTTTAATATGAATCCATTCTCACACTGGTGGCTGAGACGGAGGGTGGTGACAAAAAGCTTTATGGTTAACTTGGACAGGTTCCAGTCTTGGACAGGTTCCAGTACCATAAGAATGCAGAGCAAGCAAGTAAGTAAGAACATGGATCAGCTTTATCAATCTAACTTGAGCTGAATCACCACAACTCATCATGTTTTTCTGTGAAAGACCATGGTGGAAGAAAAGTAATCCATATAATTACATTATACATTCAAGATTCTGTCATTTTTCTTTGGTATCTGCATACATAAAAAAAGACCAAATGCTTTTCTCCCAGCCCCCAGCAGTGTGACAGAAAAGAACAGACACATAAATATAGAACAGACATACATTTTCTCCTAACATTGTTGGACTTATCATATAAAAAGGGCGGGGGTTACAAAGTCAAGGTGGCAAAGTCAGGCACCTACACTTCCCATGATGTAAAAAGTAAATGGACTTGAGCTTGTATAGCGCCTTTCTAGTCTTTTGACTACTCAAAGCGCTTTTACACCACAGGTCACACCTACCCATTCACACACTGATGGCAGAGGCTGCTATGTAAAGTGTCCATCAGTATATGTACTAATTCCATTCACACACATTCACACCCTGCCACCGAAGCAGCGGGAGCAACACATGGCTGCTGAGGGGAAACCCCCAATCAACTCTACCAACTGAGCCTCAGCCGCCCCAGTAACCCAAGCTGCTGACAGTTTGCTCAGGCATACTTGTGTTATAATAGTAGCCACTAATGTAGCCTCAAGCCACTAGCCTCAAGCAGACTTGAGGCGTTTATCAGGTTTTACACAGCTCTCTCTGGAAAAAAAAACGAACGGCTTGAACACAACAAGACTTCATATACAGCAGTACTCCCAAAGTCCAGCAAACACACTTTAAAATGTCAGATCAACAAAGATATCCTTTAAAATGTAAAATACACAAGTTAATTATGATTATTTAACCCTCAATTATTGACGTTTTTTCAAATAAGTATGGAAAGACACTGCTCACCTCAATTTCAGTCATACTTCAGATGCCCTACCTCTAGCAGAGATTGAACATGAACTGAGATGTGCCACTTCATAGCAACAAACCCATTAAAAAACGTGTTGACAAAACTGTGTTAGTGTCTAAAAAGCACATACTTGGACTCTGAGCGCAGCTTCAATAAAGTTCTTTTTTTTTTTTTTTAAGATCAATTTTGGGGCTTTTTGTGCCTTTATTTCAGAGACAGGACAGCGGATAGAGTTGGAAATCAGGGAGAGAGAGAGAGAGAGTGGGGAATGACATGTGGGAAAGAAGCTACAGGTCGGATTTGAACGTGGGCCGCCCGCTTGGAAGACTACAGCTTCCATACATGGGGCGCGCGCACTAACCACTGCGCCACCAGCGCCCCAGCTTCAATAAAGTTCTGATTAAATGGATTCCTTTTTTTTTATCAATGACTCATTGCAAAAGCACATTTCTATTCCTTGCAAATGAGCAGTTTGGTCTAAAGATCAGTGTCACGCTCATGCTCGAGGAACAACTTATTTGTGCATCATAATAACACAAAGCTAGAGACCAGAAATATGAATCAGTGCAGGGCTGATATGGCTGCATTTGTATCTCACATCGTTTGTGCTTCAAATCAGTCGCCTCACATTATTATTATTTTTATCCAAATGTCTTCCTCCTTTTGTTCAAATCCAACCAACACTGCATAAAACTGAAGTGCCTGAATCTTAGAGCTGAATCAAGCCCAAAATCTGTTTAAAAACAAGCATACTGGTTTTTCATCTGAAGTCAGGAAGATGCTGACCCTTTTGTATAGCTGTAGCCCGTCTCTAGTGTTTTATGCATTTTTTTGTGGAGTCAGTAATCAATGGCAGCTTTTTCTCTTCTCTGTAGCCACTTCTCTCTTTTCACTTTGTCACAGAAAATCAAACATAACACATCTCCCACTCATCAAACCATCCGACTAAGCACACCAGTGAGACAGAGGAGAGGAGAGACAGAAAGCGAAGAAAGTGTGCATTTGTAAATGTCACAATTTGTTTATGTGGTAGATATAATCAAATTGGGTGCATTAAATGGAATGTAACTTCTATGTGATTATGAGGAAAGCTGCAATGGCCTGTAATGATCGGCTGTATGCAGATTGTTCTTGAATACAGTCACACACACACATCTTTGACTTTTTCAGCTAACCATAATGGTACCCACGCACCAGGCAATTTTGGACAGAACTCCTCAATATTTTTTTTTACTGAATGAGAGTAAGGACTTCCTTTCAGAGCTGTGGCCTGCAGAAGAAAAAGGGGGAAATATATGGAGAGAAGGAAATGGGTGTGTGGATGTGCTGATTGGAGCCGAGGCCTGCGGCAGCAAAAGAAGGGAGCAGTACGATCTCATAGTGATGTGCAGACGGGGAATAGAGGACGACGAGGAGGCGTTTCCATGGGAGTGCTGCTGTGTTCTTCTCCAACAGACGCATTCCCTTATCTCCTGCCTGGGGAGAAACAAACACTGGCGGCTCACAAGAAGGGGAGTTTCCCTGGATCTATTTGAGCTGCGTAGAGGAGCAACAGAGCCCTAATTGAATTTTAGAGAGAGAGGAAAGTGCAGGACTGGCAGTAAGGCTGTGCTGTCTGTTGTGTTGATAGCAGACAAAATCTGTGCATTATGTTCTGTGTCAAAGCTTGCTGTCATTTCATTTACATAAAAAAGCAGTTTGAATCAATGCGTTTTGCACAACATCCACTTTTTTTAAAGCAAAATGTAACTGAAACATATGCTGAGTCAGTATGTTTTCTTCCTGTGTCACTTCCTCTGAATATCGAGTCAGTTACAATTCTGTGAATAATACAGCTGTTAATACTGTATATGTCTATAATCTATATATCTACTTTATTGCTTCCAGCGGGAGTATCACATGCCTAAGTAATGTGATACGGCTCTTATTTACATTTGTTTGTTATTTAATTCTTTAGTCGTGTGAAAGGTGGGTTTGCTCCAGGCCAGTTATCTATTAAGGTGAGGGGTCCTTTGTAGGGTTACATAAGCATTACAACTGAGCAATCTTTATCTGCTGAGGAAGGACATGTTAAATGACTGGAAGGCTCAGAAGAGCTTTGAAGAGGACATATTATACCCCTTTTCCACCTTTTCAAACAGTCCCCTGTGGTCTAAATGAAACATCTGTGCTGTGCTTTGGTAAAAATATAACATGAATCAAGCACCAGAGGAGGTTTGTGACCCTGTATAAACCAGCTCTCTCAGAACGCTCCGTTTTGGTGTGTGTGTCTCTTTAAATGCAATGAGCCCCCCCGAGTTTTCCCGGTAGACATCACTCCTTCGCTAGCGAGAATAAAAATGGCGGACCTGCACAAAAGTTTTGCTCTAGGCTGGCGATGGAGTCCATGGGTGGAGATACCAGTGGAGGGGAGGGGTTTTTTTTTAACCAGAATCCCACTTGTGATGTCACAAGGAGAGCAAATTTGAAACGGAGCATTTTTCTCTGTGTTCTAAGACTTATGCAGACCACAAACAAAGGACTGGACGGGTTTATTTCACATTGTGTGGGTCAGTAGACACTCAGGTTACCCAGGCAAATTTTCAAAAACACTGTCAAAGTGGATTTTTCATAATATGTCCCCTTTAAAGGTACAGTATGTAGAATTGCATGCTAATGTTTACATTCAAATATCTAACTTAAATTAAAAATGGACTAAACCCATGTTATATATATTTTTTAGTTGAGTACTTACATCACCTCAAATATTTCCAAAAGTTATCAAAGCCAGAGAAATCCTTAATTTTATAGTTGTAACGTTACGTGTCTTGTAGGCGGCCGCCATGATGAGCCGCCACGATAGACAGGAAATGTTGATCGTTGTCAAGGAAACACCGGATGTTACGTCAAAGACCGCTTCATAAGCTAGCGCTAGCTGCTACTGAAAGCTGCCGTTCTGTCGCTGTATGTGCTGCTGTGATAAAAACGTCATGTAAATTATACTTGGATACATCGTCAGTACACATATTGTCTTTCTCAGGTTGGTTTCGCCCGTTCGTATTGATTCATCACGGAGTTCGCTCATTTTTACTCCCATAATTCACCGCAAGCCTCGACGTCATCTTTTGTTATTGTTTTGATTGAGAGCCCCCTAGCGGCGGATTTTACATACTGTACGTTTAAGTGACCTTGCTCTAAGAAACTTCAATGTCAAATATCTCTGTTATCACGAAACTGCTACACAATTTGATACATGTCTTGTATCTTTGTTAAAATAACATTTTTAAAGGACTTGAGCTTGTAAGGTGCTTTTCTAGTCTTCTAACTACTCAAAGCGCTTATACACCACAGGTCCCACCTACCCATTCACACCCTTAATCTTTTATTCAAAGCAATTATAATGTGACAATGAACATACATTTGTTCACAACCAAATACCTTCAGAACTGATGACATCGCCACAGGTTTCAGCTGTATGTCAGGTAATCGCTACTTTGAATGCTCGCAAACTGAGCTAACATGGGGGCAATGGTAAATGAAAGACTGAATACTATTGTAGCATTATTAATGTCTTGGAATGCTGATAATTTTACCCAGTTTAAAGGTAGGGTAGGTAATTTCCTCCAGATACACTTTTTGAGATTTTGGTTGAAACTGTCTTTAGGTCCTGACAGAAATTAATAATTCATGTGCTCTGAAAAAGAAACAAAGAAAATCCGTCATCTGTAGCAGTTGTAAACTCGTAAAAACTTCGACCAATGTCTGCACTCGGTTCGAGTTTTATAAACCAATCATGCCTCCCTGTCTCCCTGCTCGTTCGCTACCCCATGCATGCACGAGCCCACACTCAAAGCATGAGCTGAAATCCGCTTCTGGACCAATGGCGTTAGTGCATGTAAGTGAGGGGCGCTGCTTTTGAGGGAGCACAGAGGGGAGAATGCTACTTTCAAAATCATGCTAGTTTTCGAAAATTACCTACCCTAGCTTTAAAGCACATCTGTGATTGACCAATAATAGATGATTATGTCTGATACTGATATACCGTCGATTCCAATATGGCAGCCGATATAGAGAATTCCAAAGACTGGAAAAAGTCATTTTCTAAATGGAATTTGAATTTATTTTTTGAACAAACTTCTTTAAAAAAGATTATGCAATTTGATTTTAAATTGACAATCAATTCTCGTACAGACCACCCTCTGCTCAGCTGTGATCCTCTGCTACATGTGCTACAGACCGTTCTTAGAGTTGCAGCCTGCTGACACACTGTGATGTCACCTTTTCCAAATCGATCCAAGTATTACATTCTGCTTTGTATTACCTGTAAAAATAATTTTGTATCTGCATTATTCAGAAAACAATTTCAACAATACTGGTTTCACTGTTAGGCCCATATTGGCCTGTTTACTGTACATCAGCCCACAGATATATCGCTGAGGTTTTAGCTGTCATTACTATACACCTTACTGTTTCTATTTAATGTGTTTCTGTGTTGTTCCTCTTCACATCCCTGCTCTGCTTCTAGTGTCGTGATGCTACATTTTCCTGATTGAGATCAATAAAGTTTGATCTAATTTTGGTCCATTTCTCTTAAACATACTCCAGCAGGGGCTTCCATAATTCTTCTTTATCTTAAGGGAAAATGCAATCAAACTATCATCACTGTGGAGTTAAAACATAAACCCCAACAGTTTAATTTAATAAGATCTTGGCCGAATGGCCTTGAAGAAAAATAGAGTGATTGGGGACTTAGTAAGAAGACAGGAAAAGAGAATGGGTGAAGCAGCACAGTGGGCTCCGTGTGAACAGGCCTGTAATTGAAGGGAAGGAAAGAGCCTTAACCTAGATCAGTATCTATCACTCCAGCAGGAAAAGAGAGCTCAACACCCACATATACCAAGACAGGGACAGAGAGAGAGAGAGACATGGCCCCTGATGGGAAGTAAGTCTATAAGGAGGAGGGAGTGCAGGCTGGAGGTTGTATACAGAGAGATACTGGACACATGTGTATGTGTGATGTTGGGTCCTCAGAGCCCTGGCACAGATGGAGGGAAGACAAAGAGAGAGGATGTGTGTGAGAGAGAGAGAGAGAGAGAGAGAGAGAGAGAGAGAGAGAATGCCAGATAGAGGGAGAGAGGAGATCAACATGTTGAGATAGAGCCCTGGAGACAGAGCCACCAGAGAAGCAGAGAATTATGGGAGCGCAAATTAAATTACACCGGAAGGGACAGTCAGGTCTGGACCTGCAGGAAACACTGCACATGGGGCTCTTTGTGTGTGTATCCCTGTTTGTGTTTGAACTCATGCATGTGTGTGTGTGTGTGTGTGTGTGTGTGTGTGTGTGTGTGTGTGTGTGTGTGTGTGTGTGTGTGTGTGTGTGCGTGCGCATATGACTGTGTGATGTAAACAGGTAGGCCTAGATAGAGATCAGAAGGTGGAAAAACACAACAAGAAAATAATAAAGAAAGAAAAACTGACCCTTCACCAGAAATACTGCTTATTTGCAGAGGAGCCGCTGAAATACAGCCAGAAAAAGAATAAAAACATTGTTCCACTGTTTAGGTGTTTAATGGGCTTTTCCTGAACAGTTCCTGTTGGGGAACCAGGTGGCATCTGTGCAGATACTGCGTCAGACGTCCTGCATATTATATGCCTTTTAACTGCAGGAAGCATTTTTCTGTGTGTCCCAGTTAGAACAGCACAATACCAAGATCCCGATTCCTGAAGCAACTAAATGGACTGCAGACATTGTTCATTTCGTTATTTCTTTTCCTGCACGTGGCACGTAAATGTCTACATTGAAAACGAGCTATCAAATTATTACAATATTCCAGTTTAGAGTAAAAGATCTGAGTCGACATTTTTACACAAACTTTCAGGAAGTTAAACAGAGAGCTTAGACTCCGGAAAAAGACCCATCTCAAATGCCTTGGAGTGCTTACAGTGCATGCTGCGTTTACTGCTACGTTGCCATTATGATTCTAGCTGACAATCTTTGATGAATGCCATGTCCTGATATTATTTTCTTGCTAAGCTTATTGGAAACTCTAGTAACACACGTTGTCTGGCAGCACATAAGGAAAGCCAAGCTCCATAACATTCTGAGGATAACTTGCTGATATGAATGCTAACTACACCCACAGTTTACATGCAGTACATAAAGATAAGTAAGGCAGTTATCTTTTATGTGTGTGTGTACTGTTTGTATGTGTTGATACTGTTGCCTCTTTGTGATAGATCCACATCTTCGCTGCAAAGTTATTGTCTTTAAATTCACCTCTTAATACTACCTCACATGTCAGTTATTCCCCTATGTTTTTAACCAGGTAAAACTCATTCCGGATTTACAACGCACACCCAGAGTTTACACAAACAGTCACATGGTGTCACAGTTTTGATTAATTTAAAACACTTTAAAGGAAGCTGTGAGCAGCTGTTTACAAAATGGGTGAAGACAAGAGGAGAGGAAAGAGGAAAAATAGCAGTAGTTACTATTTCAAGCTATGTAAAGTCCTTTTATTGTCCAGCAGAGTGGTTCTTTAAGGAGCAGCAGTTTGCAATGCAGGCCTGGGGTGCTGTGTGCTTCCACAAAGGTCACACGAACACTGGGATAGATTAGCAATTCAGATTGGGCTAAAGGGGCTAAAAGGCTGCTGAAGCCCTGCCTGAGTCTGATTACATTAGCAAAGAGTAGGACTGCAAATGCAAACCGCTGATTAGACGGTAGGAGAAGGAAGCAGCTAAGATGTTAAAGGCTGCAGATTCATGCATATATACCATTCACTCTCTGAACAACAGGAATAACAATGAGGTATGAGTCACAATAAACAAACATATAAGCAGCACATGATTCCATTGTGATGGTTTATCCTCCCACTAACTATCATCTTCACTCACACGCACACATACACATACACATGGATTATCAGCACTCACAGTCCAGCTCCCTGACCATCTGCCCTTGTACAACATCCATCTTGGAGAAACGAGTTATGGCTGCTGGATCATTATGAGGGCAGTTTTGATGGAATAGTTGCTGCCTTCCTGCAGTGTTTATTCTCCATGTTTTATGGTGCTTTTATGGTGATGATGCAGCTTGTATGGCTTTGATAACAACCGTCTTTCCTGAAAAACGTTAATGTCAGGACCAGAAAATTGGTCAAGCTGCTATCCATTCAGCTAAGAATATATACTATAATGGTACAGTACAGGAGAAAAGTTTATCTGCAAGCACAAATGGAGCCATTTTTGAATACAGAGCATGCAGTATGAGAATGCATGTAAAGCATACAGTGGAAGCCATAGTAACATCAAAATCTCTTTTGCCCTTGTCAGGCTGCACTGCTGCATTACTTAAGATCCCATTCTTTTCATAACAGTTATTCCCATTCCTAATTATGTAAGACTCCCAAACTGCATGTTTTCCTTATATCAAGCATTTAAGTCTTGAGCCTGCCTCATTTAGCAAATAAGAGATGCAGATAAGGAATTTTAGTGGTCTGCTTCGGCATTCAGCTATTAATGAGGTTTGACATTGTCCTTGTGTCAATAAAGTTAGATTTAAAACACACCTGACTGCTAGGCTGAGTGTTGGAAAAAAAATCCTGCAAAGCAAAGAAACAAGTATGTCTTTGAAAGGCCTTCTGCAGGGCCTTCTTTTAGCACCATGGACAGCGGCTCAGCACACTACACAGCTGACCGGGAAACAGCCTCTGCAACAGGCCAGTGCACAACAAATGAAACAGATTGAAGTGTAATTCCAGCAGTGCATCCCTACCATGTTTCTGTTTGCAGGCCAGTTTTTTTTAGTGTTGAAAACAGCACAGTGGGCCTGGATGCCTGAAGTCACACTGAACTTAAGCGTGTGGGCGTGTGTAGATGATGTAGTCCTGGGTATGTTGTGCTGTTGACATGCACAACATGTTGCAGCACAGCCTGAGATATGCACTGCCATGTTATTGGAGCAGGAAGCAAACTGGAAACAATGCAAAGCCTGGATTAGAGGTGCAGAAATCGCTCAGGTGCTATTAACGATATTGAAATGAGCATAACTCAACAGCTCTCTCTTCCCTTATCCAACAGAGCTGTGGAGCAAGCCTGACCCTTTCTCCAAATGTCAAAAGTCACTCGGACATTCACAGTTCATAAAGTAGTCCATATTTAAAAAGAGATCAGACAGAGAGAATTTGAGAAAGGGGAAAAAGGAAAAACGGAGGAAGAGGAATGAGGAAGACTTTAGGAATCTGTTGACCTGAACTACCAAAAAATATACTGACAGATATGCCCAACGGTTGTCATGACGACAGTGAACCCACCCCCTTAAATGCACTTGTGATTGTGCATGGGTGTGCGTGCATGCGGCCTCGTTAGTCCTACCTTGCATTCCTCCATGCACGTCCTGACCGAGTATACATCCGTCTCGTATTTCTGAACCAGCAGCTCAAAGTCCCGATAGTTGTCCTCCGCCTCCCGGTCCAGACGCTGATAAGCCCGGATACACTCGCTGCATCCTTCCCCCGTGGTCATATCCAGGGTGCAATTCAAAGCGTCCAGATTCGTAAACCCGTTAAACAAATCCAAAAGTGAGTAGGAATTACAAAAAGAAAGATACAAATCGCTCAGATTCACGTACGCCAGCTGTGTCCCCTTGTCCCCTCCATCGGAGAGGCCCAGGCACACGGTCTGCGCGTCCGTGAAAGTAAAGCAGTCTTTGAACAGGCTGTCAGGGTGACAGGTGTCCATTCGCCACAGAGGTTTGGTAGAATTCCCTAGAAAAATAGCATCTTGCTCTCTGTCGAGGCGACTGGGGTCGGGTGTTGTTGGGATAGGGTGTCGGTGGAGGGACTTTTGGTACTCGCCCATGTCCGTAGTGACGAGCCCCTCGTCCGGCCGCTTGTCTCGGGTTCGTGTCAGTTTGGCCTCGGCGCAGAACCATAAGTGATCAGAGAGCAGGACTGTGATGAAGAGCAGAGAGGCCAGCGACAGTCGCCATCTCTGGGCCCGCTCCGACTCGGTAAATGGCTTCTCGTTCTCTCGGGGTGCAAACCAGTATTTTAAGCCTTCATCATGCTGCCGACGCATCCAAGCACCCCTGGTCATATTTTAGGAGAGTGCTGCCCTGGCCGACTCCACCGCGGGGGCTGCTCTGCCACAATACTCATTGACTTGGGGGGAGATTGACTCCGGTTGGTTCTCCTCTGTATCGGTGGGGTGCCGTGCCTCCGCCGGTCCAGGGCGCTCCTCTTCTTGCGCCCGCAGGAATCCGTGCTATTCCGATCCAATTAGCGCGCCCGCACAGATTAAGCTTCGCGCTGCCGCATCCCGGTTCTCCATGGCTCTCCGGGGGGAAACGGCGTCCTCTTTGACCGCATGCCCCCCTCTTCCTACACCGTCCCTCTCCGGGTTTCTTCTTTCGTCGGGGGCGCGGGGAGACCAGCTGTTGCGAGTCTCTCGGAACTGATGCTGCGCGTCCGCCGCCCCTCGGTTGGCAGATAGACTTAAAGGAGAGCAACGAGCCCTACCGATGCACGCAGACTGCTTTCTCCGTCCCGTACCTGGGCGAAAAGTCTAAAATCCTTCCTCCCGGTGGCCATTGTCATCTTTGACCGCGGTTAAGTTGCCGCCATGTTCGTCTTGTAACACTTTTTCGGAGAGCTGGGTCTGTTTGCGTCATCTCCATCGTTGCGATAGCTCCATCGTTGCGCAGTGGCGGAGCTGCTTATTACCTATATGCACACAAACACACAGAGTCTCTCTCTCTCTCTCACACACACACACACACACACACACACACACACACACACACACACACACACACACACACACACACACACACACACACACACACACACACACACACACACACACACACACACACACACACACACACACACACACACAGAGAGAGAGAGAGAGAGAGAGAGCACAGACACACAGAAAGGTGGTTAAGGGTGTTTCTGTTCTCCACTCTGCTCTGCTCTGTAAAATATTGTCTTGTCTTCCTTTTGGTGCAGGATAGATGCGAACCCATTCACAAGAATAACAATGCAGTTAAAACATCACACTCACTCTTTCCTTACAGTCATAAAAAATCATGAAGCTTGTAGCATTTAACCACAAATAACATTGTTTTTTTTCTGTTCTCCAGCAGAGGTGTTATTAAAAGGTGCTGAAATTAAAGCCCTTTGACAATACAACTGAAAAATAGTCAGGCTTGAGTTCAAAGCAGCTGAACAAGCACGAGGTTTGCATATCCTGCTTCCTTTAAGGGTGTCCCATCTTATCAGCTGTGTTGTGTTTGGTCAGTGGGTTTAAAACACACATGACTTACAGTATTGTGCTGTATATGCAGTGTGTGTGTGTGTGTGTGTGTGTGTGTGTGTGTGTGTCTATGTGTGTCAGAGCGCAAAAGTAAGGAAGGAAGGACCAGACAGGTAGTTCCTCTCAGGGCGCTGAAAGTAAATTACAGTATTTATCCTGCTCCTTAAAGCTACTAATCATTGTCAGTGTTCGTAGCTTGGAGTGCAACCAAAGAGAGTGTTGC
The DNA here is from genome assembly GCA_020745685.1 of Tautogolabrus adspersus. Lineage (NCBI taxonomy): Eukaryota > Metazoa > Chordata > Actinopteri > Labriformes > Labridae > Tautogolabrus > Tautogolabrus adspersus. The sequence continues at coordinate 10,548,107 of CM036548.1, read as the reverse complement.
TTAATGTTAATGGGCTGTATATTGGGGATAAGACAAGAGATGATTAGCTGATTAATTTGTGCTTAAAGCAGGGTTGGAGGCAGCTTATCTTACTATTTGTTGTTGAAGGAGGGGAAAGTGCTCTTCTAATAACCATCCAATTATTTTAAGTGCAGCCAGTGTCCCATTGCCAAAAAGTAGTGAAGCAAAAACAAACTGCAGGGTATGAAATGAGAATGCTATACATTGCCTTGCATGAGTGTTCCCCCGTTCTTGAAACTTGTCCATGCATTTTCATGTTACAGCTGCAAAAAATGAAATACAATGTATTGAGGTTAGAAGCAAGGGAACAATCCAAAATAGTCCATCATTTAATATATTATTACAGATATTACAGAATAAAATTACAAAAAACTTTGAGGGCTTTTCTGTCAAACTCCTAACCAAGGTCAACTGCAACCTTTTAACTTCACAGTCACTTGTTCATCCAACACATGTCTGTTTTTTTATACTGCTTTTGTTTGTTAACCAAACATTAAAAAACTCAAAATAAACCAATTTGACTTCTAAATTATAATTTTGCAAAATGTGGAAAAGTCTGAGGGTGGTAGATTCTTTTCTTCTACAAGGTTGTGTGTTGTTGTTGAACAGCATTGGATTTCAGCACCATGGATAGCTCACCTGTTCCTTTTTGAGTGGAAGCTGCATTGTACCCAGTTTCCTGGCACAGAGGTTTAATTTGTCAAACTGTCCTCAAACACGACACAACAAGCTTCTTACTCCCCCTTGTTGTACTCACTGCACCTTCAGCTGAGAGCACTACAGAGTAGTTTAAGATAAAAAAAAATCAAAGCATCAGCAAAGTAGGACCCATTTCCCACAAGGAGAATCAATTTGCTTGATGTGTTTGAACCCAAATGTTCTGTGATTCACCTCTGGTCCAAACAGTGACTGGAAGTTCACCACGCAGGGTTTGTATTTTGGTGGGAACATCAACCAGATTTTGAAGGCGCCTGACAGTGTTTTGGCAAACAGCTGTTGTGTCAGCACTCAGGGTGCCTGAGTGCTCATCATTCATCACTCCTCGCTCACTCTGCATATTATGTCACTGCAGGATGCTGCGATTGTGCCTCAAGGGGATAGATGTCCTATTTGACTGGGATTGTTTAGGCCGAATTTAAGTTAGTTTCTCAATTTCATGCTCCATCTTTGACCCTAACAGGTTTGATTGTGAATCTGTGTGTGTGTGTGTGTGTGTGTATGTGTGTGTGTGTGTGTGTGTGTGTGTGTGTGTGTGTGTGTGTGTGTGTGTGTGTGTGTGTGTGTGTGTTTATGTGTGCCTCCAGCTGTTCTGTTGTAGACATATGGATATACAAACCTGGTCTGAACTCTCATAAGATCGTTTCCAGATCCAGAATTTGATTGATTCAAGCAGAACGCCTTACTTAAAAAGATCCTGAGAGGAGGCCAATCAGCAACATATGGAGTGTGTGTCTGGTACAGCAGAGGTTTGTCAGTTTCACACTTTTCTACCTGTGTGTGTGTGTGTGTGTGTGTCTGTATAGGAGACAGAAGTATTGTGGGGGAGGGGGAGAGTAGAGAGACAGACGGGGAAGAGAGGGAGACAAACTCCCCGTATGTCTGTGAGATGAATGCAGATTGTTTGCCCGGAAATGTGGAGCCATCACAGTAACAGTAAGGGCTGTCAGACATGACTCATCCACTACCCATGCTGGGGAACATGTCTGTTCGGTTTGAGTGTATTTCATATCGGGCCCGACTGATATGAAGTTTTTGGGGCCGATACTGACATTGGGGAGAGGGAAATATCCACTACCGATGTACCGACCGTTATCTTAGATCTATGTTAGATCTGTAGAGATAGATTAATATAGATATGCACTTTTATTGCATTGATCCCTCAAATGAAGTTATCAAACACTTGTGGAAAAGATCCACAGTATAAGGAAGACTGGATTGTAACTGTGCATGTACGTGTATCCCCGCCTGACACTCTGGATTGTGATAATGCTTGATGTAATCCGTATAGCACACTCTGCTGATGAAAGAGAGCTGCTAGTGTAAATGTTATTTGACTGGTGAATATATCTCGTAATATCGGCACATATTTGTAATAAAATTACTGTAGCCGATACTGATAGTCACTGGATATGCTAATGTGGGCCAATATCATCGACTGGCCGATTAATCGGTCTGGCTCTTATTTCCTCATTGGAGTAATAGCGGTGCTCTTGCCAAATCGAAGGTAATTTGCAGAGTTGATCTTCTTTCCTAGTTTTCCAACTTGTTTAGTGTTTCCTCAAGTTTCTATTAAACCAAAAACAGATAATAAATGTGCCATTCAATATCAAAAACCTTTCTATGAATATATTTTTACTTCATTGTGCCACAGGCACTTGAAAGTACATTAGTGTCATTCAGATTAAGCTGAACCATTTCTTTCTAAAGGTCTATTTAAAAAAAGGTTTTTCAACTAGAAAATAACCAAGCAAAGGTTTCTTTGCCTCATAGTCTGGTTCTCTAGACATCATCCTGGTTCTGATTCCAGCTATAAAAAGATTGTATTAACGCAGGCAGCTTAAGCTGAAACTGACAACCTTGCTACTAAAAATAACAAGATTTTTATGAACATTTTAAGTTTTTGTCAGGACCTTTCCGCACCCTGGTGTTCACTATCTCATCGTCGCAATGTTTCCACCACCTGACAGGATGGGTGATGGAAGGAGACAGGGAGGAGGAGAGAGGTGGTGTTAGTCAGGACCTACTGACAACTAAAGGAGGAGGAGAACAAGGTGAATGAAAAGAGACAGGTGACATCATCCAACTGTGCCATTTGCCGACTTGTGTCAAATCTACAACCTTCGCACCTCCCACACAGCATGTCAGCGTGGAAATGGACCTCATTAAGTGAATCTGTCTCTTTATCTCTTAGCTGGCTTTAAGAATAATGATCTTTTTCCTTTCTTTACTTTTTTCTATGCACTTTCTTTCCTCCTTTCAATAATCTGTCAGCATTTTTATTTCTCTCTCGTTCTGTAACCATCTCTCTTTCTCTTCCTTTCCCACTCAAGTGACCCTACACAACTCCTCTGATATGACTCTTCCTTAAGCTGTCGCTCATCATCACCCTGTCTTCCTCTCACTCTCAGTCTCATTCCTCCTCCTCCTCCTGCTTTCATCTGCCTGAGGCAAGAGCGGGGAGAGAGACAGGCTCCAGCTCTCTGATTGGCCAGGGAAGACAACACCCTCAGCAAAAGCTTACAGTCCTGAGTGGACGTTTGAAATTGACCAGAGATTTGTGAATTAAGGTTAGTAGATAATCCCAATTAAGAAAAGCACGTGTACACAGCTGCAAACACACTTGCTGTGTTCATATCTGTTGCGTACAGTTTGTGCACTAGTTTGTCTCACTTTTGTCTACCTGCTCTCATTTGTAGTTATTCTGTTACTCTTGTGTGTTTATAAAGTTATAATTATTCTCATTATTTTAATGGATTTAAATGTGTATCATGGCCATGTGAAAGTAACTCCACACTGTTTGTAAAGTACAGATTGCTGCTGAAAAAATAGTGTGCTCTGTAATTTTAGACTTTAAAGCATGGCTGCACAGTAAATAACTATTTTAATGTTAATGCACTATGAGCATCCACAATTAACACATCACAGAAGTCCTACTGTATAGATTTAATTAAGAAAAAATATTTGATACACAAGCAATGCTTTGTCAGGTCAGGTCTCTTGTGATATTTTATCATTTTGCGGACATATTTAAATGCAGCAATGCTTCACAGCAATAATATAACTTTGACAAAAAAAAGCATAGTTGTGCTTCACTCTGATGGATTACCCAAACTAAGAGAGTCCACCAATTGGTTTTTAACGATATAGAAATTGTTGGAAATCATGGAGGCGCCAGTAGCCTAGTGGTTATTGCGCGCACCCAATGTACCATGGCTACAGTTTCCAAGCAGGCGGCCCAGGTTCGAATCTGACCTGTGGCTCCTTTCTGCATTTCCTTCCACACTCTCTCTCTCTCCCTGATTTCTGACTCTATCCACTGTTCTGTCTATGGTTAGGCATGCAAATCCCCAAAATAAACCATTAATGGAAATCATTAAATGGCAGCTTTGAAGGTGATAGACAGCAGTGATGTAAAGTGGTCATATTTTGCTATAAATTTGATTCAATATGCAGCATCACTGCTATGGTCTGCGCATGTACTAAACAATAATGTACATTTTTTAGACTGTTCTCTTGGTCCCTGGAATCGAGGCGGATAAGTCTGATGATGGAGAAGCAGTTCCACCTTCCACCCCACCCACTCCCACCTCTGCTCCGCCTCAGGGTTTTACACTACCAATCGATTGGTTAACCCCATTTCCATTCCAGGAATCCCTCAGCGCCTTATCAACACAGCTGACTTTCCCAAGGACACTGCCTGTTCCCAGATACAAGATCCGGGATTCCTTGTCCATATTCCCACCACACAATCTGGATCTCTGAGTTCAACTGGCCTTCAACTTCAAAAGAATTGTGCCTGTCAGGAAAGGCAAGTTTTCAGGCAAAGATACAGAATACAAAGACATCTTAGAGTAGTTAAGGCTCGTGCATTTTATGTGTGTAATTGTTGTTTGAGTAGCATCCTATGGTGTACGTCTGACTGTAATATGATACCAAAAACAATATTTTCTTGTTCAGAACCTCTTCAATTGTCAGAACACTTTATTTCTATGAAACTCTGATTTATATGTCATAACTTATCAATTGTATGTGTGTACATTAGAGTGTATTCGTGTTCTTCCTGTCTTGCCCTGATATTGCATCACTGAGCCTGAGACTGTATCAAGAAGCACTCAATCTCTTCACAATCTCTTACACAGGGAATGATTGCTCCCTCTGTGAAAGGACAAGCAGGCTGAAGAAATGATAATCACACAGTGGATTTAACTGTTCTTTTCAACTGTTGGCTGGGATACCATTAGAGTTTGTGCAGACATTTATGGTTTGCAGGAAGTGAATCCTGATACATTAGTGATTTTTTTGTTTTTTTCTTCCATGCCACCATGGGGTTGACCTTTGTGGTTCGAGGGAAATATCTAAACAGTAAGTCAGATAACCATGGTATTTGCTACATAAATTCAACCCTACCTTTGTTGAATATTAACAATTGTGACAACCTAACATTTCAATTATTATCACAATGCTAATATTAGAATTTTTACATCACTTTGGTTATGCCCAAACCCCACAATTTCCTGTGTGTTTAATGCTAACTATCAAATGTTAGAAAGCTTAAAGTACATGTGAGGAACTTTCAGTTGATTTTGGCTCTCCTTTTAGACAATGCAATACTTCTATCTCTTTACTATCTTGTCCTGGGCTAAAATGAGCCAAGTTAGACCGTTTAACATCTTTGTCATTGTCAGGTTGAGGTACCATAACAGCTTCTCAAACCTTGGGAGAGATCATAGGCTGGGTTAAAATGCTTAGTGGTATTGATGTTTGGTTTCATGGACACAAACAGTGGTCTCTTGGGTAAAGAGCTCAGCTCGACAGATAATGCACACATATGCTTCAATGGTGCTTAAACCTGCTCCATATGAGATCAAACACGCACCGGAGATGGACTGCGGCGGTAGTACGAGCATTGTCTCGAGAAGGAGCGATCGGCTCCTTAGTGCGCAGCACTGACGGAACATGACGTGCACAGAACCTGAGGAAACCAGCAGTAAGGGATTAAGCAAAGCAATTTAATTTGCACATTTAATTAAACTAAAGCTTTGTTTTAAAATGTCTTTGATAATGTTTAATTCAAAAGGCCTGTTCATCACCAATAACATTGGTCTTTTTCCTCCAGATGGTGGGAGCAAGCCCATGTAACATCAGCTTCAGCCCGCGTGTAAACAGCAGAAGGCAGGATTTACAAGAACCCCAGAGCTGAAACTGAATCTCAGATCTCCTGCAGAGAGAGCTGCGGCCCAACCCTGAAGGATTTTTGTCATCAAGCATCCCAGCTGTCAACACCAACCTGAGCTGGACCTCCAGTACCTTATTCCTTCTGTGTCTGTTCATCCCTCCTCATCTCGTAGTCCTCTTTCTTCACAATCAATTCTACTGACTTTAAAATAGAAATAAAACAAGTTCGAAGTATCTGTTCTTCTGCCTTTGCACAGAGTTGTTGATATCACTTGAACTTAGTATTCTTTGAGTGATATGAGCTCACATAAAAATTTCATAAGCCAAATTTAATAGGACAACAGATTGAAGACCTCAGATGAACCATTTATTAATGCAAAGCATGGCAAAGGCTCAGTGTGTGAGCAGGGAAAATGAGCCTGGCGTTTCTAAATGCATTTCCCTCTCGCTAATCTGTGCTGTCAGAAAAAAGCACCTCCTGATGAAAGGGATATGTCTACTCCTGGATCCAACAGGAAAGTGGGGGGGGGGGATACGCAATGAAGCCTTTGAAGAACTGGGAGTAAAGTCAAATCCCAGCAATCATGGAACCCGAGCAGCATCCAGCGCTGAGATCCAGTCACCTCTCATCCTGTAGGAGTGGTGTGTTCACAAGAATAAACACACAGCTACTACCCAGATTGTGCTGGGGTTGGGGCTGGAGGAAGGCCAGGGTAGCTCTGCTCCAATCCCCCAGACTCATCCCTCCTTCTCTCGCCTCCTCCTCTCTTTAGCTTGGATATACTGAGCCTGAGCGCATCACCAAGCAGTCTCTGCCACTGTGTTGAATCACAGCTCACAGGGCTAATCAGAGCAGTCCGTTCAAACTTTTCCTCTTCAATCTCTCTCTTACTCATGTTGTCACTGTCTTACTGTGGAATTGCAAAAAATTGGTTGCAGTGGAAATTGCTATGAGTTGATGTTATGTATCAGCAAAAGGGAAAGAACAATAAATGTGCTGTCAACGCTTGGGCCACCTTCGTGCTTAAGATTGGTACCTGACTATCTTGGGGTGCATTTTTAGCCATGCAAACCATACGTTTAATTTCACATTTGAATGAAATGTGTCTACACAACATCAGAATAGATTGCCATTAAACTTTGTATGCACAGGTCAGCAAAATTGCAGTTACAAAGTCCAAGTACTTTGTTACTGCACTTAAATTAAGTTCCCAGGTACTTGTAATTAAGTGTATTGTTATATATATATTTGGAATGCAACAATTCTAAACATAATACTGAACCGTTCGATAGGGATTCCCAGTTCAATACGTGCTTGTGAATTGCAGGTTTACGGTTTTGTGTAAAACAAGCTTGCATTGCATTTCTCTCTGAATTGGCTCAGTTTCTTTGTGCCTATGAGTCCACCTGCTGGGATGAGGAAACACCTGCCAGCGAGAAGAGGCTGCAGTGTGAGGAACCATCGCAGTCCTTCAAATCAGTGGTGTGGGGACGTTTCGGTTTTGGCGTCGAGTATAAAGAGAAGGAAGAGAAAATGGTAAAAAAAAATAAAAAATGACTGTCCGCAAACATCTCGCCTACTCAAATGGAAACACAACCGAGTTTGGCTAAAAGTTTACAGCAACAGACTGCAGCAGGCTGTCACATTAGCAGGCTGTCACATTAGTGGGCTGTAACGTTAGCGGGATGTAACGTTAGCAGGCTGTAACGTTAGCAGGCTGTCACATTAGCAGGCTGTAATGTTAGCAGGCTGTCACATTAGCAGGCTGTCATGTTAGAAGGTTGTCATGTTAGCAGGTTGTCATGTTAGAAGGCTGTCACGCAGCCACCAGCTGATCCCTGCATGATGCAGATGAGGTGAGAGTGAATGGAGTAACAGTGTTTAAAACAAAGTTACCGTACACAATGAAATATCAACGGTTCAAGACCCAATCCTGTGTGAAAGTCCGTGAAAATTATTCAAAAATATATTTAAAGATACTCAAATGTTTTCCTAATTGGGCATTTCTACGTGGCACTACTTGAACGCTGCCTTCTTTTCACTAAGACTTAAACCATACATCAGGAATGTGTATAAATAGAAACAACATCAAGACAGAGTTCAACCCAAATAGATAAAAAAAACACTAAATAGAGGAAATTCCTTGGCGTATCCGTGACAGGATACGTATATGTCAGGAAAGGCCATGCCTGATATGTCTGTCATGACATATTAGGCATGAGAGATGTAACATGATGAAAGAAGTGTTAAAAAAAAACTGACAGGAGAGTTAATTAAACTGTGGAGAACAGGTGTCTTATCAATGAGATTTCCATGGCTGTCAAGGATTGTTTATATCTGCATGGATGAAAGTCATCCAGCAATCATAAACGATGGTGTGAGAGCAGATTCGGAGCAACATGACAATCTCCAACTGATTTGGACATCGGTTTGGGCAAAGTTAATGTGTATTATTGCGAGCATTTTTGTGCTGTTTTGTTTTTGTGCTAGTTAGTTAATGTTAACAAACTACAGTGCTAAACTAAGATGGTGAATACCGTAAACATTGTCCCTACTAATTTCAGCATTGTGATTGTGAGGATGTTAGCACGTAGACTTTTTAATTCAGCACAAAGCACCGCTGTGCCCTCACTCACAGAGCTGCTTGCCATTGAACTAGATACTCCCAGTCTAGTTATCATGTCGCTTAGCTCCTCACTTAACTCTCTCAGTGTGGCTTTCTTGTTTGCAAATAAAGCCAAGGTTCAATCGCTTTCTCATCTGGTATGCACGGTGGTGTGTTCTCAGTGTGTGAGCCGGGGCCTGTGCTGCACCGTGCTGTACTCTGCGTCATCTATCTCATCACACACACTGGCCGACCTCAGATGACTTTGCAGACACACTCTGCAGTCTAGCAGTCACGTGCGGATCTCTGCCTTTCTCCCTGTGGTGGCTTGCTCTACTTCTGATCACATCTGTGCTTCGCCTGGCAATCTTAAATCTTTGCCTAAGTGAAACAATCACAGGAGGAGCGCCATCCATTAGTGAATGTTAACAGGGTAAATTCATTTAACCTGGGACCATGTTTAAAGTAAAGATTGTGTCATTGTTAATTTCCTTATCCGCCTATTAGCGGCTCTGCTAGCTGCTCCCTAAAAAGCCGCTTTGATGCGAAGGAGGCACCAACACACACACACAGGCTTATGACCTCCTTCTTTCCTTTTTAAACAACCATCCTCCTTTCTGTTTTGGCGATTATCCTCCTCTCTCCATCAGTCATGCTGCTCTCTGCGAGGCTCTGTAAATATCTACCACAGACAGACTAAAGTTCAGGAAAAGGTCAAAAGCGATAAATTCCACACTGGCTCTTGCTACTGAGTATCAGCATGTAATCAGGGTGTGAGGAAGTACCCATATCACGGTTTCATCAGCTGAGAGTATAAGCCAGCAAAAACATGATCCGCCTTTCTATCAAGCATGTACAGTACTGCGACCATTAAAGAGACGTCCTCAGAAATGATCCATGCGAGGAAAAGCATCAATCACCCTCAGCGCGCTCCTCGAGGCTCGCTGGAGCTGTGATGCATTGCACCACTGAGATGCTCGATTTACAGGAAGGAGACTAGCAGGGGAATAAATGATATGCTGAAATTATGGCTATAGTTAAATCAATCAGCCTGAGAAGATCGGCATCATCCGATTTTGCAAGCTCCCATCGTGCATCCCACTAATATATGGGGTCAAAGCGGGGTCACGGCCACAGCTGAGGTGATACACTGTAATCAAGCCAGGGTCCAGGGAGTCGAGGCCTGGGGAACATAAATCAACAACATGAAGTGCCACTTTATACTGCTAACACAAGAATGCACTCTCTCGCTTTCACACACAAACGCACACACACACGCACGCACGCACGCACGCACGCACGCACGCACGCACGCACGCACGCACGCACGCACGCACGCACGCACGCACGCACGCACGCACACACACACACACACACACACACACACACACACACACACACACACACACACACACACACACACACACACACACACACACACACACACACACACACACACACACACACACACACACACACACACACACACACACACACACACACACACACACACACACACACACACACACACACACACACACACACACACACACACACACACACACACACACACACACACACACACACAGTTGGAAAATAATCTTTAACTCATTTACCCGGGTTTCATATTCTGTCATCAGGATGCACACGTTCACACAAAGATACAGAACGCCCTGCTCGCTGCTAATTCCTCCCATTAACAGTGACATTTGAAGATATCTCCCCAGTGCACGTCCGCCAGTGTAAAGTACCTTTTCATTAAGCTCTTATTGTGTGGGCCTCAGGGGTGAGGAGGGGAAGTGCCTGTGTGTGTTTTTTTCACTGAGTTGTGTGTCTGTGTGTATGTGTGTGTGGGTGTGTGCCGTGTGTGTAGGAGAGCAATAGGAAGAGAGAGAGAGATGGACAACAACTAAGACCCAAGTGTGGCGATAAAGAGGGGAAGACGAGGAAAAAAGGCAGTGATATATCGTCCAGATTCACAGGTTCAAACTCTTGTCTCTAAATCACAAGCTTCCCTGAGCAGTGCCTATTACCCTGACTTACTACAGGGTCATATGACATATTGGAAGTCAGCTACGTATATCACTACATGCACTTGAATGTTGGTCCTTCCTCTCAATCATTCCTGTTCGCTCTCTCCCAGTTTAGTGCATTTTTCTACTTGTAGAACTGACTGTGTCTGTGTAAATACATGTCATGTTTTTGAATCAGCATGCTGTTTAACTACTACTCCTAGTTCTTTGACGCTGTCTTTGTAGCAGCCATGTTATGTCAGTGTCTGTATATTTGATGGACATATAAATAGTAGCACAAGTCAGTCAGTCCAGTGTGTTAGCAACAAGATCTTAACTGGAAACTGTTGAACTTGTTGCTCTCTGTATAGGGCCATATTAAAGCAAAATTATCCAAGATTTCAAAAACCATGTTGTAATATTACAAGAATAAAGTCATACTATTATGAAATGATGGTGACATTTTTAGGTTATGATTAGCCTTTATGTTATTTTGAAGAGGAAGCCAGCCAACCGTGCAAAAATGAGGATTGAGCACTACTGTAAAGGGAAGGGATATAAAGTGAGAGTCTCTAAGACACAGTCCACAGGTCCGCAGATAAGAACACAGGGGAAATTGGGAACTGTTGCAAGAGAACACCAAACACACCAGGGGAGAGGCAGACAAGAACTAGGAATGCTGAAGCAGAACTCATGGTCGGGGACAGAAGGCTGAGGCAATTTCGGGGAACCCTGGCAAGTCAGTGGCACGCAGAGTCGGCAACAGGGGATCAGTCCAAGTACTGTAAGAGTGCTTAAGAGTCTTGCTTGGGAGGTAAAGAACTATCTGGCAATGTGTGGGTGAGCAGGAGAGGCTTATATACTGGCTTGATTACAGATAAGGAGCAGCTGTGTACAGCTGTGTACAGGAGTGAACAGGAGAACTGAGTTGAGGGCGTGTCCGGCATGCACAGTAAAGCAGTGGCGAGGTGAGACGAAAATTACTGAAAAGGGGACAAGAGGAGCAGCTCTGTGACATGAGCATCTTGTGAATTTATACTTCTGTGTAGGTTTCACAAATACCTAAATTCTTTATCTTTGGCTCATTAGCACCACATTGTCATCAGTATTTGAGGCATTTCTGAAGAAGGGACAGTCTAATGGTCAGCCTGAGCATTCCTGTGATATTTTTTCTTATATAATAACATTATTGCTGTAATCAATATGACTTCATTCTTCTGTTATTATGACTTTATTCTCTTACAAATGTGTTCTTGTAATGATATGACTTTAAGTTACCACTGTTTAGATGACCTGGAGACAAGCACTGATGAATAAGTGCCAGGCTCTCATACTTAGATAGATAGACTTTAATTGACATGGACATCACAGTTACATTGGACGAACCAGATGCATTGTTTAAGTGTTTTAGCATACATGCTAGTCCTTAACAGCTGTCCACAGGAGGCTCTTCAAAGAAAACTTGCATCAGACAATGCATTTCTTTGGAGGGAAGGGTTCTGTACATTAGTCATTGACAGTGTGTGACCAAGGGTTACATTGGGATTTATTCATTTGAGTGGGGTCCGTGGTTTCAATGCTGCCTTAGGTGAATGTGTGTGGATATGAAAATGCTGACTGACATTAAACTATTAACCAAGTATAACAAAGTGAGACAACCCTGGGCTGAACACCGATTGATATCACTACAGATACTGTAAGAAATGCAAAAACCCTACAGCAGATGACAGTGAATTCTAAAACCTAAAGAGGCATGTTGTAATAAGGTAAGTACATTTTTAACCAAGTTGCTCTGAGGATCTCCTCTCCGACCCAGGCAGCTCTGTTCCTCTCTATTTTCCAAGCTTTTTGAATCCTCTCTCCTCCCAAAGCTGCTCTGCTCCTCTCTCCTGTACAAGTTCATCTTTCCACTCCAACTCCCTCCCACCTCTTCAGACTGCTCTGCGTTCTCTCTCCTGTCCAAGCGCCTCCGCTCCTCTCTCTACTCCCCAGGTCCCCTGTCTTCTTCCCAAGCTCCTTTCTCCACTCCCAGTGTTCCCCCATTTCCCCAAAGCTCTTCTGTTCTCCCAAAGCAACTCTGCCTCTCTTTCCTCCCTAAGCTCCTCAGCTCCTTTCTCCTCCCAAAGCTTCTCTCTCTCCTCTCCTAGTTGCTCTGCTCCTCTCTCATGCTCTGCTCTGTTCTTCTCCACTCTGCATTTAAATAAGCCGAACTGACAAAGGAAAACAACTGATTAAAAAATGTGCCAAGGGACAGACAATGAACTTGAACTAGCTTGGCCTTTCAGTTTGGTACTTTAATATCAGAAAATGAAATCATGAATGGAATACTTAGTGAACATTATACCAAATGTATAAATGGCTATGACAACTTTGCCCAGCTGAGCAAATCTGAAATGATGTATCTTGAGAAACTTACAGGAAATAAATGTAATATAAAAATCCTGCTCACATTACCAACAAGAAACCACAATTGTCGTTACGATGCTGAAAAGTTTAAATTACCTATATGAGCTGGCTAGCTTGACAGTTTAAACGAAGAGCTAACAGGCCAACTAGCTGAATGTAAAAGTTAGCAATACCAGGTGTTAGCCACAACCTTATGGCTTAAAATGGTACCATTTTCTAATATGGAAAAAGCGTTTATTGCAGAATATTGAATACAAAATCTGTTTCTGACACAATTGTCTTCCCTACCTGCCATTCAAATTTCATCAGAGGTCGCTGGTGTGATTTGAATGGTTTAAAGAGAAACCTGTTGTCTCCAAATAAAAGTTCAGATGTCAGCAATTCCTTTACAACGTAATTAAGGTATTGCTGACAGCTATAAATTAACAAGTTGAAGTAATTTTTTTAAGTATTTATACAGAAAATTACTAAAAAAAAATGTGATGTTAAGGTGTGCTAACTAAAATGCTCTTTGTTGGAACAGAAGAGCATACGGTAGTCCCAACTGACAGTTCTCCTGTTTAACTCCTGCACCTATTTACAAGAGACCTTTTTCTATAGAAATATTCTTGTCAAGTGTAGGATGTGACTCTAGTTTGAATGTTAATAATAAGAATCCTAAAATTCACCCGTATTACAAAAAGTTGTGACGAGCGGCATTATTCATCAGCTTTCTATGTCAGTTCATCTAAGGTCAAAGCCAAAATTAGCATCTAACTACAGCTTTGGTTTATTTCCCCACGACCCAAACCCATTCTAACCCACATTCACAAACACACACTTCTTTAATGGGAAAAGAAAGATGGCCTTTCCACCCCCACAGGACAAAACAGTAACCTTTCATCTAAACCACAATCTTGGCTGTTTCTACTGGTGACCAGGGTCTATGTGTCCTCTGGTATCAGCTCAGTCAGGAGGGATCTCCTGAAACAGCTCAAACAATCACTTATTACAGATCACCCTGACCTTCACAAAGGGCCTCATTTATCAAACGAACGTACGACCGAAAACCGTGCGTACGACCATTTCCACGCAAACTTCGGCATTTATCAATTTGGACGTAAGCGGAAGCTGCGATCAGATCTCACGTCAGGTCTGAGCTCGTGTACGCAAATTCGAGTCTGTGGATTTGCGGTGCAGCACAGCAAAATCTGGCGGAAAATAATGAACAAACCTCAGCTGTCATTAAGCATAAGCAGTCACATATTTAGAACAGATCAAAACGGATTATTAAAACGAAAACATTTCTTTTAAAGCCCATGTTTTTACTGATACCACTTTCAAAAAATTAAACAATAGGATAAATAGCCTAAGATGACAACTAATTATTACACATTAAAATGTGAAAGAATCATAAATACAAGCAGAAATGTGTGTTTGCAAATTAACTAATGGCAAAAAGGTGTAATTGTTTTTGTTTTTGTCCGATGGGTGTGACAGAACTGGAACAAAAATTGAAAGCACCTGTTGAGATAATCATCGTTCCACTGTGGTTGGTCAGATGTTTATTCATTCCCCTATTTAAACAGATGCTTTGACAGTTATCAAGTCTTGATGATGGCAGACTTGCTTATTTTGGAGGAGCAATACGTGCGTGTCAGACGTGAGCGCGTCTTCAGGGACCGCAGGGATCTCCTCATGGAGAGTGATGCCTGGTTGATCAGTCGCTTTCGGCTCCCAAGGCATGTGCTTATTGATTTATGCAATAATGTAGCTGCTGGATTAAAGAGAGAAACCAGGCGGTCAAATGCCTTACCTGTACCAGTTCAGGTGCTCGCCACGCTGGGGTTTTTGGCCACCGGGACCTTTCAGCGAGAGGTCGGGGACAGGGCTGGGGTCTCCCAGCCAACGATCAGCAGGACGATGCCAGCAGTGTTGGCTGCAATAAAATCTCTCTCCCGAAAATACATTCGGTTCCCATACAATGATGTGATTAAAAGGCAATTTTATGAGATTGCTGGGTTTCCAAATGTGGTTGGAGCGATTGATTGTACTCCTGTGCGCCTGAAGGCACCATCCATGAATGATTACGCATTCATCAATCGCAAAAACTACCACTCCATAAATGTCCAGGTGATTTGTGATGCCAAGCTATCACTTTTAAACGTGGTGGCCAGGTGGCCAGGGGGGACACACGATTCTTTTATTTTTCAAAACAGCTCTGTTGGCGCGCGGCTGCAGGAGGGCGCACTGCAGAGCCAAAGTCATCTCCTCGGTAAGTGGCTACCCTCGATAAATTGCATTACACTAAACAAGGTATCAGATGATTCACATTTTGGTATGGTTCTTCTAGGTGACAAGGGTTATCCTCTAACGGAATACCTTATAACCCCGCTACAGAGCAGGAACGCAGGTTCAACAGTGCGCACACACGCACACGGGTCACAGTCGAGCGCTGCTTCGGGTTGCTGAAGGGCAGGTGGCTCTGTCTCGGACCTGCAGGGGGAATGCTACTGTATACCCCAGACAAAGTGTGCGATATCATTTTGGCCTGTTCAGTTTTGCACAACATTGCACTGGTGAATGAGCGGCGCAGCCGGATGAGCCCATGCCCATGGAGCCGTGGCCAGCACAGCCTCCACAGGGGGCTGTACGGAGGAGACAGGACCTCATTTGTCGCTTTTAAAACGTAAAGTATACCTTAAACTCTTGCAAATGCTCTGCAGTATTAATAAGTAATGTGAAGTATTGTTGGTGGAATTGGCTAAAGGCATACTAAACACAGACAACATTTAGTCATTTAAACATTTTATTATGGCTTTTTTAGAGTTTCATTTATTTCTTTTAGTGTCTCATTAATTGCGTCAAGTGCGCCGACGACTGAGGCCAATAACCTGCATATCTCCCCTTGTCTCTCCAGGACCTCTGCCGTGATCAGGTTCGGTCTGGGCGCAGCACGGGGGGCCGAGGGCACGCGCTCACTCTCGGCAGTAATAGTGGGACCGCCCTGGGGAGCAGATCTGGCTGACATCATGCTGGTGCCTGGCTCTGAAATATTTAATACAATAAAAATGTCACCCATGTAACATGTGTAAGCCTTATTATTTGTAAGAAATGGTGTACAGTCAGTTTGATTTTTTAATGCAAGCAAAAGGGGGTTGTTAGTTACCATTCTGCTCTGGGTCTGATGCCAGTGCGTCTGTGTCACCTCCACCACTTATGCCACAGATCGACTCGGACCCAATTAAGGAGGCAATTCTTTCCTCCGTCCCCGTCAGGATCAGGCTGGAGTCTGGTTGGCCTCCTCCAGTCTGCCTGATGCTGCGTTTAAACGCAGCAACACGTTTCTTGGTGGCCAGCTTCAAATCCGACCATTTTTTCTTGACCTAAATGTAAAGAATTGTTTTGATCAATTAGCAGACATAAGCTTTTAGGCTGCGGATGAAAAGATTCATTTAAGTCGTTAGGCATGGGTTAAGTTATTGAGAATTATATTCAAACCTCAGCTGGAGTCCGTTCCTGTACGGCAACGCTGTTGACTGCCTCCGTTATCTTTTTCCAGACAGCGTTTTTATGAGCCCCTTTTATGCCACTCTTCAGACTGCCAAAAAGCACTGTTTTGTTTCTTTCCACCTCCGATGTCAGGATGTCGATCTCCGTGTCAGAAAAGTTTCTTTTCTTAATCGTGTTTCGTCTCTCCATGTTTGACCTCAGTGGGCGAGGCCTCCGAACCAGGAATATTTATGGGCGTAACATGTTAATGACGATCGAATTCAGCCGCCGCATTTATCAAGGCCCGCTCATTCGTACGCTCAGATTGGTCAGATACGAACGTTTCATAAATCGCACGTGTGTCCTGTCGTAAGACCAAATCTGCGCTCAGATCTGCGCCTGTTTTCACGCAAGATTGATAAATGAGGCCCAGAGTGTCTGAGTTTTCTCTAAATTGAGTGAATGTGCCCTTTAAGTGAATGGTGGTTATACCCACATGACCTCATATGCACTCATATTCCCACAGTTTATTTCACCTTTACAAACCTCTGGACCTCACTCAGACAACGAGGCTGCATTTTTCAAGGACAGTTGGTTCTACTTCTCTGCAGTCTGAAGTCTCCACAGGCTAAATTGAACACATTGTAATTACAGCATGCCCTTGATATTGCACTTTTTCAAATAGGACTTGCTGCTGACACTATTTCATGGCTGTAACTCCTTCAAAAAGAAAATGCCCTTCACAGAGAGACATGTTTTGGCTTTCTCTGATGAAATGAGCTTTGGGCACAGAGAAGCTGTTCAAATATTTCTGTACTGCAATTAATATATGATGGTCACAAATATGAGTATGATGGTAACTGCGAAGGAGGCAGCCGAGGTTGGCGACAAAGTTTGCCTGTGAGCACTTCCAGATCTTATTAATAAACATGTTGAATCTTGCTGGAGTTTTGTTTTTAGCATATCTAAGGTAAACAGGCAGCTAGCAGAGATTTCAGGAGTCACTGAGTATTTGCATCCCTTTACATGTTCAACTTGTCTTTGGTCATGTTTCCATTAAACTGTCAACTAATTTTTTAGCTAACTTTTTGAAAATAGTGCAAGTGTTGCGTTGTCATCCATGTTGAATTAAAAAGTTACATAAAAGGAATGTGAATGAAGCGGTTTGGACAGAATAAACTAGGCTCAAACTTTTTCAGCATTTGGATCAGCTGTCTACATGAAACTTGCATGGCTGTAATCCACACAAACATGGAGATGAAGAAGAAAAGGTTGTCCATCGGTAACAAAACAAGTCACCCTTGCCTTCTATAAGGTGACTAGAAAATTACAGAGAGGTCCTAAGGAATTTGTTACTATTTAATGTGTTTTGATTGTTATTTTATGTCAGCTTATATTGGTCATATTTCAAGTAGTTTGGTTAATTTAGCATTCCTATTTTCAACAAAGACTCAAACCATCACAAGCTAGCGTAAAAAAACTTTTTCTGTCAGGCAGTGGAGGAAGTTGAATTTTGTCAATTCCAAAAAAGATTTTAATAATTTGCTACCGTTTACTGAACATGTGTATTTTAATAATTCTGTTTCTTAATGGGGGAAAAAAGGTATACATGTTCATTAGTCTCCATGCTTCTGTTTGTAATGCTAAGCTAGGCTAATTTTTTCTGGCTTCCCCCTCATATTAAATGTCCTTCGTTGTGGTGAGTGGTACAGATCCTCTCAATTCTCATTGAGAAAGCAAATGTCCCAAATGTTGAACTACTTCTTTCATTTGAACTAAGCAAAGGCAAGATCAAAAACATGAATTCAAAGACAAAAACATGCATTTTTAGTTAATGACTTTAGAAAGACATTTAAAGACTGACTGATTTAGCACCTCTGGCAAGTGGTGTTACCACTGTGGATGCTGTTCAAGTGTCTGGAGAGCCAAAGAAAGTGTTCTCTAAAAGTCATCTTTTCATCTTTATTTTTGGCACATTGGCTAAATGTGCTAATTAGCCATCTCTGCCATCAGAGGAGGTCGGGGAAAGACCGGGAGATTAATGATTCACCATCATTAACATTCTAAAGATGCTGCAGATAAGATGGGGGCGTTTGAGGGGAAGTGGTGACCACTCTTTCCTAATGTTCGCATATCATTGGTAGTGATATTTATATAGTAAGAAATGTAAATGGAAGGGGAAAGTAGGTTTGGCTAATGGCTATGTCTTGTGGACATATCACCCCTTCCTGCATTGTTGATGCATCTTTAAGACCTCACTTTCCGTACCTAGTTTTGAATATATATATATACATTTTAAACAATCAGTCTTCAAATTTGACACTCCCTTCACCTTGGTAAAACAGGTCGCCTATACCAAACAGGATTTCTCACATGCATATGCACATATGTACACACTAGCCTATATCTGTAGGTTAATTACACTGAAAGATATCATCATAGGCGTGACAGAAGGTTTATTAGCAATGGAAATGAGGGAAATTTAGCCTAATTTCCCCCATTTATTCCTGGCAGGCGTAGTGTTTAGACCTACAGCACTCCACAATGATAGGTAGGTCTGCCTATTTCATTTAACTGATTAGGCCATCACTGTGTGTGCAACCTCATTAAACCTTGTTGAATGACAATAGATTAAAGCCATGGGAGCTCTTACTCTGTTAATTATGAATCAATGGCAATAACAAAGGTAGTTTTATGTCTTCTGTGTTTCCTGCTTGTATTTGCCCCCTCCTGAGTGATGTGTTCAAAACTAAGGAATGCATTATGTAGCTGTCCTCTCTTACTCAAAGCAATGCTCTGTCTCCAAGGTGACGACACATTTACATTGTAGCCATGGACACCACATCTATCACCTTGTGCATGGCATTCAGTGACTCGCAAATCAAAGAGGCCTCACTCAGGATGATGTCAGACGAGTTCAACTACGTCTTTCACGAATCCCGGCAAAAGTGCAACGATAGCGCCTTCAGCTTCATGTGGCGATGGAGATGCAGCTCCAGTCATAAAAGGTGCTGACTGACAGAAAAATCAATGCCTATCAATAGCTTGCCATTGGGTCCGTGACGTGAGGTGAATAACAAGCTTGTCCCTTGGCCTGATGATATGATATTCCCGGCCAGGTCATCGAAGTCACTCCTCGTCCTGTAGCAGCTCTGAATTTGTATTATTGAGTCCTGGGCCCTCCAGCTGTTTAGAGTGCTATATTTCAGGTAATTGAGTCGTGGGATACGAGAGTGGAGCCACAGAGTGTGTGCGTACAAGCGTGTATTAGAGTTTTTGAGTGTGTGTAATAGATGTTTTGACTGACGTCAAAGGTAATTGAGTGGTAAGAAAAAGAGAGAGTGAACTTGCCAGCTGTCAGTCTCTTAAATGCTGAAACTGTCAGAATGCAGCACTCTCTAAAGCCTGAAGAGACAAAAGTGTGAGCGTGCGTGTGTGTATTTATGTCTCTCATGCATAT
This sequence comes from Tautogolabrus adspersus, assembly GCA_020745685.1. Lineage (NCBI taxonomy): Eukaryota > Metazoa > Chordata > Actinopteri > Labriformes > Labridae > Tautogolabrus > Tautogolabrus adspersus. The sequence goes on along the minus strand of CM036548.1, from coordinate 10,528,236 downwards.
CATTGAAACTACAGCTCCTACCAGCCATCGAAAAAGCCACTGCACTGTGATTCTGCTATTAACTTCCCTTGTTTTTTTTTTGTTTTACAGTGGAGTCTGAATAATGAATACAGTTTGAACATGGACATAATCTAAGATTTATTCTGTCCATGTAATAACATTAAGTCCCTCACCCACATTCTTTGTAGCCATCTTCCATTTAAAGGCCATTATCAATGGGAAGTCATATATGAAAAGGTGTTGTGAAGAACTTGACAAATGGTGGAGAGACTGATTACCTTTAAGTTATAAGCACACGCATCTCCCAGGACCTCACATGGACTGCAAACACAACATCTTTGGTGCACTTCCAAGACCAGCACCTCGAGATTCTTCAACAGGTTATGTCCCAATGCCATCAGAGAACTCCAAAAGTTGCTGCTGCTTCTATTGCATGTATCTAACACTTACAGGAGAAGCACCTCATTATTTGTACAGCTCTGCAAAGACAACAAAGGCATTCTGATCCTGAGGGCTTTACCAACTAAGAATGTTAATTAGGGAGAGATTTTTCTCCAGAGTCTAAATACAAAACAGTATGCCTCAATATAAAATCCTTCAAGGTGCTTAATAGATTCTCCTCAAAACAATAACACTACAGATATAATATACATCGTTCTGTTGAATAACAATTTGTGTTCTTGGATAATTATGGAGTTATACAGTATAAAATAGTCACCTGATAAATGTGGTGATATCATAACTGCTTCCTCGTAAGTAATGCACTGCAAAACTTTTCAGGTTCATTATTACCCACATATACACTTAACAACTTCTGCATTTAAATGTATTCAAACCAATGAATCATATATTTTAGCATGCAATTTATATTTTGAGAAATATGAACTAAATATTATAGTTTCATATTAGGTTTTATCTCACAAATCAGAAGCATGCTCTATGGAGGGTGTTGACGTTGCCTTCAACACTCTAGATGAAACCAACTTCAAGGACAGAGCTGAACAGCCGACAGCTGTGCTAGCCTGCACATGATCTGTCTGTCTCCTCCAAGGTCACACTGAGTGTGAGCAAGATGTTCAAAACGGAAATACTAAAAGGCAGCCAAGGAAGAGGGGAAAACATCCACATTAAATATTAAACAAGCCTTTGGCGGCATATACCTCATGTTGTGTTGTTATTTTTCTGATATTTCTAATAAGTGATTGTATGTTTGATTGTAAAGTCAACGAAAGCTTGGGTACATACACAAACTGGTCCCTGTTCCATCTTTAGTGAAGCTGACTGTTCGTTTTGATGACTACATCTTGTGCAATAATTCTTAGAGCCAAGGTGATGTCAATCTGCACGTAAACAGGAACTCAGCTGAACGTTATGTGCATGTTTCTTCCCTTGCTGTTCTTTCATCGAGTGACAATTCATTCAATGACGTTTTCTCTCAGCACCCTACTGCTAGCAGCATGAAGTGTTATTGCTGTCACATCAACAATTTGACCCACTTTGGAGGTGTGATGTGTCGGTGGAGATGTGTCAATTCTCCACCAACACATAAAAACAGGATTTCTTACAGTCTGCAGTTGAGATTACAGCAGCAGGCCAATATTGGCTGTCAACATGTACTTTTATAAGGATCATGATTCAGGAAACAGAGGCTTCTGAGAGCCTCTTTTCTTGGAAGTGCAATTTACTGTGGACAGTTCTGATTCTTGTAAACCAATATTGACATAAAAACAGTAGTTAAAAAAAGTCCAATCTTGGCTTTATGTTGTGGATAAATAAAAGCTACAGTCACCTGTCTATAGGTACATCATAACATGGCATTGTTGACTTTTAAGAAGCATCCCTTTGGCTCTAATGTCTGGAGTTCACGCTGAACCTGTTACCTCAACCTGTACTTTGAGAATGATCTTCATTATATTATTTCCAAGAGCACCATCTGGTGGGCATAAAGCAAACTGCACATGCAGTGGAGATTTCCCTCCACATTTTCTTACAAAAATAGTGTAATTGATAGGGGCTACTAATCCTAATGCTGCTCTCTGTATTACACACATATGAAATATTGCAAAGCTAATGACGATAGTTTTTTTCTTCTTATGAACTGACAACATCAACACATTGTATAAGAAAGCCCAGAGCAAACTTCATCTGCTGAGGAGACTCAGGTCCTCCAGAGAGCAGGGAGCACTCCTGAGGACTTTTTACGACTTCTGTGGTGGCACCAGCCCTCCTCTAGGGAGTTTTCTGCTGGAGCAGCAGCAGCATCATGGCTGCAGACGGGAACGGATTAAACTGGTAAAGATAGCTAGCTCTGTTTGGGGCTGCCCCTCTGCCCTGTTGAGGTGGTGGGAGACACGAGGATGATGGCAAAGCTATCATCTCTGAAGGAGAACATTGCCCACCCCCTGCATGGTACAGTAAAAGCCCTGGGCAGCTCCTTCAGTGACAGGCTGCGTCACCTGCGGTTTGTGAAGGAGAGATACCGCAGGTCCTTCCTTCCTGCTGCAGTCAGACTGTTAAACAAAGCCTGCTCCCAGTAGAACAGTTTAAATACACACACAAGCTGGAAGCAATTCACTCCAACCACTTGTGCTATATAATAATATTACAATATCCATCATTTTATTAGCTATAATATCCTTTGATACTTCTGTGTAATAATATACAGAGCTAACTTGGTGCACGAACATGTTCAACTATTATGTGCACAGTGTGCATGGTAGTCTTTTTCTGTATAACTGTGAATGTTCAGACTTTGTAACAACTCTAGCTCTGATACTTCTCATAAACTATTTCATTGTGCAGTGTGTGCACATTTTTGTCTATCCTTGCCCTTTGCTGCTCTGACAGTAAATGTCTCTGTTGCGGGGTAAATAAAGGTTTATCTTATATCTTATCTTGTTAGTTTGACCCAGGTAGTCCCAATATTACATCCTTAAAATATGTGTCCAGGTGGAAGATCCTTTAGTTGAGTAAAAGTTATGATTTCCCTACAGTTATAAGCAAAAGTCCTGTTGAAAGGGTTAAATATGAAATAGAATGCTAAATAATAAATAGACTTGTTCTTCAAAGTAAAAGTACTCAATGGAGAAAATGTCTTTTGTGTTCTCTTGTTAAATATTCTAAGATAGTTAATACTCAGCAGGGGCAGCAGGATAATGCATCAGTGATGTAAAATTAAGAAAAGGACGTGCAGTTAATTCTTACATATTATAAGATGAAAGGTTAAAATGTTTTGGCATGAGGCATTACATACATACATTTTTCTATTTAATTGTATACTTGTGTTTGAATACTTCTACATTCTTTTTAACTATGTTCATTGTTTACAGCATCTGACCGGGGCAAGTTATCATGTAAAGATTGCTTGGCAATTACTCAGATGATCTGGTTCTTATATCATTTTCAAAAGAGTTGCCGATTTATTTTCAAGCCACGGGTCTCCTGGAGAAAGGGAGACATCACCAAATTCAGATTTTGGTTGAACATATTTGGTGATTTAACTGTTAAGACAAAGAATACCAGCCGCTGTTAATTTCACGACTCTGAAGCTGCTCTGAAGGTTTCGGGCGGAACCTTGTTTCTCGTGCTTAGCCCAACACGGAACTTATGAAAGACACACTAGTAATGCTAACCAGCTGTGTAGCATAAGTTAGCTTCGCCGGGTTCGTGCTGACAGCTACTTACCTTGCGTTGTCACCTGTTAACTTTAACTGTAATTTAGTTATCGTCTACACAGTTGAATAAAAGTGACCGTGCTGTCTATGTGTTGCTATTTTGTTAAAATATCAAGCTGATGAGGAGCTAAAATGAGAGAAGGGTAAGTATCTGGCTAGCTTGCTAACCCTGGAAAAAATAGGTGGCTAAAACCTCTACATTGCTGTTAGCAGCTGCTATAGAAGCAAATGTTAGCTCGTTAGTTAGCATTCTTGTTACATTGCTAACTTTTAGCTAGCTGACCTAAATGTAATACTGAATCGATGTATTTACAGTCAGTAACTTAGAAGTTCGGTGTTTCACTTGTCTCTGGGTCGATGGCTTGTTTTGGCGGTGCTATAATAGATTGTTATGTGACAGCCTAGTAACGTTTTAGCTGGCCAGCGCTAACTGTCAAACCACTGTAAGTCGTCCCTATATGCATCTTCTGCAAGTTTGTAGCAGCTGTCACCATCTTAGCCATGTGGGTGGGGTCTACACATTTATCCGGCGTATTATTTGCAAATGAATCCTTATCGTGCTACCCGTGTCATTAGCTTGTATTTAACGTATTTTCGTTAGTGGTGCCCATTCTTGGTCGTAAAGAGACACAACTAGCGTTTACGAGCTAAACCTGTTTCAGTTCTTCCCACAACTGATTTAGTAATATTTGTGTGTAGTTCACCAAGAATTGATGACCACCAATATTAGCTAACACAAGAGATGAACCTCATAAAGTGTAGGTACAGCAGGGAGAGATGGCAAATCTGCTGGGGCTCTTCTTGACCAGGAGTGACAATCTGCTTGTAACAGACTTGCAGACAAGTGATGATATGGACGGTAGCTGGGACTGATCGCATAAAGCAATTGTAAAACGCTTGTAGTCAGAGGTTAAGGATGGACAGGATCAAAATGAGGACCTGTCCTCACTAGCTGAAAGGTTGGTGTGACGGAATCAGTCCAACAAAGGGCTTCTTAGATAAAGAGGTGTTTATTTATTCATGGCTGATAAACGTCTAAACCAAGTATTATGACTGCTTATATCTCCTTTTAAGCATGATACGTTCCTTAAATATTTTAGGTTGTATCTCACTTTAAAATGTATTACCATACTGTCTCATGAAATACTTTCACTATCTTTATTTTAAAGTAAGTAAATCTCCCCTTCTGAGATAGTTAAGTTAGTCTTCAATAACCCTAAAACTTATCAGATATATAGAACACTTTCAGAATAGAGGTATTTCAAAAAGTACATCGACATATTTTTGGTGTTACTACAGGTACGCTTACAGAAAGAGTTGTTAAATCCCCTTATTGTAACTGATCATTCTCATATGTATTCAACCTCTTTCCTTTCTCTCCCTTGTACTACTCTTTTTGCAGAGTCTGTGCTGTCTGACTCAGCTCTTGTGTAGACATGGAGAAGCCCTGGAGGCTGTGGGGGGCAGTGGAGCGGTGTACCCTGACTCTGGCCTCCTGGTCCTGGGGTGCTTGTCGAGTCTCCCTTTTGGCTCTCATCCTCACCTTCCACCTGTACGGAGGATTCTTTCTCCTAGCTCTGATCCTAGCCTCTGTGGCGGGCATCCTCTACAAATTCCAGGATGTGCTCCTATACTTCCCTGATCAGCCCTCCTCCTCTCGCCTTTATGTTCCCATGCCAACAGGAATCCCACATGAGAATGTTTACATCCGCACTAAGGACGGTGTGAAGCTCAACCTCATCCTGCTGCGCTACACAGGAGGGGACAACCCTCCTGGAGTGGCCCCTGGCAGTCAAAGCAGCCCTACTTCCTCTTCTCCACCCACCATCCTTTATTTCCATGGTAACGCAGGCAATATTGGTCACAGGGTGCCGAATGCCCTGCTGATGCTGGTCAATCTGAAAGCCAATGTAGTGCTAGTGGACTACCGGGGTTATGGAAAGAGCGAGGGGGAGCCTAGCGAGGACGGGCTGTACCTAGATGCCGAGGCAACACTGGACTATGTCATGACCCGTCCTGATCTAGACAAGACAAAAGTGGTACTATTTGGCCGCTCACTGGGGGGCGCTGTTGCTGTACGCCTGGCATCAGTCAACCCTCACCGTGTAGCAGCCATTATTGTCGAAAACACCTTCCTCAGCATCCCCCATATGGCAGCCACACTCTTCTCCTTCTTGCCCATGCGCTTACTTCCATTGTGGTGCTACAGAAATCAGTTTCTGTCCTACCGGCAGGTAGCCCTGTGCCGCATGCCCTCACTGTTTGTGTCTGGCCTGTCAGACCAGCTCATCCCACCAGTCATGATGAAACAACTGTATGAGCTTTCTCCTGCGCGGACTAAGCGCCTGGCTATCTTTCCAGAGGGCACACACAACGACACATGGCAGTGTCAGGGCTACTTTGCTGCTTTAGAGCAGTTCATGAAAGACCTGCTGAAGAGCCACGCCCATGAGGAGAGTGCTCAGCCCACATCTAGTGTCACTATTATCTGATAAATACAGTCAGGGACTGACAAAAGCAGGTCATGGGGGGAAGGAGGATGCGGCTGTTGTAGAAATTAAACGAATGGACTCAATTGATTTTTTTGGAAAGAATGTACATTTTTTATGCTTTTATCTGGTTTCTTATTTTATTTCACTCTTTTTACCTCTCTGTAAATGTAATATATTGTTATAAGGATTTGACTATTTCAAGATTTTTAGAGGGTAACGATGCCCTCACTGGTTCTTTTGTGTTGCAGCTATGAATGCATGTATTTATGACATTTTATGAATGAAGCCGGAGCATACAGTACATGCCCACACTGCAAGACATGGCACAACCACACAAAAAAGGCTCTTATTGGTCTACTGAAACAACAGCTCAGAGAACAATGACCATATAAGGACCTTTCTTTAAATTAATGAAATCTAATGACTACTTGAAATAAAACAACCACTTCTGATATCAATAAATGAGACCCTGATAACATGTAGGTCTTTGTGTTTATATTAACTTGTTTAACACATTGCACTTTTTTGTTTGGATTAATTCAAGTGGTCAGTTTTTCTGAAATACTTTCACAAGCAAAATGGCGTTTTATTTCTCTCCTTGTTAATCAGAGGAACTTGCAGCAGCTTGGCATGTCAGGAAATTGTGCTTAACGTTTGCTTTTATCCTTGAACATTTTTAGGGGACAAGAACCCAACAGACAAACTTGTGGTCAGTAAGAGACCAGTGTCATGTCAGGAACCTCTGCTTATCAAACATACGTTCTTGAGTCTTTATTTCCCTGAAAATGTCTGTTTCAATGTGATTCAGATAAGCTACAAGATATTCTCCCTGTAACGGTTTCTCTGTTCAAACACAGCTGGCACATAGGACTGTCTTTACTCTTTAATTGGCTCAAGTTGATACTGAGCACTGCTGGCTCCTGCAGAATCCAAAATTGATGTGTGTTGTTTGTATTAAAGGATGGTGTCGGATTACCCCAAGTCTGTCTCAGTACAAACTATGTACACTGCAAGAGTTATTGCTTGCTGTAATCCTACTGTCTGTACTGACTCTGAAGAGATCTGTTTCAATGCGACTCTACAGGAGAAGATTAGGGACAAAATACAGAGTTCAGTTTAGAAAAGAAAAGTATATCAAACCTAAGCAGAAGCTCAATAAGGCTTGAGGAGTCAGAGCTCATGTAGAAAAGAACCACTTTGTTTTAATTTGTCTCTACTCAGAACATTAATGAAACACTGACTAATCCCAAAAGAGGTATTTAGTGGAACGAAAGGTCAGACTCTTTAAACCTCTAATTACCTTCTAACTTTAAAATGAATTTTTACACAGAAAGAAAACTGAGATAGTTTTCCCGAATCTACAATCTCATCATACTAGAATAAATGTGTCAATGGTCAGTACTCAGTACAGACAGGACTCAGGAGTAATGCATATTACTCGTTCAACAAACTTCAATACGAGCAGATTGTATAAAATTGTCTTAAAAACAGAACCTACATTACAGATCTAAAAAGAAAGTGTGAGAATTTGGATCAAATCGGTAGTATCATCAGTGTTATAATTGATCATTTGATGAGTCTTGGATCTTGTCTCACGCCATGTGTATGTGGCGAAATGGCTTTACTCAATTGGAGGGCTTTTAATGAGCTAATTAACCTTTCCTGCATGTCTTCCAGGGGGTGGAGCAGAGCCTGATGACACTGTGGTCTGCTCTTGCTTTGCGAATGCAGCATGCTGCACTGCAGTGGTATCAAAGCCATTCGAATACAGATCTCTTTAGCCATATTTAATACTGTTTGTGCATAGTATGCTGAACATAACTCAACAAATGTCAAAGACCAAACTGGTGTGTGTCATTGTGATAACAACTTGAACAATGGGCTAAAAGCTACAATGAATGTAAAGTGTGGTCCCTCGTACAGGTGTGCTTTATATGAAATTATACATCGTATTTTTCCCTTTTTTTTTGTGACTTTCAGACATTTTTGTATTATATCAAATCCGTAGACTGCATTTCACATAATTATTTGCAGCCCATCATATGTCAATAGAGCACATTTTGCAATCGGACCATGTTGAATATACACTTGTTTTGTTACACATGTTTTGTTTGACACACCATTGCTGTTAGTTTGCATCTTTTGATATCAAGAAAGGGTGTTGGAACTCATCCTCGTTCGCCTGATTTGTTTGTTTTGGTAAATATCGTACTACAAAATGAATCATTAGTAGTGTATTTGAGTTTTAACCTAACCAGACGTATTGATACTGCCCAACACCAAGGTGATGAAAAGAAACAGAATCAAACTGAATGTCTTTTTTTTTTTTCTACAAAGAAACAACATTTGCCTGGTATTGTGCTGATGCACTTTGGAACATACTTGATATGTTCATATGATTGTGAATAAAGTGGAGTGAGTGCTGTTCAAAGTGTTGGTATAATTTGGAATATTATTGACTCAGCGGGCATGTGATAACATATTTAAAGAATCTGCAGTTTTGACATTTGTCGTGGTCATCTACTCGGACTTACAGTTCATTCTCATTGAAGAATCTGATTGGATATTTGTACAGTGAGACATCAGAATGAGTCATCTTTTTCTTTGGTATGAAGCAATCAGTTTGAGAATTTCCATTTTAGAGTACATTTTCCTTTCTATTTTAAAACGATGTGGATGACTTCTTTTGTAAGCACACATTTTCACTTTCTATTTTCTGTACTGTAACATGCAATAAATTGATACATGAAAAAGTCTTGTCTTGGTTGAATATTTTGCTTATGGTAAAGTTGCAGTTATTCTTGCACTTCTTTGTTTTTTTTTTTAGTACAGTTGGCTTTATAACTGTCAAAATGTAATGTTATGACGACAGTTATGTCTATTTCTCTGTGTTAGTCGGACTTCTCTCCTCCCTTTCACTACCAGGCTGTCACTCCTGTATTCACTGTAACAATGTGTTAAAGTGTTTAAACATTTTAAAGGAGCAGGATGAAAAGAAAGTTGAGTTCAATTTGTCAGGGAGGAACTGAGTGGTGAGCTGAGGAGGAACAATAAGGGGGAAGCTGTTTTGCCCTTTTTTGTACTGTGTTTGTTCTGCGTAGTCCCTCTGACCAAACTGGAGCCGGCAACTGACAAAAACGAAAGTTTAGAAAATCAGCTTAGCTGTAAGACAGGAATTTAGTTAAAGCCGGAGACTAGAGAAAACATTGTCGACGGAAACAAACATTCCTCGCTTAAATCTATCAGAGGGCAGTCATGCTGGCAGTGTGAGCTCGGACCCTGCAATGGCAGTTTCGGCAGATGTGAAGCCCAAGACTGAGCAAAAGGCAGGTACAGGGAGGCTGTCCTGGCCCGTTTTCCTGCTGACACTCACTGCTGTTACCTCCTCCTCTCTTTCAGCTTTGTCTCTGTACCAACTGGTGTCTCTTCGAGCAGAGGTAGAGGGACTCAGATCAGAGGTCTGTCGCAGGAGAGTGGAGGAACAGGAGTCCAAACATGGAGGCCAGGTAAGAGAATGGAATTCTGAACAACAAACATTGCATCTGCACAAGATTGTAAAGACATTTTGCTACTATCTTTTTCCTGTTTTTGTCCAGACTGAAAAACTCAGCAGCAGGAGAAGCACCCAGGAACCACTACACCAACCTGGGTCTCAACATCCTCCCACCATGATAAGGAGGAGAAGATTGGTGTCTGGAGGAGAGCCACGTGGTAGGCTTAACAATAGCCTGATGATTTACCATCAATGTGAACTGTACAACATAGCTTCTAGTTCCTTCACTTTGACTGCCGTTCAAGACTGGTGTTGTTTTACGGATGAACTGGTTCACGTGCAAAAAAGTGTTGATATTGTCTTCAATGCCTCCATATTGTGAAGATACAGCCTTTCTTTATTCAAGTAAAGATTGTTTTAGTTCAAAATGGAGAGAATGACGTCTTATTGGCTTGTCTGTTCACGCCTTCTCTGAAAGGAAAAACTTAAAACACTGTCTCATTTCAAACGGCAAAGTGTGAGGAACTCATCAGCTTTGGTGCTAACCACCGGAAAAACAAGAAGTGTGATGCAGTGAGAGCATGAACACATGAATCTATTAGTGTTCACTATTAACTGTGGTGTGAATGTTCTCGCTATCAGCTGAAGCTTTTAAACAGTCCCTAGGGTGCAATATTTACAGTATACTGCTGGAACGGCTGGCACTGTCCCCTAAAAGGAAAAAAGAAAAATGGAGAAGGGAGAAGGGAAAGAAAGACATCCATCAAATAAGCTAAGTTTGAACATTTCTGTCTTTTGTTTTTGTTGCAGTATCTCAGCCTTGCCTGCAGTTGATGGCAAACAATAGCAGGAAAACCTTCAGCAAAGGTACAGTATGCTTCATCTAGGCAATGATAGTTTGCTGTTTTGTTCCAGTGGATGTAATGCTGTTTCTTTATACATTTTAAAATATTATTTTTCTTTTGAACACACTTAAACATTTGAATATATGCGGGTGATTTGGTCATAGACACAAGTCTACAAGCCAGGCCGTATGATATTCATACTGATAACAACCAATTCAGCAATTTGATTTGTCTCTTTACGTGTTCAAATTTAAAGTTGAATTGAAACTTGTTTTCAGGAAACATGACGTCTTTTCTGTTATATTGATCGTGTTACTTAAATTAACAGTATTCAAAATACCTGATGTGAAACATGTAGTTTAAAGCCTCAGTGCTGTTGTACTCTTTATCAAACTAAGGAACTCCTCTTGTCCAATCACATCAGTTGGTCTGAACTACAGCAACTTCAGTAGCTCTTTTGAAACCAAACGACTGTTAGGATCATTTTTGTTGAGGTATAATTTTTGGTCATGTCTTTAATGTGTTGTTTGTTTAATTTTTTAATGAGAATTTACAGCCGAGCTGCACACAGGTATCCCCTGGCAGACTGGGCTGAGCAGAGGATCAGCCCTGGAGGTAGACGGTGACAGCATGTTAGTCAGAGAGGCGGGCTTCTACTTTGTGTACAGTCAGGTAGGTCTGTTTTTTTTTTAATCCTTTCATAGTCTCTTTCCACAAGAGGGCGCTGCTAGCCTGTTTGGAAATCACCATACTTTGAATAAGAAGGGAGCATGGGGGGGGCTCAATTCAAGCAGGGAGTTAGTTAACAGACCTTAAAGAAAGGTCAGATGTAGATAAGAAAATGAAATGTTGCATGTAAAAGAAATGAAGCAGCAAATGCTCTGTGACTGTTTACATATGATAAAACCCGTCTTTGCCACACTCCATATGTAGATCTATCTCACTGTGTGTTTTTTAATATGCTCAGGTCTTCTACATGGATGGCTACTTTGCAATGGGTCATGTGGTGATCAGAAGGAAGAGGAATGTGGTTGGAAACGAGCCTCAGTATGTGATCCTGTTCCGCTGCATCCAGAACATGAACGCAGACTACCCTTTTAACACCTGCTACACAGGAGGTGAGCCTGTGTTATTGTTTATGTGCAACTATGTTCAACCTTTTTACAACAGCTGCTACAGAAGGTCAGTCGGGGTGTTTTCCTCCTTAGTCAAGCTCCCAAGCAAGGCTGTGTGTGTGTGTGTGTGTGTGTGTGTGTGTGTGTGTGTGTGTGTGTGTGTGTGTGTGTGTGTGTGAGAAATGGCTACAAGTGTGTCATTAGTTTATGATAGCTGTTTGTGGCAGGAAATAAGAATAATGGCAGCTGAACGCATCCCTCAGGTGTCGTGAAACTGGAAGTCGGGGACCACTTGGAGTTGCTGATTCCTCGCTCCACAGCCAACGTGTCACTGGGCGGGGAAGACACCTTCCTGGGCGCCATCAAACTGGTTTGATGTCTCCTCATTTTGCACCACGAAGAAGCTTTTGCAGTTGGAGCGGAGGGAGCAAAGACTCACACTTTTAACATTACTCTTGTGAATAAATGTACCTTATAGCTACAGCAGTGGCAGCTGGTCATTGGAGGGCGCCACCCAACCACTTCCCACAAGGAGAATGAAGGACCTTGACTGAATAAGATTTTTTTTAATTAGTTTTCAATTTAGGCTATACATACATGTACAACTTTAAATGGCAAGGCAAACATTATGTAGTTATTGAGTAAACTGTGTAATCAGCATTAAAAAATGTGGTTTTAAAATGTTCTACATGTCTAAAGTCACTGATTGGTGACGTTTTTCCGGTCTTTGGCGCTTGACTCTCGTTTTAAGTTGCACATGCGCTTTGGCCCCTCTTTAATACAAGAAATAGGAGATTCGATGGGCGCAGGAAAAATCATCCAACCTGTAGGAATGAAAGGAGGGGGGTAACTACGGAAGCCAAAGGGGAGCGGCGGAGTAAGTCAAAGAGAAAATCTGGATTTTCATCTTTGAAAATCTTGTTTTGCAAAAACATGATTTGCTGATAAAATGTGATGTATCACCAAGCCCTAGATAGATATAATTGAAAGTCCAAGTGCTTCTCCTGATCTGTGCATTATAAACAACTGCAGTATTTAGTTAGCTATTTTTAAGGTTTGATTTTTTGATCACTATAAAGAACACTGGTCTGATACGTCAATGTAATGCCATCCTTTGATTTGAAGTAACAATTACTTGTCTTACTGATTGCAAATTGAGATGCAATAAAGTCACCGGTCATGCACAAGAGATGACATCATCTGGAAGCTTGGAGGTTGTCGTTCCTTTAACGGCCACATGACGGAAACTCTTCAGTGTGCAGAGAGAGAAATGAAGCCGAGGTTGAGCAGGAACACTGGAAATCTGGCATAAGGTCCTATTTTTAGATTAAAGTAGATGAAGTCTGCATGTTCAAAGGAGCTGCTGCTCGTTGAATTTGTAATGCCTGAAGCCCTTAGAGAAAACAGTCAAATGTCTTCAGTTGATGATTCTTCAGTTTCTATTACATTAAGCTCGAGGCAAAGGCAGGATGCACCTCTCTGAAGACAACACATCTTGGCCAATGAATAATAATTAGTATTTTTCCATACTGTTATAGAGACCATTCAGTGGATTCTAAGAATACTTCAGTACTATGTTTGATTGAGGCCTAGCATTCTCATTATTATAAGTTTGAAAAGTCATGAAAACATGACATGAACGCTCATTTGAACCTAAGATTTGCTCTGATAGGATGATTATTTGGATTATTTGACATGGGGTTAGTGCAAATTGATCAATGTTGATTTATATGCCCGAGAATTTAAGTTAAGGTTAATTTTTGTAAGATGTTGCTCAATGAACAAATCATACATCCTGGGGGAGTCAATGTGCCAGACAGATATTGCTGAATGGATTGCTGCTGGAAGGTTGCCGTTAAGAAGACATGATGTGTTTATCAAGGCTTGAGGTCTTTTCCATTGTTTCAAATAAGAAGGAGCCGTGGGACAAGATGTTTTGTTTAACCTATAACAGTGATCAAGACTTTTATATATTTCTACATTGAGGTTCCCCCTACCTGCAACACTGCTCAGTCCATTCTGCCCTCTCTGTCTAAGTCGTACATTTACACACTCGCACACACACACAGACTGTCTGTCGGCTGGGCAAAGAGTTAGACAAAGCCCAGTGGGTGGTCACTACTTCACCAGGCATTTTGCCCTCAGAGTCAGGGCTCCATTTGACAAGAAGAGAGACTAAAAGGGGGGGGGGGTCTAAAATAGAAAGTAGAGAGAGAAAGATTTCCAAAAGACTTAATGGATAGAAGTTGCCATTAGTGGAAAAGCAAGCGGAAGAGAAGGTAGAGAGGGAGAGCCAGCCAGGCTTAGAGTACTACAGCCAATGGAAGTCAGAGGAGCTCTTTGATGATCTGGCAAACAGAGCGGCCGGCTGTACAAACACCAATCGAGAAGAAGGAGGAGGGTAAAAGAGAAGAGGGCAACACAGACCTCTCCTATAAATGTGTCAAGCATGATGCTCCCCCCCCTCTCCCTCGGCACCAGAAATGTCTTTGTGCGGTGCCATGGTGACGGCTGGTGTGTTGGCGGAAGCTGATGTCATTGTGGGCTCGCCTCTCAAAAGAGAAACCAGCGTCTGACCGGAGAATGAGGAAATGAGACCTGCTGTGTACACATACTGGCACTGTGTGAACTTCACATACTCATACACGCATGTTGCAAGTACACACACTCATAATATAAGACACAAGCATATATCAAAGTCGACAGAGTCATCAGATTTACAATCATTTGTTTTTTTTGGTGTAATAAAGTTGTTCCATTATTTGAATAGAAATGTTGCTCATTGATCTAATTCTGGTTACGACAGGACAGTAGTCTCACGTTTTTAAACTAATGTTAAACTAAGATCCAGAGTGTGTGTGAGGTGTAAAGACTCCTTCGTATTTTATTGAGACAAAACTTAAACCTAAACCTAAATGTGTGCATCTTCCACAGCTGTAGTGAAACGCCATCAGTTTAACTGGACCCGGTCGTAGGACAATTTTGTATATTAGAAATATTCAAAGGATACACTACCTAAAGTGCAAATCAACATCATAAGGAAGTCTAAATGAAAAAGGAGAGGACGCAAAAAGCTGTCTCTGCAGAGTTTTGTCAGTTAAGCCCCAGAACAAAAGGATACATGGGGGGGGGGGGGGTTGAGGGTTGAGATAGTAAGCAGTATAGTCCTCTTGGACAGGTGAAAAATAAAATGATACTTGATGTCATATCTCCTGGAGTTGCTGGGTTACATGAACAACAAACAGATAAGTCACAGTAACCTTTACTTTGACCTTTCACCACCAAAATTGTATCTGACATTATGTGAGTCCAGGATGTTTGGATCAAATTTGAAAATATTCCCTGCAGGGCAGGCATTTCTTCAAAAAAGGATGGGAACGTTTGACCCTTTGGGTTAAAAAAAAAAGTCATCAGTTCATTAATGTGATTCCATTAGACAGTCGTATGAATAATGGTGAACTGTGCTTTTTAATTCTTGAGTTATAGCCTGCAGAGCCATTTTTTTAGAGGTCACAGTGACCTTTGACAACCAAGATCAGCCTTAGCGTTTGTGCGAAATTCAAACATATGTCCACCAAGAGTTCCTGTGATACCAGGTTCACAACAATGAGATGGACAGACAAACAGACAGCCAATCACAAAATGCCTCAGGCCAGAGCTATTCCTGCTGCTTAGACAAAAAAAAGTTTTAAAAAGATCTTTCCATAGGCTCAGTCTTTAGTGCTAAAATAGAGTATCATTTATCAGGACAGGATTTCCTCCCAATTGGATTAAAAATCCAGATTTTTTACAACTGCATCCCATTTATTACAGAATATGTGTCGTGCTTGATGGGAGGAGGCATATATTCTCTGGAATCATCCAGCCCAGTCCCTTGGAGTATCCTTTTTTTCCCCTGTTTTTCAGACTGCGGCACTGGTGTTAAAAGTGGATATTAGCTTCTCTGTGTCCCCATCTGTCCTTTTCATTCCCTCCCTCCTCCCTCCATCTCTCTCTGTCTGGGAGCTTTAGGACAGGTTTGACTGATGACAGTGGCTAAAGGTGATCCCTGAATCCTGATTATAAAACCCAGCCTGCTCCTTTTCTGCAGACAGACACACCAAACACACACCGCAGCTTTTGCAAGATGGCTTATAATCACAAACGCACAGACACAGAAGTATGCACATGTGCACTTTGATTGCCTTTCCTTAATTCTGTAAAAAATGTACAGCAGTCACTCGCTGTGCTTCGGTGTACTACAAGGTTGTTCCGTGTACGTTCTCCTCTAGTATTTAGGGATTACTTTGATCTGCTGCAGTCAGCCCAAAGTAATCAGGCTGATCCAGAGCCCTGCAGCTGAACTGGCAGAAGCACCGAGTGGATTTCTCATTGAAGTGAGGATTTGGTTTATCAACAAACTGGATTGTGCCATCCGTTACTCCAAAGTCTAAACACCATGTTTTGCACTAACTTGCCATGCTGTAGGTTTTTTTTTAATCGATTCAACTGGGGACGACACTAATTATTTCTGATCTCAAAAACGTGACTGCCCCAGCAGACTGAGAGGTTTATTTGTGTGTAACAGCGTTAACGTTAAAGTAGATTTGGTAGTAGTTTCTTTCTCTCCTGACAACATAGTATCTGCGGGAATATAAGCTTATCTATAATTCATTTGGTTCTGCCTCTGCCTAGAATCAAACCATGATGAAACACCAGCCGTTAAATCCACATGCGTGCTTTTAAAGTTGTGTCTGTTTGAGCTCGTCTTGATAAAGCTTGCTTTTTTTTTTTTTTTACTCGTCCTTCTTCTCAAGGACGTCAGTCTATTACCGAGGAGAAGTGGAACATCAAATGGATGAGAGGAAGATTTTGGTTTGCCATATTCTGCCCCCCCCTCCGCCTTTCTCCATCTCCCGACTCCCACTCTGTGCTCAGCATCTGCTCCAAGATGGAGATTTGGAACACAATCATAATGGAAAAAAAAGTGTCTCAGTCTGTTTTTGAGAAATGCTCCCCACAATCCCCCATCACATAATGTATGGGGGATTTGTAGTTTGTATGCACTGTAAATATAAACGGTGTGTTCTGCCGTGAGTTCACAAATGTTGTTAACTGTACCCTGGTCCTTCTTCTCGTTTGTTTAAATCCCACAAATTCAGACACGTCTAATGCTATGATTGCAAAAGCCCGATTACAACAAAAAGGAGTACATTCATACTTTTGTTCATGGGTCAAAACTTTGAGCTAATGATAGCCCTGGAGTGGACTACTAATAAAGGGATCACGTAATTGATTATAATTAATATTCAGGGGGACCAGATGGCACCCAAGGAAAAGTCAGACGATGATCAAAAATCATTGAATGTGATCCTCAAGAGACCATGAAAAAGTGATGTGGCAGTTGATCCGATAGTCGCTGCAATATCATCTCCAAAACCAATTTGTCAACCTCATAGTGATGCTAGAGACAGAGTCAGGGTCTCAAACAAGTCCAGGGGTCTTTCCTTGAGATCATGTTTGCCATTATAAAATGTTTAGTCATTATCATACTGATTAGGAACAGAGGAGTGTACACGAACAGAGGTCGGGTGGTGTAGGGAGTAAAAGGGATGAGAGAAAAGGAGGGTGAGGCAAGTATAGGGGCTTCTTCTTACTCTGCACATCTGCTACTACGCAGCACTTTTATGTCCTCCTGTTTGCACTATATGGATTCACTTTGGGCCTATTGTTGGAGTGTTTGGTTCTCCTCCCCCAGCTCACAAGGCACACACACACTCTATGCAGGCGCAACAGAGTGCCGGGTCCTGTGTCACTCCTTCCCACCAGCTGCTCACGTGATAAACAGTTTAAATTAGAGATTTAAACTCCTGCCTCACTCTCTTTTTGCTTTTTCTTCTCTCACAAACTCCTAAATCTCTCTCTTACTCACTGACTTGTGCTCTCTCTCACTTCCAACTACTCCCCCCTTCATTCACCCAAACTGGCACACTCCCCTCTCTCTCCCTCTCTCTCTCCCTCTCTGATGGGATGTCAGTGGATGATTTCAGCCTATGGGTGTAGAAGCAGAGAGACTTGGGAGTTGTTTTCTTTCTTGCTTGCTTTCTCTCTTTCTGCGTGTTGCAGATATTTGCAGCTGAGCCTAGATTGTCTCTGGATGTTATTTTGCAGCTGGCAAGAAAGCATCAAGAACTACGGGGGAGATGTTACAGTGAGGTACAGTGCCACTTGTCTCCTGATTGTCTGCTAATTTTGATGAACTGTCTGAAATGAATTGAGTTTCTCCATCACACTATGATGCCTGATAACAAAATGTGATAACTAGGAATAGTTGGGCAATGATTTTTTGTGTGCTTCAGTATCTGAACAGCTCTTATTTTTGCCTCTGTCTGCTCGCATTTTGCCTTATTTATTTTCCAGGGGAAAGACCTTTTCTTCTGCTTTAATGGCTACTTTCTTTGTTCAATGTCTGCAGACTGGCCTTTGTTTCTTTCTCTTTTTTCCCCCCTGTCTTGCATGCTGTTGTTTGCCCTGAGACGCTGCATGTGTCCCGGCTGGCAGCGCAGAAAAAGGGAAAACAGGTTGGTTGGCTTGTTCACTGCGCACACAAAACACACTCTCCTGCAAAAATTAAGCCTCTGGCGTACTGGATGTCAGTTGGGAATCGTCCCACTTTCAAAGGACCTTTGGGTGGCTTTCATCCAAACTCTGTGTGTTTGGGTGAGGTGTACAGTGTGTACCTGACTGTGTGTCAGTGTTTAGACAGAAAAAAGACAAGGAAGGAGTGAAAGAAAAGTTCAAATAAAGAAATAGAGACCCTGACAGAAGAATTGTTGTGAACAGACAGTGAAAAGCAGTAAGGTGGAAAAGAGGAGAACATATTTCACGGTCTGTAAAACTTCTTTATGCTTGATGTGACAGAACATCCCAGGGTAAGTGACAAGAACATTACTCTGCCTGTGTCACCCCACAAAACTCAGCTTTTGTTTCACAGGGGTTCACAGATGGGCTCATTCAGACCACTGGGAGTCTACCCATCCAAGTGTGTGTGTGTGTGGGGGGGGGGGGGGGGGGGGGGGGGGACTTGTTGGTGTTAAAGCCTTGGGGTGATATTATAACTGTTAAACACTGAAAAAAAATCAATGACAGTAAACTGGAGTCCAAGGAGGACCAGGCATTTCAGTCTTGTGTGTGTGTGTGTGTGTGTGTGTGTGTGTGTGTGTGTGTGTGCGTGTGTGTGTGTGCGTGTGTGTGTGTCTTACACCCATCTGTCCTCCTGTTCAGCCAGATTGTGGGCCTCTGAGTCTGCCAGCGCTGCGTGGAGGTATCACTATCTTTTTAAACAGAAAGATTATCTGAACCACACGGTTCCATCTTGCCATTTTCCAGCAGTTACCCTCTGGCTTTGTCGTTCTTCTTTCATTTTTCTCTTCTTTTGCAACATGGCAGAGCATGCTGCGTTGGTCTGTGGGTGTAGCCAGCAAGTGGCTAATGTCTGAAAGCTGTAGTCTGTCTGTCTATTACAGGACGCAGCCCAGTCCCCTGTAATGTGGTCAGCTGTTGAGCCAAATGGTCCAAGAGTTAGTCACCACCCTCCCTGATAATTATGGGTTGATTTATGAACTGGAGAGGATGATGGCGAAGATCTGGAGGAGGAGGAGGGCGGAGGGGGGTGCAAAGACTTTTCCATGCAAAAAAAATCTTTCTGATGGATTTGCTGCTGTCAGGGCTCCAGAGGTGTTCGAGGAATATACAGCCCCCTCCTACTGTTTCACTCATGTAAAGCAGCCCCCTGGCTGTGTAAGAATGCTGAGTTCCTGCGGCTTTAGCAAGATTTAAATGCTGCCTTTTGTACATGATTAAGGACGGAAAGACTTGTCTACAGAGGACTGTGAGGAAGCGTGGCGAGGAAAGTCACAGCTGCACGATATCCAGAGAGGGACTAGAAAAGACACCCAACACCTGTAACCTGGAATTTTTCTGTAGGAGAATTCCATTTTGCTAATGAAATAAGCAATGGGCCTTCTGTCAGTCAAATCCTTTATCTATATGTTTGATGTCTAACAGTCAATCTGTCCATTAGCTGATCTATTCTTAAATGGCGCAGGTCGGTTACCACGCTTACTGGATTTCCTATGCAACCCGTTTAATGGGTCAAGACCCGCCTTATCCTCCCTCCTCTTACCCTTTTGACCCTTGTCTACATACACACAGACAGAGTGTGGATGGATGCATTTCATGTGCCAGACGTCAGAAAGCAGACAGCTCACAGCGCACGCAGAAGTGGGGATGGGATAGGATTAAGTGGGTTACAGCTCATCTGGGGAAGCCACATATTTGTTCCACACACAAATCTGATTAGCGCAAATTGTAATCCACACCAATATGTGCCATTTATAATTGCTTAGCATGTGACAGATGTCTCATTTATGACTTCAAATGTGGCGTATCTATAAGAGGTATTCTGGGTTTTTTTTAAGTTGGTTTATGTTAATGTTTTAAGTTACTGTTAAATTTCAATTTTAGGATTTATTAGTCAGTATCATTCAATTAGCATGTCAAGTTAGCTGAGATCAATACCTTACTGTAAAATTATTTATGACGTGCCGACAGCGAAGCTTCTGTACTGTAAAGATATAAAACAGAATTATGTGTTCAAATACTTACATAAAAACAAAACTATACTTATTTTAAATTCCCTTTGTCATCGTTTGATCCCACACTATTATCTGTCAAAAATGGCTCGCTATTTTATCCACAATATTACTTTACAAACGTTTCTTTAGTTTCTGTAGTGGTACTCCTGAAGACCTCAGTAGACAGTAAAATCGGTGGTATTCACCGTCGGGTTACTGGGAGCAAAATGTTCGATTTTTATTTCAGTAAGGTAATGAAAGGAATAATTTGGTTTTCATTTGATCTTTTACTACAGTAGACTTCATAAATTTTTTGGTTGAAATCAAATTTGACAGAGTCAATGAAACAGGTCCGAACCTGAGAATCAGAGCTTTTCAGATGGAACCAAAATCTTGAAGAAATAATATGGAAACATGAAATATACAGGAGATGTAATCCATGACCTTACTCATCAGCATTTTCCATCTTCCTATAAGTCTCAGGTGTCTGCCTGCGCTAAAAAATGACCCTGAGATGAAGATAAAATCCCAGACTATTCATATAAGTGTGGCCCATGGGACCGGGCAGTTGGCCGACTCAAACTGCAGCTAAAGCTAATGACAGGTGGCGGGCAGCACGGCTGGCAGCAGCAGCAGTATGCTATTTGGGAGTGGAACACTTCCAGCAGGCTAAGATTAAATCCAAACCTTTGGCCTGAGATCCCCCCCCCCCCCCATCTGATGAAACAATATCATCAAAGCAGGGCAGACTGCATGGGTTCACTACTAAACAGGTGCGCCAGCTGACACAAAGGTTGGCTAAGCCCTATATGATACTAGTTTTTGTCAGAGGAGGAGGGGGGGTGTTCCTCATATGATCCTCATCTTTCTATAGAAGACTTCCTCACATTAATGCAGGCTTGCCGACCGCTGGCATGTAACTTGTGGCCTTGTAGACTTTGTTTCCCTTCCAGAGCTATTATTGGACACCATGTCTGTGCGGGACTTCAATGTCAGGGTCAGTGTCTGGGCTTGCCAGGACGTGCCTCAGCTACATGTGTGTGCATGTGGAAGTGAACATGTACGGTTTGTTGCCTGTTTGTACCCTGAACTTAGATGGCTGAGCCTTGCATTTTGCAAAAACTGAGGTAGAGCAAAAAGTGCTGAAAAATGTGTGCTCGCAGAGAGCGAAAAAGAGCACTCGGTAAGTATAGGTACTTGAATTTTATGAAGGTAATTTTGTCAGTAGGAGTGGGAGCTGAAATGACTAGCTGGTGTGACATGAGAGAGGAAGATGCCAAAGGTCTTCTCAAAAAGAGGTGGGAGGAATAAAAAAAAAGAATAGAGAAGAGGGACAGAGATAGCGCACATAAAGCAGATGGTGCTCTCCCTTTTTTTGGAATGTTTGTGAGGACAGGTGCATTAAATGTAAACGCTTGACTGCTCCCATCAAGCCTCTAACACACAAACACACACACACACACAAAAGTGCATGCACACACAGACCCTCCTCCTTGCACACACACACTTGTCCACCTACCAGGTTATCTTGCCAGCAGCTAGATAGTGTGTATTAGAGTGCTGAGTATAAGACCATCTGTAGAGCCATGCAAATGATATGAACAGAAGCGGTTCTTTCCCTTCCCATTCCCTTTAAAAACACTGCTTTGATCGTTCTGAGAGGCCATGGGGGGAGTTTAGGCTGAGATGAAACATAACGTCTAGCTGTGATGTGTTTGTGCTTGATTTCAAACATGTCATCATTCACATTCAACCCTAATCAAATTAGGTCAATGGTTAATGGGGCATGATGCCCCCCCCCCCCCCACAATGCTATGATACTATCCCATGTACAACTAAGCTAAGCTTCTACAGATACCTGTCAGTGAGAGGGATGGATGAAAGGTTAAGGCATGAAGTAAAAAGCACCAGGTAAATAGTTGAGAGAAAGGATTGGATTACTCGTGAAATGTGGTGAAGGAGAGGAGAGAAATCAAGGTGAGGGGTAATGTGAATGGAGAAAGGGAAAAGAAAGAGGAGATAAACTGTCAGTTCATCTCATGGTATTTGCTGCTCATTTTTGACACTGCAGATAAGATTTCTGGAGAGAGGATTGAGCATCATCTCAAGCTATTTGTGGAGGAAATTGCTTTGAATCCCTTCTCACCGGTGTGGGATTTAAACCACTAAAGTCATGCCCCACATGCCTTAATTTCAAGAATTTATACACCCTCACATAATGTATCTATCCCACCTCTCTTTCTGTGTTCTGACTTTGACTTCATTTTCTACTTATCTTTTGTTTTTTTTGCCTAATGACCTGATTCTAGTGTAGAGGGAAGTCAGCTCAACTAGAGTACAACCAGATTCAGGGTAACAGTGTGCAGGGAAATGGGAGTCACAGTGATGCAATGTGAATAACAAGAAGATCATAGCAAATTCAACAAAATTTACAAGAGGAATGGCTGCTTTAAAAAATGACACAGTTAAGCCGATTAAGTAAATTACATGCCCCTGCAAGTGCAACACACACAAAAAGCTGCAGCTTCAGTGGAGAGTTGGACTGTCTAATATTTTGTGTCAGAATAAATTGTCATCTATATGACTATTGACAATACTGCAAAGTCAGAGTTCATAGCACAATTAAGGAAAAGATTGCGGAAAATAATGAAACATGGCTTATGATTAGTATTAACAGTCAAGATCAGAAATGGACAGAGGATACACAATTGCTGCATACTATATGTGTCTGACCCAGACTGGTAATATTAACTCTGTCTCCATTTATTCAATTTAATCTCAAAACACATCTTTTTAAACTGGCATGTTCTGTTTTATCATTATCCATCCGGTCTCTCAAATCCTCTTCACAATGATTTTATACTCTGTAAATGTGTCTTTATGCGCCTTTAAATAAAAATGTATTATTATTATTATTATTATTATTAATATGCAACCCATTGAAATGATTAATGAAGCAAATCAATAAATACAAAATCTGGTTATCTGGATGTGTATTTCCACCACAACCTTTGACAGGGTTAGGTACACCAACTAGCTGTCAACAGCACAAAATAAACAAGTAGCTCAGGATGATTCAAAGGGGTAGGCCTATTTACACAGTGAAGGTGTGTACACTACACTTTAATCAAAGCCAACAGCAAAAAAACAACAACTAAACAACCACTTCAACCACAAACAAGAAATAAGTATAAGCCACCAGAGTGGAGCAACTGCAGCCTACCTTACTGGCCAGCTGGAACCAGGCAGGACTCAGGTGTAATGGTGTAATGTTTCCCTCTCCTCCTCTTCATTTTTAACAGGTCGGTCAACTATAAATGTTATAGCTTAGTGTTGCAGTCACTTGCACCATTCATGGTAACAATGTCATTTTATGGATATTTCATTCGCGTTTCATATTAATACTCCATGCCTTATAACCACTTGGGGATTTGTTCCTTGTCATCTTTTCGACTTTTTCGCTCTTCAGTTTAGCGTCTATTTCCTGAAAGTCTTTTAAAATTTCCCGCCTAATTTCGATCATTACATGGACTGAACCACTTGAAGGGGGCTGGGGGACATTTTGGTTGGTACCAATGCTGCGCTGTTTACATTAGACTACCGGTAGTCTATATTGGAAATTAATTGGTATAAAAGCTGTACTTTTTTTTTAAAACCTGCTCGCCGTATTGAAAGTATTTTCAAAGGGGATTCAATTTCTCGTTTTTACTTAGGCCTAAGTAAAAAATATATTTCATACAGTAAGAACCAATATTTACAGTCTATGATAAGAACATTATAAAATGAATGTCGGTGTGTAACATAAAGGGTAACGTTTCATATTAATGGATCTGGCAACAGAAGATGGAATAACTTATGGCAGGTTGATAGAAAGTACATTCTGCCCTTTCTAACCGGTGTTACGGTTTAAAAAGTGACCATGTTAACTGGTGCTTTTCAACCAATGCGTCCGTGTGGTTGTCGTAGCCTACTGTAGTAACAGATCTTGAAACATAAAGTGTCCTAAGGAAAAGCCTCTTGGGTTAGTTGTCTTATTGTAAGGTCAACATACTCATCAGGTAGTTTAGTACTCTTTCCGTGTGTAAATATTACGATCCAACATGTAGTGTGGTTGTCATAGTTACACTGTGTAACTATGACAACCACAGAAGCATTAGGTGGAGAGTCGCCAGTTTACACTGTCACTCTATGCTTTATACCACCACCTCCGTGGCGCGTGCCACCGAGCAAGAACGAGCAGCTGGGGAGGGAAGTAGCGTAAAAAAAGGCTAAATTGGACATATTGCCATACTGATAATTCGAGGGGAGCCATGTGACCAGCAAAAACGCGCCCCTATAACCACGAACAAAATGATATTGTTGCCGTTGTATAACTAGCATAGCCATTTAATGCGAACATAACTATGCTAACGGAAAGTACGCTACCAAGATGCTAACGTTAGCTAAACTTTTATGCAAATGTGAAGTGGAAGACAACACGACACTAACAAGGTCAGTAAAACTAACAGCGTTCGTAAAAAGTTATTAGCTGGCTTGTGTTATTGGGTATCGATGCTAAACGGAATTACTAACGCTTTCAATTCTATTTTTGCTGAAATAGTTAGAGGTGATTTTGTTTTTGTTTTTCTGATGAGCTAGCATAATTAATGTGCGTGTCCGCGCTTCATTTTTAAAGGAATAAACGGGTGGTTCAGCCTGGGCCTGTGGCTGTCAGATGTTCAATGATCAGGGCGACCCTGTTGGCTAACTGGCATATCATTTTACAGATTCTAAGTTGACGCATGGAATGGTATGTCATAGACTCACAGTGGGATATGGAATTTATTTAGGTCATAAATATGGCTTAACCTTAGTCAGCATCGTGAATGGGAGTAAGCTACAGCAGCAGAAACTTGTGTCTTTGCCTTTCAGTGCCATCAGTGTTGTTACTCAAAACAGGCTTTTATGCTGCGTTCCAGTTACCTCGGAACTGGGAAGTCGGAGCTGGGAATGACGTCACACCCGAGTTGAGCGTGTTCCAGTTGTAATATGTACAGTCTATTGTTGTAAGTCGGAAAAGCAACATGGACACCTCCAGGAGTACCTTTGTTTTGTTAGCTAATACCAGACGATAACAACACACTGCGTGATAATTTGTGCACAAAAATAACATGACAACATGTCCACAGATAGAACTTACAGGATACTATCAATGTGATTGATTTAATCACACAAAAAGAGGAACAAGCGGCTAATAAACACTATAGTTACAGCTTTAACGTACGGTTGATGCACGTAGCAGCCATGTTGGATTTTAACTCGGGCTCCTCCGACTTCTCCGAGTTTCCGACTAGTAATTACTGCTGCGTTCCATTTACCTCGGAACTGGGAAGTCGGAGCTGGGAATGACGTCACACCCGAGTTGAGCGTGTTCCAGTTGTAATACGTACAGTCTATGGTTGTAAGTCGGAAAAGCAACATGGACACCTCCAGGAGTACCTTTGTTATGTCAGCTAATACCAGACGATAATAACACACTGCGTGATAATTTGTGCACAAAAATAACATGACAACATGTCCACAGATAGAACTTGCATGATACTATCAGTGTGATTGATTTAATCACACAAAAAGAGGAACATTCGGCTAAAAAACACTATAGTTACAGCTTTAACGTACGGTTGATGCACGTAGCAGCCATGTTGGATTTTAACTCGGGCTCCTCCAACTTCTCCGAGTTTCCGACTAGTAATTACGACTTCAGGGGGCGTTCCAGTTGACACTTCCGACTGGGAACTCGGAATTTCCCACTTCCCAGTTCAACTGGAACGCAGCATTATTATGACAGCATGAATGTAGTCCATTATTTCAACTGTATGTACAGGAGATATTTTTGACTGACCAAAATGTGGCTTTCAGATGTAGTAAAGATGCTTTTTTGTAGAGATTGAAAATGTCTATCAGATATGCCTTAAATGTCAAAAATAATGCATCAATCCTGACTTACTACATATGGAGACTAGGCTGGGAAGCAAAAACCTGTTACTTTATTGTTGGTCGGGTGAGCCTATCATTAATTAGGCTATGCCAGAAGCAACAGAAAGATTAGGAATGACAGGCGTGGGGCTGATACAGACAGATGGAGAGATTTTCTAGGAGAAATCGCTGGAAGCTAATTAAAAACCAGATGATGTGTGGAAAGGTGTGACAGAGAGGAGATCCCTATCCATTTCCAAGGTACCAGCCCTCTGTGTATTCTCTCATTAGGCTTCTTGATTTACTTGCTAATTTCTTAGAAAATGTATATGAACCATTTCCTCCGTGTTTGTGACATGTCTGTCAAGTGGATGGTTTTTTTTCTAGCCCTAATGCATCTCCCTGTAACCCTTTTTAGATCTGCTCCTCTTCTGCCATGTGGGTGAATATCTGCCAGTGGATACCTCATTCCTGCAGGTGATAAGTAAAGAAGGAGGGAGAGGAGATGTAGAAGGGAGATTTTAAATATGAAAACAGCAGGGTCTTGAGTGGTAGGAGTGGATAGTAAAATGGTTTAAATATGGCAGTGATGAACATCTGAAGTCAGTGGAGGAGGGCATGCTGGGAAAAGAATTGTGGACAGTCAGGGGGCTCGTGATTGAATAAAGGAGGCGGCTTCGGACGGGGTGTTGGTGCGTGTAAGTGTGTGTCTTTGTTTGAATTGTCCCTCAGTGACCAGATTTTCCTCCCCCTTTTCCAAGGTCAACATGGGGATTATTAGCAGTGAGGCGGAAAAGTGATGATGGTGGTGGTCATTATTATTCATCACCTCAGACTACACTGCAGAAACAAGTGTTTGGACTTATATGTGTGTAAGTTTTAC
This sequence comes from Tautogolabrus adspersus, assembly GCA_020745685.1. Taxonomy (NCBI): domain Eukaryota; kingdom Metazoa; phylum Chordata; class Actinopteri; order Labriformes; family Labridae; genus Tautogolabrus; species Tautogolabrus adspersus. The sequence goes on along the minus strand of CM036548.1, from coordinate 10,501,164 downwards.
ACATCTGGTTGTCAACATTATGGCTTTGTATGTGTTGTGTTTTATCTGCGCTTGCCTTCAAAAGAGACAGGTGGCTTATGGCTAAACAAAAGATTTTCAGGTGCACCCGTTGAGGCTCTGTTGTGTCTCCCCTGTCTGCCAGTTTTCTTTGTCCGTCTTGACAAAAGTCTGCCTGTTTGACCACAAACTCTTCAGGGCGTGCACGATACATGAGGTGAATTCAGGCACCTCCCCTTTTTGTGTTTTGCACCCTCCTACTCGTTATTTACACCAGCTCTACGGTAGTGAAGAAGGGGGTGGGCGCTTGTGAGGCTGGGGGTGTTACTGTACCCCCTCATATGGAGTAAGTGGGCTGGGTTCACTGGGGTCTGGAGAGGGGGAGGACCAAGAAACAGAGAGAGAGAGAGACAGATGTAAAAGAATTAACTGCTCCAAGCAGCAGAGTTGCCATGGCTACGGGAAAACGGATGAATGAATGACATCACAGTGGCGGGGAGGTGAGAGTGTGAAATTGATTTGGTGGCGAAGAGCACGGGGAGGCGTCTCTCGTTGGGTTTTCGTCTGGCAGACAAAATTCTCTCTCCTCGTAGCCTGGTAGTCTCCTGTGGATGGGCTCTCACTGGTAAGAATCTGCTTTTTTTCTCCTTCTGATATAAGTGATGGCTGCTTTTGAAGATGTGGTAGGATACTTGTTTTCATTCTTCTTTAAAATGTGAGACCGATATAAAGTGTGTTTTAATGTGCTCCCAGCATGTCACTAGAAATGAAAGGAAAGGCAGATGTGCCGTGCAGTTGTCGCGGGGGCTAAATATACTGTGAGATGATTAGTGTGGAAGAATGTGTGTGTTTCAGGCTTGGAATGAACAGCTGATCTTGCAAGACTCATTTTAGTGTGCTGTGAGATATCCTCACTATGACGAGAATGATTGTAGGTGTGTAGGTTGGCACTGTTAAGAGCTGTACTACAGCATGGATCTGTTGTGAATGTGTGTGTGTGTGTGTGTGTGTGTGTGTGTGTGTGTGTGTGTGTGTGTGTGTGTGTGTGTGTGTGTGTGTGTGTGTGTGTGTGTGTTGGATAGAGACACACTATCTTGTAGTTGAGTTGTTGTCAAGGAGCATGGTGTGCTGATGCTTTCAGTTATCATGTGCTAATGTTTTGGTTCCTTTGGAAAAATGTCAAAGCACAGGGTCAGCCACTGAACAGCTCCCTTTGAGTGGCAAAGTCTTGCTGAAGATCATCTTAGCGAAGAGACCTGCTTTGCAACACAAGTGCAAACCTGGCTACTCTTTTTAAAGGATGGTCTTTTACTTTGCACTGCACCACCCAGCAGGGAGTTCATTGGCAAGCCATTCATTTGATGTTTGTAATTAATGAAGAAGTGGAACTAGGATGACCCCCGAGTAACAAAAAAAAAAAAACAGTTTAGGAGTAGGGACACAGAAAAGCCAATCAGAATCCTTAGCTCAATGTCTTTCCCTTTGGCCAGCATCCAGAATGAAAAAACAGATTACATTAGGGATCAAAGGATCAACATTTTGGCTTGATTTGGAAATAATAATCCATTACTAGGGCTATCAACTGGTCTGCAGATCTTTTGGACTGCACCCAGCCTCATGGGGCTGAATCCTGGATTGTGGTTTGTTTCATATCTGTTCAGTGAGTACCATCAAGGCCACTTTGTGGGAGAACATTGAAGCACCAAGGACACTACTACAGGTGATCAAGTATTTTGGCCTTCGATGAAGGGTATACTATGTGGTGATGATGGGGTGAATTTGATTAGATGATACTCGATTCAGTACAGACAATAATAAACAGAGCTTGCATGTCTTGAGTCAGTTTAAAACTCATCTAAATCAATAAGTTTGAGTTTGTGCCAGCGTTTTGGACGGCATGTTGGTTGGGGCACAAGCAGGTCAGTGGTTTAGAGCCACGCAAGCCGGGATCACTCTTTGCCTGCACTCAACGCAACATAGTGTATTTTTTAATGTTGTAAGAAAAAATGTAAGGTCAAATCTTAGCTGGGCTACTGCTCTGGGGGCTTCTGATACTGCGAATCAGTAACCTGTACACAAACTCATTTAAACATGCACTCATATAAGACTGTAGTCATGTAGGTTTACATTGTAAATGATAAAGAAACTCATTATAGGCTACACTAGTGTATGTTTCAACAGCAAAGTACATTTTCAGATGTGTCAAAAAAACGTGTTTCTGTGACTCATATTGTAGGGGTTATGTTGCAACACTACCGTAATACTAACTCAGTGACATGGAAAGTTCATGGAATTTGAAACGGGTTTGTCTTTGGCACTTTTCACTACAGGAATTTCTTTTTTAGAACCTTTTACTTTCTTTTAAACCACTGATCATCATCAGCAAAAAAAAAAAAAAGCGGATTCTTGAACGCGTAGCTTAATCTGACGTTTTCTCCAAATCACACTGTAGAGCTGAATTTGTTCATGTTTATAATGGAATGTTAATAACTTGCAGTAGTTACCTCAAGTCACCAGATTGACATTGTCACAGCAGGCCCTTCACCCTCCTGTGTGTCATGAAACAGATCAAAAAATAAAATTGTGGAGTCCCAGAATCAAAATGATGGTTGAGCACGATGCATGACTTTTGACAACATCATACCACAATGAGGTAAACAGCCCTAGTGCTGAAGAAAAAAAAGACAACAGAAAATCATTCAGGGAATAAGAAGCACTTCAGAGACAGATGTTTAGCCTCTTTGTGTCTGTTAGCACAGGATATTTCTAACATCATTTATTTTCAGACATTATGCAGTCACACAAAATGACAAATGACTGTGCTGTAGTCTGGTAGTGTTCAAACTCTTATAGGCTGAATGGCTCTTCTCAGTTAAGATGAGTGAATGCGAACAAGAATCCAAAACAATTGGCTTCTACAAGTTCACGAGACTGACTGCGTTGAAGGGTCAATACACATTCTAACATTTTAACTGTCCATCTCTTTGTTTATTTTTAGGATTATTAAATTAAACTGGACTTGCATGAAGTAGGACTGTAGTCACTGAAACTAATTGTCCACATACAGGCTGTTTTTGCCTTTGTGTCTATTTGTGCGATAACACTTAAAGGCAGATGGGACACATTTATGGAGTTAACAAGAATTCTCACATTACTGTCAACTGTAGACTCAATGATTTCAATGATGAAACTAGTCATAACTTGCAAATGATAAAGACAGTGCTTTTCTCCATATCTTCACACTTAGTCCTAACCTTTTTCTCATTAATATTTAGTCTTTCTCTGCCTATATACAGTGATTATAAACCCAGCAACTCCACCCCGATAAACACAGATGTCTCCTTCCTGAACGAGCTTAATCACTTTTATGCTCGTTTTGACAAAGACAACAGAGAGACACAGACCACGACTAGACCCCCTGCAGACGACCAGCCCCTCTCACTCACCTCCATAGACGTCAAAGCTGCACTGAGCCGGATCAATGCTCGAAAGGCTGCTGGTCCAGACGGCACACCCGGGCGCGTGCTTAGAGCATGTGCGGAGCAGCTCACTGGGGTCTTTACGGACATTTTTAATCTGTCCCTCGCCCAGGCAGCTGTGCCAGCATGCCTCAAAGCCACCTCCATTGTCCCAGTGCCGAAACACTCCAACCCGACGGGCCTAAATGACTACCGCCCTGTAGCACTCACACCCATCATCATGAAGTGCTTTGAGCGACTGGTCCTAGCAAGCCTGAAAGACTGCCTCCCACCCACACTGGACCCATACCAGTTTGCCTATCGCAGCAATAGGAGTACAGAGGATGCAGTCTCCACTGTGCTGCACTCTGTGCTCACACATCTGGACAATAACAATACACACGCACGAATGCTGTTTGTTGACTTCAGCTCAGCATTCAACACTGTCATCCCCTCCAAGTTAAACACTAAACTTGGAGACCTAGGCTTCAACACCTCCATCCGCCACTGGATAATGAGCTTTCTGACCAACAGACCCCAGTATGTTAGGTCAGGACACTCCTGCTCTACCACCATCACACTCAACACAGGCGTACCACAGGGCTGTGTGCTGAGCCCATTCCTCTACTCCCTCTTCACCCACGACTGCAGACCTGTACATGAATCCAACACCATCATCAAGTTTGCAGACGATACAACGGTGATTGGCCTCATCAGCAACAACGATGAGACAGCCTACAGGGAGGAGGTACAGCATCTGGCCGCTTGGTGTGCTGACAATAACCTGCTTCTCAACACCAGCAAGACGAAGGAGCTCATCGTGGACTTCAGGAAAGAGAGAAGAGACACGCACAACCCCATTCACATCAACGGGATGGCTGTTGAACGTGTCTCCAGCTTCAAGTTCCTGGGGACCCACATCACAGAGGACCTCTCCTGGTCCACTAACACCGCCAGTCTGGTCAAGAAGGCTCACCAGCGCCTCTTTTTTCTGAGGACACTGAAGAGACACCACCTGTCTTCAGCTGTCCTGACCAACTTCTACCGCTGTGTGATCGAGAGCATCCTGACCAGCTGTGTCACAGTCTGGTACGGAAACTGCTCTGCTGCAGACCGTAAGGCGCTACAGCGGGTGGTAAAAACTGCCCAGCGCATCACAAGGTGCCCACTCCCCGCCATTGAGGACGTCCAAAGGAAACGCTGTCTGCATCGTGCTCGCAGCATCCTAAAAGACTCCTCCCACCCTGCCCACAGACTGTTTGTCACTTTGCCCTCCGGTAGGCGCTTCAGAAGCCTCCGGACCAGAACCAGCAGACTGAAAAACAGCTTTTTCCCCAGAGCTGTCTCCCTACTGAATTCTGCCCCCCTAACCCTGAACTCTGTCTCCCTTACGAACTCTGCCCCCCGCTGACCCCCCCCCATCTCCTCTCACCCACCATCCCCCCCATCACCCCTCCTGGACACACACACACACACACATCTCTCACCACCTGTATTATTGTCCACTGCAACAAAATCTGTATAATATGTTCATACCCTCAATAAGTTATTAACCTGTACAATCTGTCAATATTCTGTATATTCTGTATATTATCTCTTATCTAGCATAGCATGTCTACTCCATTTTAATCTGTATATTATAATCTGTAGAATATACCTATACTCCTATTTATAGCATTATTTATCTCACATTACCTGTAAATTCTGTAATTACTTTTGTACATAGCACAGCACTTTCTGCTTATTGCACTTCTGGTGAGATGCCAAACCTCATTTCGTTGCTCGTATACTTGTATATGTGTAATGACAATAAAGTTGAATCTCATCTCATCTCTCTCATCTATTAGTTTCTCTCTGTCTTTTCTTCATTGACTGTTTCCCGTCGTTCATGCTCAGAAGTGTGTTATTGTACCCTTGCTCACAAGAACAGTAGGGATATAAGGGGTGCTTGAATTTGAGCAGCTGTGAGCGTAGCATGACAACATAAGCAGAATGGTTTTGTGGGGTAGGAGTTAGATCCAACTGTGCATTGGTCTGTTAGCTCACTGTGAGTCACTTAGACAGTGTGTCAGGCAGCGGTCATGCTTTTCACTCTGAGTCAGACGAGAGCAAAACAAGGTAACAGGCGGACGCTGCATCTGTGCTAAGTGCTGCTTTAGCTCAGAGCTTCTCACATGCAGGATTTTGCTTCTCTTTTTTTGTCTGGTTATTGATTGCAGCTACTCTTATATTCACATGTTGTCCATTGTGCCAGCTGCTTGGAAATGAAAGGTAGGGGAGAGAGCAGTAAAGGAAAGACAAAGGTAGAGAGAGATGCACTCTGATTTTCTGGTTTGATGAGTGGCAATTGAAAGAGAAGCAGAAACATATTTATAGGCATTCAGCAACAGTCTGTGTGAGCAGAGAGAAACTGTCCGACAAGTTATTTCATTATAATTCTCCTGTCTCTTACTGAATTGTTATACTTATAGACCTTATTTGTCTTTTAAATTTTCTAGTGGCTCTACTCCTCTCGCTCATGATTCCATAGTGTCCCTCACTTTCTCCCCATAGCCAGCACAGCTAATGAGAGAATTTGTCTGGTGCTGTTCTAATTTGTAGCAATCTACCCACTTAAAGATTCTACACATGTCCCTTCTCTGTCCTCCCCTGAACCTCGTCTTCCTTCTACTCTCCTTCGAGTCTAAACTACAAAAATACAGAAATTTG